>SJXQ01004466.1:177317-344271 GCA_006408695.1 Aepyceros melampus
AAACAGTAGAAACAGTGTCAGACTTTATTTTGGTGGGCTCCAAAATCACTGCAGATGGTGACTGCAGCCATGAAATTAAAAGACGCTTACTCCTTGGAAGAAAAGTTATGACCAACCTAGATAGCATATTCAAAAGCAGAGACATTACTTTGCCGACTAAGGTCCGTCTAGTCAAGGCTATGGTTTTTCCTGTGGTCATGTATGGATGTGAGAGTTGGACTGTGAAGAAGGCTGAGTGCAGAAGAATTGATGCTTTTGAAGTGTGGTGTTGGAGAAGACTCTTGAGAGTCCCTTGGACTGCAATGAGATCCAACCAGTGCATTCTGAAGGAGATCAACCCTGGGATTTCTTTGGAAGGAATGATGCTAAAACTGAAGCTCCAGTACTTTGGCCACCTGATGCGAAGAGTTGACTCATTGGAAAAGACCCTGATGCTGGGAGGGATTGGGGGCAGGAGGAGAAGGGGACGACTGAGGATGAGATGGCTGGATGGCATCACGGACTCAATGGACGTGAGTCTGAGTAAACTCCGGGAGTTGGTGATGGACAGGGAGGCCTGGCGAGCTGCGATTCATGGGATCGCAAAGAATCGGACACGACTGAGCGACTGAACGCAACGGAACTCCTTAACTATCCCTCCCAGAAATCAGTTTTATTCAGTAGAAGTAAACAGGAAAACATGGAACTAAACAAGAAAGGATGAGTATATGGGAAGTTTCCCATGTACTTATCTTTTCAGACCCACCTAACAGGAAGCTTCTCACTCCCAAAAAAAGATCAGTCCATATTTCAGAGAAAGCTCTAGACTGGAATCCACTGGTTTACACACAGGCAATTCTTAGGTTCTGAGAGGCAGTGTGTGTCAGAGCCCTAACTGGGCTGGCCTCCTGCTTTGCTGGCATGCCTGGGTGACTGTTGGCTGTGCTGACAGTGTAGGTCAGGGGATTATTAGGTCGATTACATACCCCAGGCTCTTTGTTTTTGTTTTGTTTTGTTTTGGGAGGGAGAGAGGAAAGTTGACTGGGGCCCCAGAGATCTATGAAAAAAAAAAAGAAAGAAAAGGAGGAGGGGAGAGAAATGTGCAGTGTTAAGTGCTTTCTGTTGTAAAAGTCATGAGAGGAAATAAGAGTTTGATTCTGGCAGAAGCAAACTGGCAATGTGGGCCAAGGATTAACCCTCAGAGATGCCAGGATAACATCTCCTGAGACATGTCTCTAAATTACATCAAAAACTTCTATGAAGGATGTGTGAGTATTATACAAACAGCCACGATTGTGAGTCCTCTCTGTGTATTTTAACCTGAATTGCATGAGTGCTGATGAATAGGGTTCTCTACATGCATGGAGAGTCATACAAATATCAACCATTTACTTAAAATATTCTGAATCTAAATAACTGTAACTGGAATAATTCAGGAAGTACTTCTAGCTGTTGGTGCTTTAAAGCAGCTTGCTCTCTCAATTTGATAGTTGAAGAAGTAGGAAAGAAGATGTAATGACAACCAAATAAACGCTATTTGGTTGTTAAGAAAGTGTATATACTAATGAGTCTAATGTTGGATTTGTTACTCAATTATTTTAATAGGTACTAGATATACTAAGATTATCTTGATTGTATTGCAAAAAAAATGATTGAGTTCAAAGCTTTCTACAAATTTCCAAAATTATTTATTTCATTAGCAACAAGGTCCCATTTGACTGTTGCACTTCATATTTTCAGAGTGAAAATCATTAAGAAATCTCATAACACATGATTTAAACTGGATTGATGATCTTTAAGGTTCTTTCTTCAAAATTTCATAAATCTGAAATTTTTAAAAAATATGATGATGAATACATCCTTTAAAATGTCCTTCTTTAATTTTTGTTTTCAAAAATATTTTTTTTCCTCCTAAAACTGTAACAGATGAAGCCTCCTACCGTGATTGGCCAATTTCACACCCTTTTCTTTGGATCGGTTCGAATGTTCTTCCTCGGGGTCTTAGGCTTTGCAGTCTATGGGAACGAGGCTCTGCACTTCAGTTGTGATCCGGACAAGAGAGAAATAAACCTCTTCTGTTATAATCAGTTCAGACCAATCACTCCACAAGTAAGTTTTCCTTTATAAAATTTCCTATATAAACTTTACTCTACACCAGATAAAACCGTTTCCTTTTTAAATGTAAAATAATATATAGACTATGCAAATAAGTATTATTTCTAGAATAATGCTTTTAAAAATTAATCATATATTTCAGGTAAATCAATTTAAGTAGATCAAGAGTTTCTTCCAAGTTCAGCATTCTATTATCTATTGATGTTTGTTAGAATTATACTCCAAGCTTGTAATTAGAAAATGTAGATAGGGTAGCTACTAAAATAAAGTATATCATCATTGTTAGTAATTGGTAAGTGATACAGTAAAATGCAACTACTTTTTCACAATTATTAAGACATCTACAGTTTTAAACTTTAAACATCTTGAAAATTAAATGAGATATGTCCAGCATTGCTACTTTCATTATATTATTTTTATTCCTCATAAGACTTACAAAACAGAATTTTTAAGTTAGCCTCTATTGAGGGTCAGTACATTTTGAAAGTGTATATTTTCATGACATGCTGATGGATTTTACTAAGATATTTCTGACACACTTTAGGTATTCTGGGCATTACAACTAGTGATTGTCCTGGTTCCTGGAGCTATTTTCCATCTATATGCTGCATGTAAAAGCATCAATCAAGAATGCATTCTTCAAAAACCCATCTACACTGTGATCTACATCCTCTCTGTTTTGTTAAGAATTAGCCTAGAAGTGGTAGCATTTTGGCTTCAGATTCACCTTTTTGGTTTCCAAGTAAAAGCTCTCTATCTGTGTGATGCTGTGTCTCTCGGGAAAAAATTTACTATTATAAAATGCATGGTGCCAGAACACTTTGAGAAGACCATTTTTCTCATTGCAATGTATACATTTACTGTCATTACAATAGTATTATGTGTTGCTGAGATTTTTGAGATCATATTTAGAAGATTATGTTTTCTAATTAGTCAATGACCAAAAGGATGATTAATTACTGTCATGCCACTATTATTTATCAACCATTTTTACTTAGCTTTATCAGTGAGTACCTCAACTTCAAATATAAATATCTGTTTTTTAAACTTACCTCACTGTGTCTGAAATTTATGTCTAGTATAAAATATAAGACTAAGTTCTAAGACAAGGATTCTTGAACAAACCTTTCGTTCCATTTTATTTTTTTTCTCACATTAAGAAACATACATGGAACTAATGATAACTCATTTTTTAAATAGTACTTTTACAGAGCTCTTTCATACACAACAACTTAATCAATCACAGTATTTTGGCCAAAGAAACTTTTATCAGCTCTTTTACACTGGTGGAAAAATTAGGCTCACGGAAATTAATGTATGCATCAAAGTCACACAACCAGATCAGGATTCAACTTTCTTAACTAGAAAGTCATTTCCCTCTCCATTTAAGTAAGCAGCATACATTTTGAGGATGTAATTATTGTTGCACTCATGTAAAATATAACTTACTGAAGTACAACAGTTGTCAGTTAATTATTAAAAGAGTCATTTTATAATTTGATCACTAACTTGAAGAAATGGAGCACTTACATTTTTAATATTATACTCATACAGTTTTCTTGAAATTTTTAATATTAAAGTATATGGAAATATGGCCACTAAATAAATAAAAAATGCTATGTAAAATAAGGTGCATGGTCTCTTTGCTTCTTGTTGGGGGAAAAAAAAATCCCTCTGTGCTCATAGATATTCTATAACTGTAGTTTCTATATACAAGATTACTGAGATAGAAAATTATATTTATATTGTTAGACTTCCTAAATCACTATGAAATTATTTCTAAGGCATTTTCATATTAATTCAGTGCATTTCTTTTTAACTGCCTGATTTACCAATAATCATGTCCATATAATATCATTTAAAAACTTTATATATGACTGCCTTATACTAGCAGTTTATTAAGGAAATAAATATAGTCAGTAAAAAACAGGTTTTCAATTTTTTTCTTAAGCATTATTCAACCCATAGTTGATATCATGAATTTTTTTGCATTTAAGGATTTTTAAATCATTGAGGCTTTCTCCACATGACAGCTCAAGAGAAATTCAACGAATAGCTGCTTAGTATCTATTATTAAACACATACCACATTAAAAGTTCAAATACAAAGATAAACAAGACTTAGCACCTTTATAAGACCAAGAATCCACCTGCTAATGCAGAAGACAGAAGTTCAATCCCTGGGTCATGAAGATCCCCTGGAGAAGGAAATGACAATCTATTCCAGTATTCTTGCCTAGAAAACCCCATGGGTAGAGGAGCCTGGTGGGCTACAGTCCATGGGATCACAAAGAGTCAGACATGACTGACTGACTAACATGCATGCACGCACACACACACACACACCACACATAAATAATTGGTGTGTTAGTCACTCAATCATGTCCAATTCTTTGAAACCCCACAGTCTGTAGCCTAACAGGCTCCTCCGTCCATGGGATTCTCCAGGCAAGAATACTGAAGTGGCTTGCCATTCCCTTCTCCAAAGGATCGTCCTGACCTAGGGATCGAACCCTGATCTCTTGCATTACAGGCAGATTCTTTACCATTTGAGCTACAGGGAAGTCCTTACATAAATAATTCTTAAGTTCTATTCTGGGGCACAGTGAAATGACTTGAAAATAGTTGATCTTTGGTGCTTCCTTTTAAGCTCTGTGAGATGGGAGCAGGGTAACCCTCACCAAAGGCCCAATTTTACCTCATTACTAAGGTAAAACCTTTCTGAGTACCCTATGAGATACCCCTTTGATGCTTTGAAAGCATTATTTTTCCACCGTTCTCAAATTCTTGAATTCCCTTCTCAGGCTGGTTAACTCACTGTCTTAGTCCAATTGGACTACTATTACAAAATATCTCAGTTGGATAGGTTATAAAAAAAGGAAATTTATTCCTCATAGTTCTGGAAGATGTAAATCTCAGATCAGGGTGAAGGCATGTTCAGGTTCTGATGAGAGTTCTCCTCTGCCTTATAGTCTTGTCATCACAGCCTCACATGGCGGAAAGACCAGAGAGCTCCCTAGGGTTCCTTTTACAAGCACACTAACCCCATTCATGAGGGTTCCATTCCCAAGATCTACTTACTTGACAGAGGTCCCACCTGCTAAAGTCATCACACTGGAGGTTAGGATTTCCAAAATATGGATTTTGGGGGTAACACCAACATCTGGCCCATTGCACTCACAGTTGCCACAGAAATTACTGTAGCTACATGAAGCAGGTCTTTGCTGTGCCCAAGGAAAGAAGGAAGAGGGGTAAAAAGACATTCTTCTTGATGGCCTCTTACAAATTTTCTAAGGGAAGATCATTAAAAAAAAAAACAAAACAGAATTCCCTTTAATATCATTGCCCATTCAAAGATGAACGCTTTGTTTATTCTTATTCTGATTCATCCTAGGACATTTTCAAAGTAATGCCCCCTTTAAAGAGAATTTCTACCCTAGCTGTTGGGAAAAGTAACTATTCTCACTTCTGTGTGACTCTTGGATATCGTTCCTTTTAATCCTTTCAGGTAGTTCTTTTCCTGCAAAGATGTTACATTGATCAGGACTCAGTCAAAGACCCTTTACAGATCTCTGGGCTCTCATGCTTTGCAGCTCCTCCCCCTGAGGCAGTCTGTCCTGTCAATCTAGCCTCCTCAGCCCTGGACTCTCTCTCCTCAACTGACAAGGAGGAAAGATAGCATTTCTAAGCCACTAGAGGAACTCTGGTCACCTCTGCTTCATTTAAGTAAATAGTGCATATGTGTAAAGATGCAGATTCTGTGTGGGTTTGTTTGGACAGTCTTTTTAATTCCTTAATGATCCATATTATTCTATGATTTCATTTTGTTAGTAAGGATATCAGGATTGTTAGCACATAGCTATATATTCCTGGATAATAAATGCTACAAAAAACATAGCATTAATAACATATAAATATCAGATATTTAATTATATAAAATATAAAAACTGATTTTTCTAACTCAACTGCAAGTGTAGCAAAAGTGAATAAGAATGTCAAAGCTGAACAAATAACTAACTAACCACTTGAAAATATATTTAAAGATATATTTAAAGTTATTGCATAAAAAGTTCTTGGGTCAAATAAGATAATTTAAATTGAAATTTTTCAGTCTGTTGATAAATGAAAAATGGTCAGGATACTACATATTAAATCCTATAAGATGTTGCCAAAATTGTAGTGCATGGCAAACGGACAGCAGAAAATACACTTCATGTTTAAAAAAGAAACAATAAATGTAATTCAAACAGCAAATATAAGAACTTCAAAATAAAACTAAGGAAAACAAAAACAATTTAATAAGGATAAAGGCAGAAAGTAACAAATTATAAGATGAACAATATACAATAGATAGATCCAAAGTTTGTCTTGAAAATAACAATTAGAAAAAGTAGCATATCAAATCATGTGTGCAAGTATATCCTTGTAAGGTTTTATAATATACATGGAGTTATACATTGTCACTTGAAATACACTGTGATAATTTAAAGATGTGTACTATAAAATACAAGACAACTAGGAAAAGAAAAACAACAAAATTTTGGCTACTAAGCCAAAAAAGGAAATCAAAACATTCAATGAATCCAAAAGATGGCCTAAAAGACAAAAAGGAACCAAAACAGGAGGGACAAATTGAGCACAATAACAAGGTAGTAGAATTAGACCTAAAAATATCAAGTTACAATAAATATAAAAGTCTAAGCATTCCAAAGCAAAACAGGGATTGCTAACTACATTTTTAAAAATATACAGATCAAATTATTAACAGGAAGCTTACTTTAAATATTTAAAGATTTAACATTTTAAAAATATTTTAATGAATATTAAATAGATAATAAAAAGTAGAAAAATATATATCATGCAAACAGTAAGAATCAGAAAGCTGAATTAACTGTATTAATATATGAGAAAACGCAAGCAGATTTCAGGGTAAGGAATAGTGACAAGGATAAAATAGACATTTCATAATGATTAAAGTATAATTTCATTAGGAAGCATAACAGTTATAAATGTGTATGCCGCCAATTAGAAAGTGCCAAAATATAAGAAGCAAAGCCTGCTAGAGCTTTAAAGAGAAATTCAATTATAATTAAATATTTCAACATCAGTAATCAACTGACAAAGTAGAATATCAGGAAGGAAATAGAACACACCAATAAATAACTGGAACTAATTGATATTTAGAGAACACTCTGCCAAACAAAGCACAGAGTATATATATATTTTCAAGTGCATGTGTACCATTCTTTGCTGCTGCTGCTGCTAAGTCGCTTCAGTCGTGTCCGACTCTGTGCGACCCCATAGACGGTAGCCCACCAGGCTCCCCCATCCCTGGGATTCTCCAGGCAAAAACACTGGAGTGGGTTGCCATTTCCTTCTCCAATGCATGAAAGTGAGAAGTAAAAGTGAAGTGCTCAGTCGTGTCCGACTCTTAGCGACCCCATGGACTGCAGCCTAGCAGGCTCCTCCACCCATGGGATTTTCCAGGCAGAAATACTGGAGTGGGGTGCCATTAAGAGAGTACATTTTCTGAGTCATGATAGAGTCTCAAGGATTGAAATTACAATGGAATAGAACTAGAAATAAATATAAATAAGATATCTTAAATATGCTGAAATATTTCAGAAATGAACAATACATTTTTATGAACCCATTGATCAAAGAAAAAATTACATGGAAAATTTTAAACATAATTTATCAAAATTTGTAGAAAGCAATTAAAACAGTTATTGGCAGCATATAAAAAGCTCTAAATATTATGTCAGGAAAAAAGAAAGTTCTAAAATTATTTTAGTTTCCACCTCAAGAAACTATTTTAAAAAACAGTTTAAATACTAATTAAATAGTAGGTAAATAAAAATAAGAGCACAAAACATTGAAACAGAAAACTGAAACATAATAGAAAAATCAATGAAATGAAAAGATGGTCTTTGAAGAGACTAGTAAAATTGATCAATTTCTAGTTAGCCAAACTGAGATAAATTAGAGAAAGATATTCTTTCAGAATAAAAGAGAAAATGAAAATTACCCATATCATAAATGAAAAAGAAAAAGAAAGGGACATCAAAACAGAACATTTAAATGATTATAAGGAAACACCATGAACAATGTTACACCATGAGTTTGATACTTATGTGAAATGGAAAAATTCCTTGAAAGAAACATATTACTAAAAGCTGATTCAACAATAATCAGAAAATATGAATATCTCTATACATATTAAAGAAAGTAAATTTAAAAATCAAAAGCTTTCTCAGAAAGAAAATATCAGGCCCAGATATCTTCAGTGGTGAATTCCATCAAATGTTTAAGGAAAAAAAATACAGTCTCTTTTAGGAAGGACTATTTGCCATGTCATTAAATGAAGCCAGTATAACCTTGATATCAAAAATGTTTAGCAAAAACAGTCTAGCATATGTAATCCAGCGATATACTAAAAGATTAGACATCATGTTCAAATGGGGTTTATCCCAGGAATGAAAGGTTGCTTTAACATTCGAAAACCAATTAATGCAATTCAACTAGATTAATGGAATAAAGGAAAAAACTCACCTAGTCATCTTAATAGATGCAGATAAAAGCACTGGATTATATAACCACTTATTAACATAATGAAATAAACAAAAACCCATATCTCTCATTGTAAGAGAATTAGCTAAGCTTGATACAAAGCATCTAAAAATACCTACAGGAAATATCCCACTCAATAATAATGGAAGAATAAATAATTTCCCCTTTAGTCAGGTAAAAAGATAAGGCTGTGTACTTTTACCACTTTCGTTTAGCACTGAACTGGAGGCCAATAATACTAAACAAAACAAAAACTACATACTTAAATATATACTTATTCATTAATGTAGCAAGAAATAGAAATAGAAAATTCTAAAGGACATTCTAAAAGTTACTAGAATTTGTAATTAAGTTATCAAGGTTAAATTTTCTGTAGAGTAATAAAAATGAAATTGTAATTTTAAAATGTCATTTATGATAATATTCATAAACATGAAACAGATAAGAGATAAATTTTACAACAGACGTGCTAAAGTTGTACAATGAAAACTAAAAAATAATGTTGAAAGAAATTAAAACTGTTTTAAATAAGTGAGTTTTTGGTTTGGAAGCCTTAATCTTTTAAAACTCAGTCACTCGAAACTGATATGTTGATCCAACACAATTTCAGTTAAAATCCCAGCAAGCTTCTGCAGAAATTAAGAAGCTGCTTTTAACATTGACACGGAATACAAAAGACCTAGAAAAGCCAACATAATTTTGAAAAAGTAAAATAAAAGTAGACAACTTACATTACGAACTCTTAAGACTTGCTCTACAATATGAATGAATGCACAGGAAAAATAGAAACAAACTCACAGATATGGGGGCTTCACTGGAGGCTCACTGATGAAGAAGAACCCACCTGCCAATGCAGGAGATGTGGGTTCAGTCCCTGGGTCAGGAAATCCCCTGTAGAAGGAAACGGCAACTCACTCCAGTCTTCTTGCCTGGAGCATGCCCGGGACAGGCGAGGCTGGTGGGTTACAGTCCACGGAGTCACAAAGAGTCAGACACGACTTAGTAACTAAACAGCAACAACAAAGGCACAATAATCAAAACAGTGTAGGGCTGGCAGGCAGGTAGGCATAGTGATTACAGGAATAATAGATCAAAAATAGTTCAACACACATATAGTTATGTATTTTTTAATTCTCCAATATAACTTAATGGTGCTAGAACAACCAGATATCCATGCTGCAAACAAAAATAGCCTTTTTTTTTTTTAACCTTTATCCCTGTCTCAGCCACGGATGTGTAGATGGAACTGGCCAAGTCATTGGTCTTCTCTTTTAATCTTCTGCTAGTAACTGTAAGAGGAGGGGGGAAAATCTATTTTTAGAGATGATAAACAATAAGAATGTGAGTCTCATATATTGGAAGCCAAATTTTTACCATAGAGAGTGTACCCAACAGAAACAGCTATAGGTATATACCATCCATATTACATTGGCTGAGCCCTGTCATTTCCCATAAAAATACGTGTGACGACAATCAGAACAAAAAGTTTTGCTGTGAGATGACCACACTGGAGTAGGACACTGGAGTCCAGAGAATGATGCAAAGCTTTTAACTTTTTCCATCAAAACACCCGCAGGTCTGGTCTCTCTCCCTTTTCTTCTTCCTGTGGTTGCTCCTACTCCATGTCTCTGCCCTTCTCTAACTTGCCAAAATCTACCCCAACCTGGAAGGGGATATCAGATCCTTCAGCAATTGATTAGAGTTGGATGGAGAAGAGTTTAGGTCTTTCTTTATAGTAAAATATCAGTAAATTCTTAATAGAAAATCATCAACCACAAAATTCAACCTCATGTTTTTAGTATTTATCTCACAGAATTTCCATGTGCTGTTATGTTAACAATGTCTGTTCAGTTCAGTTAAGTTCAGTCGCTCAGTTGTGTCCGACTCTTTGTGACCTTATGGACTGCACATGCCAGGCTTCCCTGTCCATCACCAACTCCCAGAGCTTGCTCAAACTCATGTCCATCGAGTTTGTGATGCCATCCAACCATCTCATCCTCTCTCATTCCCTTCTCCTCCTGCCCTCAATCTTTCCCAATCTCAAGATTGATCGAATCTTTCTCAATCTTGCTGGGAAAGTCTTTTCCAATGAGTCCATTCTTCGCACCAGGTGGCCAAAGTATTGGGGCTTCAGCTTCGACATCAGTCCTTCCAATGAATATTCAGGACTGATCTCCTTTAGGATGGACTGGTTGAATCTCCTTGCAGTTGAAGGGACTCTCAAGAGTCTTCTCCAACACCACAGTTCAAAAGCATCAATTCTTCAGCGCTCAGTTTTCTTTATAGTCCAACTCTCACATCCATACATGACTACTGGAAAAACCATAGCTTTGACTAGACAGACCTAAGTTCTCCAAAATATCAATTATCCTCTGGTGAAGGGACTACAGTACTTAAAACGAAGACAGCGTATGTTGGCAGGTGAAGCAAAATCCCCAAACACTGATATTTAGACTCCAACCCAGAAAAATTATATCTGAAAGTCTGGGGGTCTGGAGGTAAGAAGGACACCTAGATATGAGCTTTTTAGGAATTTCTAAGGTGAACTTTAAGGAAAATCACAGATGAGATTCAAGAAGTAATAGAAAAAGAGTACCTCAGAATTTATGACAGAGAGACAATTCTGCTTTGCTTCATTAGTTTCTCTACGACTCTAGCAACTTCTGACTGGATAGTGTAGATAGAGGAGAAAGAAACCATGCTATTGTTGCTTGCTTGGCTGCTTTATCAAAATACCACAGACTGGGCAGTTTATAAGCAACAGAAATCTATTTCCTACAGTTCCGAAAGTTGGACGGTCAAGATTCAGGTGCCAGCAGGATCAAGTTCTGGAAGGAGCCCTCTTTCAGGTTGTAGACTGCTGATTTCTTGTTGTATCTGCAAGTAGTGGAAGAGCAAGCTAGCTCTCTAGGGTCTCTATTATAAGGGTATAATCTCGTTCACGAGGGCTCTGCCCACATGAGCTAATCATATGTCAAGGGCCCATCTCCTGATATCACCTCAAGCATTACCTTTAAACATATGAATTTGAAAAGTGAAAGTCCCTGAGTCGTGCCTGACTATTTGCGACCCCATGCACAGTCCATGGAATTCTCTAGGCCAGAATGTTGGAGTGGATAGCCTTTCTCTTCTCCAGGGGATCTTCCCAACCCAGGGATCTAACCCAGGTCTCAAGCATTGCAGGCAGATTTTTCACCAGCTGAACCACCAGGGAAGCCCAAGAACACTGGACTGAGTAGCCTAGCCCTTCTCCAGGGGATCTTCCCGACCCAGGAATTGAACCAGGGTCTCCTGCATTGCAGGCGAATTCTTTACCAGTTGAGCTATCAGGGAAGCCCATGAATTTGAGGAGACACAAATATTCAGTACACAGTACATACATACATTCTTAAGAGGTAATAAATATGTTGCTCAAATTGGAGAGAACACACAACTCAGTTCTTTGAAAAACAAGCAGCCCCCTGAGTAAGGTGATGTACTCTGCAAATAGCAGTGGAAAAAAGATAGATGTGCACTGGAGGTAACACAAGGACATTGAGCAGGTTCTGGTGAGGTTTGGATGAGGGTAAGGGGGAGTGTTGATTAGAAAATAGTAGGCAGAGGGAAATTTCAGAGTTTGAGATCTTGTTTCTTCAAGTGATGTGATTTCAATGAAAACCAGCTTTAAGATGAACTCTCAAAATTGGGAACTGAGATAAAATGAAGGTGAAGGTTACTGGAGGAAGTAAATAAAGTGTCACATCCTGACAGTATGCATGGAGAAAAAAAGAAAAAGGATTAATGTCACTGATGGCAGAAGGAAAAGTTGATGACTACCTACAATGGTATATAAACTCTACATCACCAGATGGTCGACACTGAAATCAGACTGATTATATTCTTTGCAGCCAAAGATGGAGAAACTCTATACAATCAGCAAAAACAAGACCAGTAGCTGACTGTGGCTCAGATCTGAATTCCTTATTGCCAAATTTAGAATGAAATTGAAGACAGTGTAGAAAACCACCAGACCATTCAGGTATGCCCTAAATCAAATCCCTTATGACTATACAGTGGAAGTGAGAAATAGATTTAAGGGACTAGATCTGATAGACAGAGTGCCTGATGAGCTATGGATGGAGGTTTGTGACATTGCACAGGAGACAGGGATCAAGAGCATCCCCATGGAAAAGAAATGCCAAAAAGCAAAATGGCTGTCTGGGGAGGCCTTACAAATAGCTGTGAAAAGAAGAGAAGCGAAAAGCAAAGGAGAAAAGGAAAGATATTCCCATTTGAATGCAGAGTTCCAAAAAATAGCAAGGAGAAATAAGAAAGCCTTCCTAAGTGGTCAATGCAAAGAAATAGAGGAAAGCAATAGAATGGGAAAGACTATAGATCTCAAGAAAATTAGAGATGCCAAGGGAACATCTCATGCAGACAGGCTCAATAAAGAACAGAAATGGTATGGACCTAACAGAAGCAGAAGATATTAAGAGGTGGCAAGAATACACAGAAGAACTGTACAAAAAAGATCTTCATGACCCAGATAATCACAATGGTGTAATCACTCACCTAGAGCCAGACATCCTTGAATGTGAAATCAAGTGGGCCTTAGAAAACATCACTATGAACAAAGCTAATAGAGGTGATGGAATTCCAGTTGAGCTATTTCAAATCCTGAAAGATGATGCTATGAAAGTGCTGCACTCAATATGCCAGCAAATTTGGAAAACTCAGCAGTGGCCACAGGACTGGAAAAGGTCAGTTTCATTCCAATTCCAAACAAAGGCAATGCCAAAGAATGCTCAAACTACAGCACAATTGCACTCATCTCACACGCTAGTAAAGTAATACTCAACATTCTCTAAGCCAGGATTCAGCAATATGTAAACCGTGAACTTGCAAATGTTCAAGCTGGTTTTAGAAGGAGCAGAGGAAGCAGAGATCAAATTGCCAACATCCACTGTATCACGGAAAAAGGAAGAGAGTTCAGAAAACATCTATTTCTACTTTATTGATATCCCAAAGCTGTGTGGATCACAATAAACTGTGGAAAATTCTTCAAGAGATGGGAATACTAGACCACCTGACCTGCCTCTTGAGAAACTTACATGCAGATCAGGAAGCAACAGTTAGAACTGGACATGGAACAACAGACTGGTTCCAAATAGGAAAAGGAGTACGTCAAGGCTGTATATTATCACCCTGCTTATTTAACTTCTATGTTGAGTACATCATGAGAAATGCTGGGCTGGAGAAAGCACAAGCTGTAATCAAGATTGCCAAGAAAAATATCAATAACTTCAGATATGCAGATGACACCACCCTTATGGTAGAAAGTGAAGAAGAACTAAAGAGCCTCTTAATGAAAGTGAAAGAGGAGAGTGAAAAAGTTGGCTTAAAGCTCAATATGAAGAAAACTAAGATCATGACATCTGGTCCCATCGCTTCATGGCAAATAGATGGAGAAACAGTGGAAACAGTGGCTGACTTTATTTTGGGGGGCTCCAAAATCCCTCCAGATGGCGATTGCAGCCATGAAATTAAAAGACGCTTACTCCCTGGAAGGAAAGCTATGACCAACCTAGACAGCATATTAAAAAGCAGAGACATTACCCTGCCAACAAAGGTCCGTCTAGTCAAGGCTATGGTTTTTCCAGTGATCATGTATGGATATGAGAGTTGGACTATAAAGAAAGCTGAGTGCCAAAGAATTGATGTTTTGGAACTGTGCTGTTGGAGAAGACTCTTGAGAGTCCCTTGGACTGCAAGGAGATCCAACCAGTCCAGCCTAAAGCAGATCAGTCCTGAGTGTTCATTGGAAGGACTGATCTTGAAGCTGAAACTCCAATACTTTGGCCACCTGATGTGAAGAGCTGACTCATTTGGAAGGACCCTGATGCTGGGAAATATTGAGGGCAGGAGGACAAGGGGACGACAGAGGAAGAGATGGTTGGATGGCATCACCAACTCAATGGACGTGGGTTTGGGTAAACTCTGGTAGTTGGTGATGGACAGGAGGCCTGGTGTGCTGCGGTTCATGGTGCCGCAAAGAGTCGGACACAACTGAGCAACTGAACTGAACTGAACTGAAATATAGTATAAGTTGGCAGCATTGAGCAAGAACTATTGCGTGAATGCCTTATTTATGCATTGACAAGATAGTAACTATCAAAGAACTTTGCAAATTGTTCATTACTCTCCCAAAACAAGCTATCTACAAATGATTAATTCACTAGTGTATACACCCAGCTTAGAACAAAGGCCAATTATCTTTAAGTTTAATGGTTCAGTATTCATGTTGAAAAAGCATCTGGTTATTTTATCCAATGTGTCCATATAGAAGTGTAATTTAAAATTTTAAACACATCTCTCCTCTTACGCAAGAATTAAATTCAAAGTTTCTCAAGTCAGAGAGGCTTCTCTGGACGCTATTAATATAATGTGAGGAACTGGAAACGATAATCCCTAAAGGATGCCAAAAGCAATTCACCTCTTTACCTTTTCTCCCAATTAATAAACATCATTTTATTCCTGTTTTTCTCTTTCTACCAGTTCTTAAGCCACAAAAGGGGGGTCGATGGCGAAACAAAGAGAAGTAAAACAAAATCTCTCGTCCCTCCTGCCAGCAGCCAGCAGAGGGCGCCGGTGCCATAGGCAGCTGCATGGCCGGGGCGCTCAGCCTCCTCTCGGCTCTAACCGCTACGTGCCAGGAGAACTAAGGTTGTCCCTGCTGCCAACCCGTAGTTGCCTCGCCGTCGCTGAGCAACGGGGAAATGGGTGGGATTTGCGGTGCGCGTTCGTGCGGGCACCCTCCCAGGCGGAAGCGGAAGTGTCGGCGGCCGGCGAGTAGGAAGTGGTGATTCCTGAAGAGGAGATGGCTGCTCTTGCTGCACTCCCCCCGCTGCCCCCACAATTTAAGAGCATACAGCATCATCTGAGGACGGCTCAGGAGCATGACAAGCGAGACCCTGTGGTGGCATATTACTGTGAGTCCTTCCGAGTCTCCGCGGTCCTCCTTGGCCTCCGCCCCCCCCCCGCCCTGCCGCCCCCTGGTTCTTAAGGCCGTCCCCGCCTCTCTAGCTTTAGACCTGAGCTTTGACCTCTGACCTATCCCTTGGGGACAGAAGTCCCTTGGGGTCCCGCCCTCCTCAGGGATCCCCAAGTTCTCTGCCCCTCCAGGCTCAGAAAGGCAAAACTTCGAAAGTACTTTAGCGTCCACCAACTAAATATTTTTAAACGGAATGCATGGGCTCATGGACTCTGAAACACAGTGTTCTAAAGTTTTCTCCCTGTGTGTACACACAGGAGCTTTCTGTCTCCGCCAGGAAATCGTGAAATTCACCTGGGTAGTTAAGTGAGTTGGGGCTAAAAGGAAGGTAAGTGTTCCAAAGACAGTAGTGATGTGGGCAGAAGGAAGAGACTAATTGAAAACATTGTAATGAGTGTGGGTTAATTATGACAACTTGCAGGCCCGTTCATAAATAGTGGCTGCTACAGAACAAACACTTGTATTTGCCCATTTCTCCTTTTGCATTTAAACTGCTGTCTTCTACCAATGAGAACTTTTAGCCTTGATTTTGAGTAATAAATGAGGTTGAGACATTTGGTGACATACTCTCACTTTGGTTGCAGTATGTATAATCTACAGTTGATGAAAAACACAGATCAAACTTGATCACACTTTTTCCTTTGTGCTAAAGAGAGTAGTTCCAGTATAGGTTATTTTATATTCCACATTCTAACTTTGCTGCAAAGAAAACAAGTGACCAAGCAACTATAGTATGCTGAAAAGGATTTTCAACTTTGAGAAGCTCAGTATGATTTGTCCTCTCTTATAGACAATATAAGGTTAGCCAAAATATGGTCCACTGTCCTCCTGGCCATAAACCAGGAGTACCCCATTTTCTTTCCTAAAATGTGCAAGGCCCTTTCAAACCTCCACATTCTTCCCTTTTTTTCCACTTGGCGAACTCCTTAATTCAGATTCTAACTCAAATGTCACCTCTTCTGTGGGCAATAAGATGATTACTCTCAAGGCTTTACCTCCTCAGTTTGTTTGATCATAACAACATTTTTGCATTATACTTGTTTTTCAGGTTCCTCAAACAGGGACCATTAGTCATTCATTCAGCTTGTATTTATTCAGATTTTACCTGTATGAGAATTACCAGGCACAGTGGCTACAGCATCCATGAAACTTACATATTATGGGGTGGGAGGATTAAACAGTAAAATGAATAAATTATATAGAATATTACAAGATTGTGAAGAAAATTAAAACTGGCAAAGAACAGAGAGTACCAGGAGTACGGTGGTAGGAAGTGAGGGAGGAATTTCATTTTCAGAGTGGTCAGGCAAAGCTTCCCTGAGTTCACATCTGAACAAACTTAACCGGAGTGGAAAGCAAGCTTTGCATCACCTGGGCAAGAGTGCTCTCCATAGAGGGGATAACAAGTGCAAAAGTCCTAAGGTAGGGGTTTGCTTAAAGGAGGATCAAAGTGACTGTTGTAACTAGAGTGAATAGAGCAAGCAGAAAAGCGATGTGATTAAAGTCAGAGAGATTATTTCTTGTAACAATGAAGTGGGAACCCTTGATTCTGTCTAGAAGCAGTCCCTCCACGGGCGCTGTATTCTATACATTTGTCACTGTCCTGGGACCCTTTATTTCCTGTGTCACTATCCTCCCTCTTTCGCTGTTTCTTCCTAAGCTTGCCCCGGTTTCCTTTATTTAAAAAATAAAAGGAGCTCTCACTGTGACATTCCCCTAGAGTTGCAGTCCGGTCTGCCCAACCTTAGAGCTAGGCTTGAAATAGTTGTCTGTAGTTGTCTTTAGATCCTTACCTCATAGATCTTTTTCAGCCCATTGCAGTCTTTTTCAATCCCATTATTTCACCGAAACTGCTCTCAGCAGGGTCAAGAACCATGATTTTTATTACTAAAACCAGGTGTCACTTAAAAAATATTTTTGTTATGAAGCACTGGAGAAGGAAATGGCAACCCACTCCAGTACTCTTGCCTGGAAAATTCCATGGACAGAGGAGCCAGGTAGGCTACAGTCCAAGGGGTCACAAAGAGCCAGAACGACTGAGCCACTTCACTTTCTTTCTTTCTTTTTTATGTGCATGTTAAAGAACATATATAATGTGTATATACAGTTCAAGGAACAGTAAAATGAATGCTAATATATCTACCATGCTTGCTGTTATTAGACTTTCAAATTTTTGCTGATCTGGTGAGTGTGAAATGATGTCTCACTGGAGTGAAATTTGCAATTCACTGAGTCTTAATAAGGTTGAGCATCTTTTCACATGTTAATTAACCATTTGTGATTTCTTATTGAAATACCTACTTATTGCTTTTGACCATTTTCTATCTCATTGTTTTAATCTAGCTACTGACCTTTTTGGTATTGCAAATATCTTCTCAAAGTTTATTTGAGAAATTTGATTTTTGATTTTTCATTCTATTTATGAAATCCTTTGATGTGCAGAAGTTCTTAATTTTAAAATATGACCAATTGAGTAATCTCTTCCTTATGATTTATGTTCTGATTTTCTAGGTCTTGATTTCTTTTTGTGTACCTTATTTGAGATTTTGGCTTCCTGAGTTTGTAGATGGGTGTCTTCAAATCTAGAAAATTCTCTACTTTCACTTATTGTTTATCTGCTATCTCTGTTCATTCCTTCAATTTTAATTAGATATGTGTTGCGTTTTCCTCCTTTAGCTTCTTTGTCTCTTAATGCTTTGATAGTTTGTGTCCATTTTCTTTCTATGCTGCATTCTGTGTAATTTCTCTAGGTCAGTGTTCACCTTCATATATTCTATTGTATAACCCATCTGTTGCATTTCTATTAATATTTTCATTTTTTATTTCTAGATGTTCTCTTACTTTGTTTTTAAATCAGCCTTGCCATTTCTGATAATCTTTTAACTATTTTAAACGCACTCTTATTTCTTCAAGTGCCTTAAAAATATTTGCATTTATATTTGCTGTCTGATAATTACTGTATAGGTTATATTTTAGGTCTGATTCTGCCGTGTAACAAAAAATGGCTTATGACAGTTTTTTTCTTGTAACTTAGGCGCTAGAACTACTAAACCATACTCTTCAAACTTCAATATGCAAATAATTCTACAGGAATCATTTTCACATTTTGCAACTTCTCTGTTTCTTTCTTGACAAAGTTCCTTTGGTCAAGGTGGCAAAGTAGTATGCTTTCCTTTATTTATTTATTCATTTATATCTTTATTACTTTATCGTGTTCTCAATTGCCCTCTTCGAACTTTAAAGAGTAAAGGCAGACTCTCCTGTATCATTAGTATTTTTATGGTGTATTGTTCTGGAGGAGAAGGTGGAAAATCCTCCAGGGTGTCCAGAAAAAAAAGGACAGTTCTAACAAATTACTGGTGTTAGTGAAACCTCCATTTATTAAGCTATTAGATAGAGCTTCCTGTCTTTATGTGTCTTATTTGGAAGAAAACCAGTCAGAGCACACAATAAGCCTTTATTTAAAAATGCTGGGCATAGGAAAGAAAGGATGTCAAAGGAACATTCTAACATACAGCGTTTTATAAGGGGAGTCACCTGGAGTCATCTCCTTTCAGGAATAATTAGTCAAGAGTGAATCTCAGAAGAAGGAGGAATTTTTCTTAGCTATTAGCAGCCATTGTTCAATCATTTTGCATTTTATCCAGAGGAGTGCAGAGGGGCAGTTTACAACCAAAGTCAAGTGCAAGATGGTAAGGAGCATGTTGTCCTTGTTCTTGGGGAACATGATAAGGCCATGTTCAAAACCGGCTTGTGTTGAAGTTTCAAAATGGTACGAGTTTTCATTATATGATCTTAGCATTTCGTTCTCTGATCCTTATTAAAGTGTCATTCCTGAGGTAAGTTCAGTTCAGTCACTCAGTTATGTCCAACTCTTTGCGACCCCATGAACCACAGCACCCCAGGCCTCCCTGTCCATCACCAACTCCCAGAGTCCATCCAAACCCATGTCCATTGAGTCAGTGATGCCATCCAGCCATCTCATCCTCTGTCATCCCCTTCTCCTCCTGCCCTCAGTCTTTCCCAGCATCAGGGTCTTTTCCAGTGAGTCAGCTCTTTGCATCAGGAGGCCAAAGATTGGAGTTTCAGCTTTAGCATCAGTCCTTCCAATGAACACCTAGGACTGATCTCCTTTAGGATGGACTGAGGTAAAAGCAAAAGGGAAATGCTGAAGTGGGAGTACCTTATTTCAGTCAGGTGACAAGCTCATATCAAGGTCTGTAGGTTATCAAAATTTTAGTCTTAGAATCCAGAAATGAGAAAGAGTGTGTGGGAACATGTGTTAACACTTATTTGAATTAGATAAGTCATATTTTTCTGAAAAAAGTAAGGCTCCAATGGCTGATTGGTTTGACTTTAGCAGTTAGTTTTGCCGTTTATGTAGAATGGTGGACATTCTCCTCAAGTGAGGTAAATCTTCAGCTCTGAAGTGTTTTGCTTTTTTCAGAAATACATTTAAAACAAGTGATAAGATTAAACTATAACTTTTTTTTCCTGCCAGAGGATGTTGAAACAAACGTTATTTCAGTTTTCCCAATCCTGTCTCACTCTTACAATAAAAAGAAGCCTTTTTTGATTGAAAGCAAATGATGAGTATAACATCTTTTCTGTATACTTCAGAGGAATTGAGAAAACGAATACTCTGATGAAGGGGTGACACATTCTTTTCTAGTCTTAAAACAAATTTTGAGGCAAACCTAATTAAAATGTCAGCTAAGAAAGATTATTAAAAATGTTATTTGATGATAAGTGATTATGTGGTTTTTAGCCTATAACCCAGAAGGAATTTAAAGAATTTGGTGGTTTGGTATGACAAAGCTTCCATTCTCATCTGCTGCTTTATGTGAATGAATTTTCTCCCTTGTTAAATTCATAAAAGTGAAAGCAGGAATAGAAGCAATACTCTGGTTCGTTATGAGGATAAATCATGTTAATTCATAGATAGGCAGTTTAACTCATGCATTTCCAAGAAAATTTTACTTTTTATACTTAATGATTATTAAGATAAATAAAATTCATATTGTTTTAAATGTTACATTGTTATACATAACAATTGCAAAAACTCAATTCCAGAAGAAACATTTTAACACATAGCACCTCTCTCAGGAAATTTAATAAAAATTTAAATTTAAATTTGTATATACTTTTGTTGCAGAGCATTGTGATAGGATAATCAAGTAACACCTTTGAGCATGCAGGTACATTTTTATAATAAAATCCTATAAAGTTAGTACATAGAAATACGGGTTAAAAGAAATAAGAAAGTGTATTCTCTTTAAAAAAATAATTTTTTTATCTGAAAAGATGGTAATAGATACCAAATTGCTATGGTGTTTACAGTTGAAAGAGTGATAAAATTTTTAGATGTCAGTACTTGACATCTGTAGTACAGAAATTGCATTTTTTACCTGTTTAAACTTCAGATAAAAAGTAGTAAATGTCAACCTAAGAATGTGTAAAGGGATACATTTCTATAAACTTAGAGCAAACAAAAATTTTCTAAATTCCTAGAGCAATGAAGAATTTTTTGTGAGAAGAAAAGGTAAAGGTTATTTTGCTAAAGTACTCACTGATTTATAAAAGTTCCATGTTCTCTTATATTTCCTCTCTGTATGTTGCTCTCTGCCTGGAATTCCCTATGACTTCCTCTTAATCAAACTTAACTCTTATTGACTCAGTACTTTTTACTTTTTTTCCTTTTGAACTGTGTGTAGCTGGAGTAAGCTATGCATTGGAGGCATTATTCAGACACATTGATAGACATTTAAATGAATAATCAGGGTTTTTCATCCTCTGGATCACTTTTCAATATGGATTGTGTTTTGATTTTCAGATATTTGGTTGGTATTTTTGTTTCTAATATTTTGTTGATCTCTTAAGTTTGTGGTTTTTTTGTGTGGTTTTTTTTGGTCATGCCTCATGGCTTATGGGATCTTAGTTCTCCAACCAGGAATTTAACCCAGGCCCTCAGCAGTGAGAGCTTGGATTCTTAACCACTGGACTACCAGGGAGTTCCTGACTCAGTATTTTTTGCAGATTGGTTTTCCTGAGCTCATATATGTCTAGAAATGGTATCAAGTATATCCTTCCTCTTGATCCACTTGACCTTTGAGTCTCCTGATCCTCTTGGAAGACAGGGACTGCTACCTTGTTTTCTCTCTCCACCTGACACATAATTGGCATTCATAAATATTTAATGAATGTCCTTGTTCTAAATGTTATGAATATTCCAGCCTTACTAGAGTATTCACTCTGAGAGCAAGAAATATGTCTTAAATTGATGATCATTGAATCTCTTAACTCCTGATACAGTACCTTAGCCATGGTGGATAATTGGAAATTATGTAGTTTACATGTAATATGTGTTAATTGAATAAATATAGGGTAATTCATAGTTTTTTCACATGCTTTTACTGCAGTAAAGAAACATAATGAAAGGAATCTCAAAGCACAGTATTTCATAGCTTGTGGCGATTAGATTGTCATAGATATGTCATAGGATGTGCCCTTTGTGCTTCCTCATTTCCAGTATTTTGTGATTTCTAGAAATGATTTAGATCTGGCCTTAATGGGAATACTCTAGTGTTTTATCATTTTTTGTTACCTTAGTATTCCTATATTTCTAAGTTGTTTGATCTTTTATTTTCTTTTTAAGTCAGGAATAAGTGTTGAAATACCATATATCAAATTACTTTTTGACTAATATGCTTAGAGTTTACTTCTTTGACCTTTTTAATTAGTAGCAACAAATTATTGAATTTACGCTTACTTGGAACATCTCATTCCTGGAAAAAATTGTTACATTTTTTTTCATTAAATTATTTTGAAATAATTATAGATCCACAAACAGTTACAAGAAATAAGACAAAGAGATCTGTGTGCCTTTTACTCATCGTGCCCAGTGTTAATATCTTGCAAAGTCATACTGCAGTATCACAGCCAGAATATTAATATTGACACAATCTACCCATCTCTTTTAGACTTACCTAGTTTTCCATGAATTCATTTGTGTATATGTCTGTATTTAGCTCTGAATAGTTCTCTCAAGTAGAAGTTCATGTATTCAATGCCGTAGTGAAGATAGTTGTCTAAGAAGAATCCTTCATGTTAATCCTGTTACAGCCAGAAGTTTATGTTTTGGGACTTTCTTTTATATACTTACCAATTTCTCGCATTTAAAAATTTTAACTTGCGCTAATGTTGATGCATCAAAGTTTTCTAGAATATCTTTCATATCTGTCAGATTTTCAGATTTATTAGTTAAGAAATTACAAACTTAACCTTCCCTTCCTTTCTTCATACATGTCACAGTCAGCCCAATCATCAAATGTTTAAATTTTTACTTACCTTCTTATTTTCTTTGAGATCATACCCTCACCTTACATCTAAGCTATTGAGGTAGCTTCCTGCTTTCTACTTCAAGCTAAGTGAAAGTTGCTCAGTCATGTATAAAAGCATTGCACTGTAGCCTGCCAGGCTCCTCTGTCCATGGGGATTCTCCAGGCAAGAATACTGGAATGGGTAGTGCTGGGAGCCAGCACGAGGAGTCCTGCCCGTGGCAAAGGTCATGAGGTTAAGGGGTCTGACAGGCAAAGGCGAGTCAGGCCTTAAGGGAGCCTCGCTGAATTTTCTCAAACATCTACCCGCAAAACCAGGGTCCTGTTCAGGGCACCACTTGCTGGGGTCCAGCCCCGGTGGATCCAGGGTAATTCGAAGCATGGACAGAGTCAGCAAGGAAAAGCTTATTTATTTAGAAATATAAAGAGAGATTATGAAAGAATAGTATAGTAGGAAAATTAGTGGAGAAAAGAGGCTGAATAACTTGGTTTACGCAGAAAGCTAATAAAACCTCGAGACAAGAGGTTTGCACCATCTATGTAGGCCACCGGCACCTGCTTGAATAGCGGAGGGTGCCTGCCTTGGGCTCCCTCTCATGTGGGTCTTAGAAGCCAGGGCAAGTAAGTAGACATGGTGAGCCTCCATGCCCCAGATGGGAATTCAGCCAGAAAAGGAGAGGGAGGGAGAGGGAGAAAGAGTCGACACGGAGGAAACCAGTCTTTCCAGTGACTGGCCCATCCTTTATTGTCTGGAAAGGCTTTTTATACTTTCGGTTGTACATAGAGATCAATGGATAATACAAAATTATGCAGCGTCAGCAGCCCTGCTCTTATCGAGACCAGGCTTTCTCTCTGCATACCTAGCTATATACACAAGTCTTAGGTGATTTACATCATCTTCTGGCCAGGGAGCCTATTAGCATTTTACAGCCCCTTTCTGATAAAGGTCTGTCAACCAGAAAACTTATTTGCCTTAAGAGTGTTGTTCTTCCCAAAGTCTGGTACCACTCTCAGAAAGCACTAAATAAAGTTAAATTCTTACATAGCAAGGACACAACAATTTATAACAAAGAAAGAGGAGTACAGTGATTTATAACAGAAAATTAATTAACTCAAAAGTCGTGTTGCTAACATCAAAACTACTATATTCCTTTTTCTATATCCCAATTACATTGATTAATATCCTTCAGGTGCCTAAAAGATAAAAGAATATGGAGGCCTGGTAGCAAACATTAACTCAACAATGAAACCCTTCACCAAACTAATTCTTAGCTCTAAAAGGCTCTATATCTTTAACATGTTTTAAGCTTCCTGCCTCTCATGGTTGGGGGGCTGTAAACAATCACAAGTTATAAAAGTCTCCAACTGCCAGGCAAGTAAGAGAGCCATCAGAGGGATTTGAGCTGAGACATTCATTTTATATGCAGGAGACTGTCGATTGGAGCTCTAAGTTAACTTTTTCCAGACAAAGGTGGTTGGGGATAGCCCCCTGTAATGTCAGAAGAGTGGAAAGCACAGTACAATAAAGCAGGCAGACTCTGGTTTTGGGGGTAGATGTTCGAGAAAATTTAGCGAGGCTCCCTTAAGGCCCGACTCGCCTTTGCCTGTCAGACCCCTTAACCTCATGATCTTTGCCACAGGTGAGACTCCTCCTGCTGGCTCCCAGCAGGGTAGCTGTTCTCTTCTCCAGGGGATCTTCCCAATGTAGGGATCAAACCCAGGCCTCATGCATTGCAGGCAGATTCCTTATCGTCTGAGCCACCAGGGAAGCCCCTACTTCAAGCAGGTAGTACCTGTTACTGCTTGAAAGTTCTGCTTTAAATGCTCAGTGAAAAAAACACAGAATAAAGAAGGATAAAGTTAACTAAACATTTAGAAACCTTGTGCTACACAAGCAGTACAATTAATTTATAAAAGCATTGCATTAGGAAAAGAATGTTTCCAATAGATGAAAGACAGAGGGCCAGTGTCCTTGATAGGGAAAACACTCATACAAATCCATTTTAAAAAATGAAAACTATGATCCTCATAAATGGACAGAAATGTGTATGTACTACTAAAAGAGAGCATGCCAATTTTTAACGTTCAGCTGAATTAGTAGCAAGTGTAAATTAAGATGGCATACCATTTTTTGACTAAAGTTATAACTTACACAAAATGAGTATGTGATGAAATTCTCCTTGACATGGCTGTGTGAACTGGTTCCAAGTTTTAAAAAGCATTTTATCGGAGTATATAGAATTGTAAAAGTATCTGATGTGCAGTAATTCCAGTTTTGAAAAGCTTCTGCCTAGGAAATAATCACTAATATATGAAGAACTTTAGGATTATGTGAACAATTACATACATTTTTGGCAAGCCTAAAAACAGCCTAAACATATATCGTGGTGGAAAGGGTTAAGTTATGGTATATCCATTGCATAGAAAGTGATGTAATCATTTAGAAATTAGAAAGCATCTTTTGTAATGTGGGGAAAGATTGATATAAAAATTCAGGATATAAAATTATATATATACTATGATTTGAACTTTTCACTGCAAATGGTGACTGCAGCCATGAAATTAAAAAATGCTTTGCTCCTTGGAAGAAAAGCTATGAAAACCTAGACAGCATATTCAAAAGCAGAGACCTTACTTTGCAGACCAAGGTCCATCTAGTCAAAGCTATGGTTTTTCCAGTAGTCATGTATGGATGTGAGAGTTGGACTGTAAAGAAAGCTGAGTGCCAAAGAATTGATGCTTTTGAACTGTGGTGTTGGAAAAGATTGTTGGGCGTCCCTTGGACAGCAAGGAGATCAAACCAGTTGATCCTAAAGGGAATCAGTCCTAAATATTCATTGGAAGGACTGATGCTGAAGCTCCAGTACTTTGCCACCTAAGAACTAACTCATTGAAAAAGACTCAGATGGTTGGAAAGACTGAAGGCAGGAGGAGAAGGGGACGACAGGATGAGATAGTTGGTTGGCATCACTGACTCGATGGACGTGCATTTGAACAAGCTCCTGAAGTTGGTGATGGACAGGGAAGCCTGGTGTGCTGCTGTCCATGGGGTTGCAAAGAGTTGGATACAACTGAGCAACTGAACTGAACTTTTTAAAATGCATATATATATATATATATATACACACACACACACACACACACACACATACATACACATACACACACATACTTGGAGGGAAAAGTAGCAGCTTTAGGTTTCTGGATGGTTTTCTTTTGATTGTCTTTTTAAAAATTTTCCTGTAAGTGGGCGTGTTTCGTACCATCATTACTAAACAACAAAAGCTTTACTTAAAGCAAAAAAAAATTTTAAAACACCAATAGTGACTCCATCTATCAGAAAAAATATAAGTACCTTTAGTGATAACTCATGATTTGAACATGGCATCATCTTCTGTAATTTTAATCAAGCTGAATTTCACTCCATTTCTAGAACCTAACTGACTTTCTGTTGTCTCCAGACATTCCAACATTGTTCTCTAGCCCTTGACACCTCTTCCCCTCCCTACCAAACCCACTCCATTTTTATCCTTAAGATTCTAGCTTAAATGTCACTTTCTCTGGGAGGCCTTGTCTTTAACTCCCTGGTTCTAAGATGAATCATCTCTTGGTCCTCTGCTTTTCATATGCCTATAGTCCCTTCTAGAGTGTAAACTTAAAGAGGCTGTACCCTGCTAGGGCCTCTTGATTCATTCACTGTACCAGGTAGTGCTTGGCCACTAAAGATACTTACACAACAAGGAATAGGTACTCCAAAAATGGTGAATTGACCTGACTTTTGAGGCAGCCATGGTCCCTATAGCTACACCTTATAGTTGTCATGGAATAAAGAGGCCAGATAACTAACATTCATGTAGCTTTTGGCATTCATAACAGTCTCTTTCTTCAGGGTACTGATTTGAACCTTACAGTCATCCTGGTCCTTCTGTTAGTAAGTGATGGAACCATGATCTGAATGACAGATGCTAGATGAGAAGTGGGTATATGAAAAATTGTTGAGAGTAGGTAGTAATTAGAATAGTAGTTAGAGTGAAGGTAAAGGGACTTGTTAAATCAGTGGGAAAACAAAGGGAACCGGTGCAGTAATCTGGAAGATTCCTGATAAGTGGAGAGTAAAAATGAGAACAGGCTTGATGTTACTGACATACCTTTCTGAGCTTTGTATCTCTCTCTCTTTTTTTTTTTTTCACCGTAATGAAGCCAGAAAATATTTGCGTTCCTACTAAACATAGGCACTATATGATAAATATTTTTATTCTGTGACGTTTGATGTTGTGGATAAAGTGAAAACTAGACAGATCCCTTCCCTTTAAACTGTGTGTTAATATTTAGTATTGATATCAAATATCAACACATGAAAGTGATATTAAATATCAACATAAAAAGTTTCAGATTTGATTTTTAAAAGTTTCCTCTAGGGGGTGGTATTGTACAATTAATAGACATTGAGTGAACATGTATAAATGTTCTTTGAGAGCCATTTCTTTATATCACCATAGGAAAATTAGATGTAGTTGTTCAGGAAGTTGAAAAAACATATGGTATATTTCGTATACAAGATGTCATAGGACACCAGTGTAAATGTTTAAAGGCTGAATAATAATGAATTTTTATTGATGGTGGTAAGCTACTTGGATATTAGGATTAATAATCAATTGCCTGTTATTTTCTGTTAATCACACAGAAATTTATTTTAATGACTAATAAATTTAACTAAGCTTATTATCTTTAACCAATTAAAGATAAGCAGTTTTTTTCTGCTGATTTCTGAATCTGTAGCAACTGATTTGAGTTCATTATCTTTTTGTCTAAGTATGTATCATTTCTTTATAAGCTGACTCCGGATACTTGACTGTACCCATGACAGGTTAATAATAAAAAGCTCGGAAAGTTGGACTGCTAACTTATCCGTTAAATTCCATTTCTTTTTTTATTTTGCAAACATACTTGCAGACATGAATTTTATACTGTAGAATAGTCATTTTAATAATTACTCCTGTTTTGAGTAAATCATTTTGGTTTTAGACTCCTTAAGCTAACACACACACACTAGCATTACAGTAACCTGTCACGGGCTGTATGTGTGTGCTCAGTTGCTTCAGTCGTGCCCGACTCTGTAACCCCATGGACTGTAGCCCTCCAGGCGCCTCTGTCCATGGGATTCTGTCAGCAGGATACTGGGGTGGGTTCCCATGCCCTCCTCCAGGGGATCTTCCTGACCTAGGGATCGAACATGCATCTCCTGCATTGGAGGCAAATTCTTTACCAACTGAGCCATCAGGGAATCCCTATCGCAGTGAACTACTATATAAAATCGCATTTCACATATTAGTTTAGAACTTACTTTTCCCTTCTCCTGTTCTTTGGCTGTAGTTGTCATATATTTCAGTTATAAACCTGTAAACCCTAGAATGTAGTTATTTTTAAATTGTCCTTCTTAAAAAGAAATTTATAAAATGAGGAAATAAAATTTTTAGTATATTCCTGTATAATTACCAATTTCAGCATTCTTCATTCCTTTGTAGTTGGTTTTGAATGTGTCATTTTCTTGCCTGTTGAAAAGTTTATCATTTCCTTTATGGGATTGTCAGCAATTCTCTCAGCTTCTATGGTGTGAAACAAGCTTTTATTTTCATCCTTATTTTTGAAAGATATCTTTGCTGGGTAAAGAATTCATCAATCATTTTTGCTACTCCTCCCCACCTTTAAGGGGGTGGACTCCAGTTACATATATGTTAGAGCATTTGATGGTTCCCCATACCTCACTGAAACTCTGGTTTTGTGTTTGTTTTCCTTTTCACTCTTTTTACTCCCTGCTTTATTTTAGGTAGTTTCTACTGCTATGTTCTGAAGTTCATTCTTTTTTTCTTTTATGATATCTAAACTACTATTAATCCTGTCCAGTAAACTTTTCATTTCAGATACTCTTATATTTCATTCTGGATGGCCCTTTTGTGTCCCTTTGTGTATGTTCTATCTCCTCATTTTATTCATGGTTTCCATAAAATACTCCAAAATGATTTCCCAGTGTTTTAATGTCATCTGCTATTTCCATTATTTTGTCATTGTTTTATGTTCACATTCTTCTACTATTGCCATCATTAGTGATTTTTTATTGATTGTGGGACAGAGTGAATTTTAAGTTCTTGAATGTCTGTTCTTTGAAGGGATTAAATGTAGCCAGCAATTAATTGCTGTTCAGTTTAATTCTTCAGTGCCTTGTTTTGTTTTTAGCTTTAAGGGGCAGTTCTAAAGTACTCCTTGCTGTAGGGACAGGTTAACCCTAATGCTTAGTTGGGGGCTGTCTACAGAATATCCTGGGTAAACCTCTGGGGCTCTCTGCTCCTTTGGGTTGGAACTTTAATGCATCTCAGCCCTATGTGTACACTGGGGATAGTCCAGCTCACAGCTTCTGTTCATTCTTTGCCTTGCAGAGTTTTCTCTTTCACATGCACATGGCAGTGTTCACCTGAGCCTCCAGATAAACTCCTATACAGATTTTTGGGTTTCTTTTCTGTGTAGCTTCATACTCTTCAGAACTCTGCCCCTCAATTTACAGCTGCCTCGGTCTCCCTGAACTCCAGTCCATTTTCTCAACTCAGAGGCCTATGTTTGGTTTAGGATTCCCTTCCTACTCCTTAGACTGGGATGTTCCTCCAGGCAGAATGCTAGGCTGATACTGGTGTCATCTCATATGTTTCCTTTCTTCAGATGTCCTAATCTTACCATGTCTGTTTCCATTGTCCAAAAACCTCTTTTATATATTTTGTCTAGTTTTCTTTGATTGTTCACAGTAGGATGGCAAATATTACTCCTTGTGGCCAGAGTTAGAATCTGTGTTCTTATTTTAATAATCAAATCATCACTATTATTTACTACGTACCAGCACAGTCTTTTAGTAGGAATTCAGAAGGAGCTAACTTTCCTTAAAGCTATTATATTATGACAGAAGCTCTAAAATACTTAATGAAGGAATGAGTGAAGTATATACCCTTTATTAGGATATATTCATTCATACTTTGTTTTTATTTTATTTTTGTCCCTTCACAAAGACAATACTAACCATAAAGCAGGTATTTATAATATACTTATGAGTAGAGTAGTAGATTTGCTTCTGTTTACTGGAATAAAATTTGGCTTTATACATCAGTGTATGTCATAGTGATTCCTACTTGAGTGCTGTATTTATTTAACCCACTAGTACATCACTCTTAACAATTGCTTTTATGTGCCTTTTGTGTCTTTATATCATGCATTTCATATTTTTAGATTTCTCATGTATAAACGAGCATGTGATAGAATGTTAATATTTAGATTTAATGAAACTTTGAAGTATACATGCCTTGAGGATTAGTAAATATTTGTCTCCTAAATGCTTCATATTAAAGTTAGGTTGGAAAGTATTTAATCCTTTTGCAAATATGCCTCATTACTCATCTTTAAAAAATATTTATTCATAAAAATGAACACATTTCCTTGATGAAATAAATATATTTCCCTATAGGTGATTCTAGCTACATATTTATTCTGTTCTAGTAGGTAATTTTCCATGTTGGGCATCAATTTTTCTTCATACTGCTGCTTCTACAATGAATTACTTGTCCTGAACAGAGTTATATGAAAGTAGTCCTTTTTCCCATCCATATGACTAAAAGATATTTTGGTGTATAAATTTTCGTAAGTAGATTTAGCATCTTTTCACTGTATTAATATTAGAAAATGTGTCTTGTACAACTTACAAATTGTAAACCATGTAAGATATTTAGAAATATAGAAGCTAGGCAAATTTGTACTTAAATCTTTTCAATTTTGAGATGATTCTTTCCAGTCCTTCAATTAAAGGTGTTGCTTTGTAATAATGTGCTTATAATTGCAAAGACTGAATATGCATGTAAGCCAAGAATAAAATGCGTGTAAGTGAAACCATTAAACTGTGTTGTCATTGCACTGTATTTCAAGTATCAGCCACTTGTATTAAGGTAGCTTTTAGAAGGTAAGAAGCTTATATTTTGTTTGTGTCGTGAGGAAAATTGATGATAGTTGTGGTGGTAGTGAATTGGGAATAAATCTGATTCTCACTTCAAAAGAGATACCGATAATCTTGATTTTTATTATGAGCAATGTTGGAAGTAGTTAAAAGTAACAAATCAGAAACAAAATTGTACTTTTTACATAGGAGTAAATAACTTTCTCTTGATAACAAGAAAATACTGATTAGTTTTCTGTGTGTTTGCCATATGGACTTTTACAGTTGCTGGATAGACATTTATTTCCACAGTTGCTCTATTAAGTAGCTGACTACACTCCATAGATGGTATAATTCATATACTGTCCACTTGATAATAGAATAAGGAGAAAGACCTCCCAGGGAAATGAAGCTCACTCCTCTATTTCCTCACATTGTATTACTGTGTTGGCTAATAGTATATATAGACAGTAAATAATTAACTGATGTCTATTTAATTTTCTGTGTGTATGTTTGGGTGAGGGTTTGCTTGAAATATGCTTGAAATAGTCATTTGAGAAGTTGAGAAAATAAGGCAATCAGTCTTTACACAATTAATATAAAATGTCTTCAGAGAATGCCAAAACAGGAAAGAAGATGGGAAACAAAACAGAGAGCGTTAAGATTAGTTTCAAACCAGATGTTTCACATAGGACATAAAATGTTGGCATGTCATAAAAATATGTATGTTTAAAAAACTGTAGCTTGCTCAGTTGGTAGTGATGGAAAGTGTATTTTACTTGCTCAAATAAATAATACTGGAATATTCAATATGAAAAAGTATTAAGCTCTTTTGAGGTTGATAATTCTAATATTTATAGTGATGCTGATCTGTCTGTGGTCTGTGTTGCCGGTATGTAGATGCAGGGAGAGAGGATTGTTGAGCTTATATATATATATATGAGTGTACGTTTGCCAGAGGAATGTAATACAAAGATTCAGGGTTTAGACATAGGGCAATAAAGTCCTAGAAAAATCTATCATAAAATCAAAGCTAGTACAGAAGGAAGTTAAAAGAGAAAGACTGATTGTAATGAAGAAGTAAGAAGACACCAATGAACTGGAAGCCTATTGTAACAAACAGAGTTTAAAGTTGGAAGAAAAGCAGTTATATTTAGGTTGAGTACATGATATACTGATATTAACAGTACAGCAGTTTGAAATGGTAATTTAGTTATGAGGTTACTGGCATATAAGGGAGAATCTGTACAGTTATGGAGATGAGTACTGATAAGAATTGAGAGCACAGCACTGTGTATGCATTAGAAATAGATTTGCTTTCTTATTGCAAAAATTCAGAATTACAATGCATAAGTAAAATAAGGATTTATTTCCTCATTTAAAAGAAAGTCTGATATCGGCAGTACCCAGTACCAATTCCATGAAGTCATCAGGGACCCAGGCTTTTTCGGTTTTCAAATCTATAAACCAGCACGTGATTACTAAAGTCATCTTGTGGTCCAAGCTACCTACTAGAGTTTCAATCATCCCATTTCTGTTCTAGGCAGCGGGGAGGAGAAGGGAATGAGTCATTTCCTTTCCCCTGCTGTCATTCCCGTTTTACAGTCCTTCTGGAAGTCTCTCTCAACCACTTCTGGTTATATGATATTTGTCTTAGGTAATAGCATGGCCATATTTTGCTTTGAGGAATACAGGAAAATGTACTGTTTTGGCTAGCTGTATTACAACTCCCTAATAATATAAGAATCTTGTTAGTAAAGAAGACAGGGAGAAAGGTTGCAGGTAAGCTGCTAGCTGTCTCTGTCACAAGTATTAATTATCCATATGAACAGTGAAATTTTTAAGATGGTGGAAAGATAAGGAAAGACCCTGAGGTCCATGAGCAATTACAAGTATAACAGTCCAGTGGAAGAGAATGGATGAGCACTAGACCAGTGTATTTAGAAAGCCTTGAGAGAATACTGTAACAGTGGGATGCAAAAAGAAAACCAGTCATACTTACCAACTCTTCTCTTAAGTACTAGAAGGAGTGTAAGAGAATTAAAACTCATTACTTAAGGAACTGCAAAGAAAATGATTTCTTAAGTGGCATTTAGGTTTTAATTAAGACAAAGAGGAAGAAGGCATCTGAGGAGAGGTAAGACAGTTTGCTGATTCTTCAGAATTGTTTCAACAATAGTTCCAGGGAGTATGGTAGAAGGAGTAGGGCTGTGTGGAGAAACATGGACTTTTTTGGGGCAAAAAGTATAGTTTACAGTTGAGAGAAGTAAGGATGCAATGAGCAGTGAATCTCAACCTTTTGCTTATCTACCCTCAAGTTTAAAATAATGAAACATGAATATTATGTAACTTTATAAATAATTTTGCTGTATTGGTGTACTATATATAATATATTTAAATATATATTTATATTATACAAATACTACATGTGCCTGCCTCTTTGTGGCCCCGTGAACTGTGGTCTGCCAGGCTCCTTTGTTGATGGGATTTTCCAAGCAAAGATAATGGAGTGGTTTGCCATTTCCTTCTCCAGGGGATCTTCCCCACCCAGGGATCAAACCCTGGATTCCTGCACTGCAGGCAGATTCTTTACCTGGTGAGCTACCAGGGAAGCATATAAAAGAAAAGTATAAAGGATGAGATAAACATATCAATAAAAGGCTAATATTTTCTTCCCACACTCCAGCCATTCCCTGGACTCTTATGGGTCTCAAAGTCTGCAGCCTCAGTATAGCTTAGGGTGAAAACTGTTAGGGGAAATAGAAGCAGCCTCACACAGAATTGACCCCTACACTCAGCTAAAAGCCTTGCCTTTGAAAATAAGAGCAAGAACACTTAAAAGTCTTCAGAAAAAATTGGTAATACATTAAGAAGTACAAAGGTTAAATTTCAAGGAAGAAAAAGCATATTATCAGTTACAGGTATTATCATGTGAGGAGATGACATTTGATCTGTAATCTCAGTAAAATCAAATAGCCAAGACATATGAAAAGTAAAAACAGACTAAAGACGAACCACAAATCATTAGAGAAAGAAAGGATTTTTTACCACTTGCATTTGGGACAGATACCAGTAACTAAGTAGATGCAAGTTATTAAAGAGTTAAGTTTGAAAAACCAGAGAAAACTGGAAAAATTATTTAACTGAATATCAGTTTTTTGGAGATAAAGAGCTTTCCAAGCTTAGAATTGATAGAAAAATCACTTTGGGTACATAAATATTTTAAGCTTCTGTATTTTAAAACAACATTCAAAAATTGAAAGATGGCCTAATACTTGCATCCAAAATGTTTGTCTTCCAAAGAGCTCGTGTGATGTACTTTTAATAAAAGAAATGCAGCAAAAATGCTAGAAGAAAAGACCTGAACAGCTCACTAAGAGGATGTGTTGGGGAGTTCTGTCACAGTTATGACAAAAGGGCTGACTGAAATAGACATGAAGTCTGAACAACTCAAGAGATGACTGGTTTAAAAAGGGGAGGGTGATCAGCCATGCTTTTAAAAGGCATGGCATGGGGAGAGGTGATTCAAACATAGTTCTCAAATGACCTGGGCATGTTATTAAATATGACTGGTTAAAAGAAAGAGAAAAAGGAAATTTTGTCACATTGTGATCAAAGCAATGAATATAATAAGTGGGTTTTTATTTTTGCTTCCAAATTAGATTTTTTTTGTCAGATTAGTATCCAGTGCTGGATATTATACAGTAAAAATGAAAGTATCATGCTTTTTACATTGTGAGTCAGTGTAAATCAGTACAGGTCTTTAAGAAACTCCATTTTTGTTTCTCATTGATAACTGGATGAATCAAACCCATACATTTGATACAGAAATAAATACATTAATAAATTAAACTTCAAGCTCTGTGAGATAACCCTAAAAGCATAAGCCTTTAAAAGTAGTCCTTCAGGCACAGGTATTGAATTTAAACACACGCAAAATACACGATTGTATTATTTGTATATTAACACATCTTTAAAGAAGGTGTGAATTGGAAATCTTAAGAGTAACTAACAGCTTGCCATGTACTAAAGCTGCAGTAAATAAAGCCATAATAGATAGTAGACTAACAAGTAACAAAGCAAGATAGACAATATACAGAGTTGGGCCTTTTGTCCCATGAAAATTTAATATATGATAATGAATGACAAAAGTGGCATTTAAAGCCATCAGGCAGAATGAACTGTTCTTTCATTCATGTATTTTATCTATTCAGAAAATGTTTATTGAAGGCCAAGGACTGCTGCAGATGCCAGGGATCCATCAGCAAACCAAGTAGACTACAATTGCCATTATCATGGAGTTTAAGTTGGAGTTGCAGAATCTGAGAAGAAATAGGTTGAATGATTCCCTGCTAAGGAGAAAAGACTAGAGCAGGAAAGGCGATGGTGTTCACAAGATTCCGCCTGGTGGTGTGAGGGACAGGATAGCCCTCTTTCCTACTGTATAAAGAACTGCCACAAGGCAGTATGTTAAAAAGCAAGTGGCCAAACAGAAAATTTGATGAAATTTTTGTTTTGATAGCTATTCTGCATTCATAAAAGAGGATGTAGAGGTCTTCAGTACATCTCTAAGACCTTTTGAGTAGCGAAAATGCAAAATCAAAAGTGAGATAACACAGTCCTGAGATTGATAGGAAGTTTAATACCAGTTTTTCATTTAATGTCAGCTTTTTGTGAGTTTGGGAGAAATGACTGCTTGCATGTGGTGGTGTAGCTATAACTGGATAGTGGTAATTTGTTTTGAAGGACAGTTGAAGAGTAGCTCTTCAGGTGAGAAAGGTACACATACTCCAGGCTAGCAGTTCTCCTTGGTATCTCCCACCGGGAACTCAGGAATGTGCACTCAAGAAGGTCTGGTAGTGCAGCATGGCTTGTAATGATGAAAATCTGAGAACTACCTCGTTGTGCTTTAGTTCAAATGTCGTGTCCATACTGTGGAGCCCTGTAGGGTTACGCACATCTTCAGAGCATATTGTTGAAGCTAAGAGGAAAATCACAGGCAATATGTGTACACACCAGTGGTAATAATTGCCACCAAACTTCACAGCTCTCATCACTGAGAAAGCTGTTGAGGGTTGTGGTTTCAGAGAAGTTTTTAGCTTCAGCCTTATCTGTAATATTTTTATATTTTTTTCAAGAGATGGTATTATTGTAGCCACACGTTCCAGGAAACAAACTCACTCAGAAGGACAGTGCAGATAGTGGAGTGCAGTTTATTACACCGGTGGGCCCAAGGCAGTCTCCTCTTAGCCAAGGACCCCAACCAGTTTTTGTGAAAACCTTATATACTCTTAAGTGTACGTGCTCAAACCCACCTCCCCAAGTTCTCTGAAACTAGTCTGAACAAAGGAAAAGAAGGATACAATCAAAGTTAACCCGTGAGTGATTCATATGCCTTAAACCCATGATTCATATGCCTTAAGCCTAGGTAGTTAACAGTGGACAATTATCAATAGACCTGTGGTCGTACCTCAATAAGCATAATAAAATTTATGATTCTATTCAGTTACACAGATAATTAGGGTATTCTTTTAGGCGATGGAGACTAGGTATGAGCCTGGGGCTCTTCCATCTGAGGGTCTGGTTTTCCAGTTGATATGTCATTTCCATAGATACTGGGCATAGAGCTCAAAGTCCACAGTCTGGCCCAAGATGGGGTCCTGCTTTCAAGACAGAGCCTGTTCTGTCTGTTTCCTCCTTCAGTATGTTTATTTTTACGTGTATACATAAAAATGACCAAAACAGTTCTCCCCATTAACCTCAGCTCAAGTGGCATTTCCCCTTTCCCAACGCATATTGTGTATTTTATCAGTAATCACGTATCTGGCCCTTGGCAAGTGCTCCTATACACAAGGTTGTTTTTCTGAATTCCCTCATTTACCTACTAAATTTAAATTGCAGGTTCTTTTGACAGCCTTAAGCTGGTCCTTTTATTTTAAATATAATGCCAAAAGAGAAGGCCTTCCTTCATAGAAATTTGTTATCATCATCATGAATCTTGTATTCTTTGGATAGTGTTTTTGCGTTTTTTATATTTGTGAATAAGATCCACAGTAAATCAAAGTTTTATTTCTAAATTCACTTAGATTTTAAATTATTTATTGGAGATAACATATTTTAAATGTTCAGTCCTGGGAATTATTCATACATTGTATTTTTCTTTATAGGTCGATTGTATGCGATGCAAACTGGAATGAAGATTGATAGTAAAACTCCTGAATGTCGTAAATTTCTATCAAGGCTAATGGATCAGTTAGAAGCTGTAAGTTGAACACTGAACATTTTTCTGATGTTTATAATGCCATTTTATTTCATTTGTGTGTGTTTGTTATTGTAGCTCTAACTGTTGGTGGCAATCAGCAGTGTCATTATAGCTGAGGAAAAATTAGACAGTTTTTTTTTTTACATTTATATTATAGTGCTTAGGGAGTAAAAATTGGTTTCAATATCTTTGCCTATACATTATTTCTTGTTCCAGGTTATTGTAGACCTTTGAATCATTCTTTCATAAGTAACAAATCATTTCTAACCTTCCTTCATGCATTCACATGGATGATTGATTTAGAAATTCTTAACTCTTATAATAATAAAATGGGGGACCTCCCTGGCAGTCAAGTGGTTAAGACTTTGCTCTTCTACTGCATGAGGGGTGGGTTTGATTCCTGGTGAGGGAACTGAGATCCCACATGCCACAAGGCACTTCAAAAAAAAAGAAAAGAAATGGGCTATTTATGTAGTGAAAAAGACAACTAGGCAAGTTTCCTCTCGTCTCTTCCTCCCACTCTTAGTCCTGTGACAGGATACTCTTATGGTCCAGACATTCTCCTCTGCTAACAGAAATGTGGTAGGTGACTAATGAATCATCTTGAACTATGATGTAACATCACAGATTGTGTAGAAGCACCAATCCAGGGAAAACTGAATGGATTTGACTGGGTATCGATATATCAGGAAGGCAATGCTAAACTATAGTAACCTCACTTAGTAATAGGGACTCCACCCTATGCCTCCCAGTCTCTTTTTTAACAGTGTCAAGGTCTGCTCATTACTTCATCTCCTCCCTGGGTTGGAAAGATCCCCTGGAGGAGGACATGGCAACCCACTCCAGTATTCTTGCCTGGGGAGTCGCTTGGACAGGGGAGCCTGGTGGGCTACAATCCATAGGGTCAAAAGATTCAGACACGACTGAGTGACTAACGAGAATTAGAAACCTAAATATTTATTTGACCAGTTGCATTATTTTGTTTAGAGAGACAAAACTTAAAAATCAAAACACTTATACCAGTCAATCCAGAACCTTTTATAAATGTTGAAAGTTATTCAGATCAAAGTCTTAGTTGTATGAAGCAGCCATGGATAAGAGTGTTCTCTCTAACCTTGTATGGGTATGGGTGTCTGACCTTTTGAGCCAGAACCCTGTCATCTTCTGCTATTATCCACCCAAAGTAGGCCTGGTGGCACCACTGATACTACTCAGCTGCTCTTGGAACCTGTCTGGCCTTCTCGTTCTAATGCTGCTTCTGTGAATGCAGGAAAGGTTTGAGTACTCTTTTAGAGAGTGAGGTTAGGAGGTGGATGAAAGAATGTGTCTGACAGGTAGCGATACTTTGTAAAATACCATCTCTTACAGACATTAATATAGAATAAACCTCTATTAATTTTACAGCTTAACAGTAATATGTGAAATAACAATAGCTTATGGATAAGACAAAACTTAAATGGTTCTTTATAATACACAAAATGTAAAATCACATTTATGAAAGGACTTACCAGGAATTTTTTATTGTCTACATTAAATAACAAGGAAGTTTATTCCATGGTAAGAATGTATCTGCTTGTATTATAATGTTTATATTTATACTTGGTACACTTCAGGTATATTGTTTTTGCTAAGAGATATTTTATGTTAAGGATGAGATTAAATGGCATACTTCCACTAAATTTTTCTAGAAATAAATTGCCTCTCCAATTAAATTATTTCACAGTGTGGATACAGTAAGCTAGTGTTACATGTGGGACTTTTTTTTTCTGTTTTTGTTGAGGGTAAGGATGCCCATGTGGATACAGTAAACTAGTGTTACATGTGGGACTTTTTTTTTCTGTTTTTGTTGGGGTTAAGGATGCCCAGATGTCTTTAAATTCCAATATTCAAATCTCTTCTGGACCTTAATTATGAGATATTTACTTGCTGTTTTATGAAAAAGTCTATGGCTTTTTTGAAATTTAATTCTTTATAATGTTCTTTACAATCGTGTGATATTCAGATCTAATATTCTAGAAGGTCATTTTATTCCAATATGACAGTCTCAGAAAAACAGGAATTTAATTTGTTGTTTTTAAAATACTTTTTCTGTGTATAGGGAAGGGATGTACTGACTGGAAATTTACATGGGTGTAAATTGTGTTGATTTGAGGTGTATATTTGGCTAAATTTAACAGTGTGCTCTGAGATATACTTTTTAGGATATAATGATCCTTCTCATTGTATTTTTTATATTTGATAGGAGATATTGAAATAGGAGTAAATTAAAAATTTATATGGCTAGGAAAGAATTTCTTAACTCCATTTTTCTTGTACATTTGAAATATTTGTCTGATGCTTTACATAGATAGTTGGGCGTGTTATCTTTTTTTTGCTCTTTATTATTTTGATATTTTGGCTTCCCAGGTGGCTCAATGGTAGAGAATTCACCTGCCAATGCAGGAGACACAGGAGATGCAGGTTTGATCCCTCGATCAGGAAGATCCCCAGGAGGAGGAAATAGCAACCCACTCTAGCATTCTTGCCTGGAGAATCCCACACATAGAGGAGCCTGGTGGGCTGTAGTCCATAATATGACAAAGAGGCAAACACAACTGAGCATGCTCGTACATGTTTTGATATTTAGAACTAAATTATACTTTCAGGTTATCATGAGTATCTTTCTTCAAATTTTTCTAAACATTGGATTTGATTATTAGGATTTCTTATACTTGGTATATGCTTCTCTGAGTCCAGAATCATAAGCTCTATATCTCATTTCATTTTAGCTTAAGAAACAGTTGGGTGATAATGAAGCTATTACTCAAGAAATAGTTGGTTCTGCACATTTGGAGAATTACGCTTTGAAAATGTTTTTATATGCAGATAATGAAGATCGTGCTGGGAGATTTCACAAGTAAGTAAAGAAAGATCAAATAAAAATGACAAGTTTTATTACTGTATAACCAGAATTATCTAGTTTTTTTCTTAATAAGTACCAGGATTCCTGATTAATTATTCAGGTGTTTGTTTTGTTTTTTTCTGAATCTTAGAATAAGTCTGGGTTATAAGAGTGATCCTAGATTTTTAGATAACATGGCTGAAAGACAAGTACCCAGAGCAGATTCATTTTCTCAGTAAATACACTCTAACTAGCCATTCTTTAGCAGTTAAATAAAATCTGAGTTACTATTAGCCAAAACATTCTAGTTCAGTGATACTGATTTTAAAAATTTCCAACCCCATCGATTCAAATGATTTGTCATTATAGTAAAACTTAAATACAAAGAAATACACATAGTATAATATCAATTCAGATAGTATTGTCACTACATTTTCTAAAGAGAAAAGCATACTGTGAAAACCTTATTGTACCATATTCACCTGTAATATGTATTGTCACTTCCTCCTAATACAGATTACAGAAGGAGCTCCATTGTGTTCCTAAAATCTGATTTTATTGAAAACATGAACTTCAGAGTGCTTTTTAAAACATTGGAAGTGTTTTTCTTATAGCTACAAGACTAATTCTGCATCTTACATTTTTCATTTAAATTAGACGAACTCTCTTTTCTCTTCCAGAAACATGATCAAGTCCTTCTATACTGCAAGTCTTTTAATAGATGTCATAACAGTGTTTGGAGAACTCACTGATGAAGTGAGTGTATATTCTTTATTGCCTTATTAGCTAGAGATCAGTATTGGTTGCTTTTTATTAGTTTTGTTATTGCATTGTTTATTTAGACCACTTCTCCATCAGAAATGTAGTAAAAGCAAAACGTGTAATTTTATATTGTCTGCTAGCTACATTGTAAAAAGTTAAAAGGTGGAATTATTTTTTAACAATAAATGTTCTTTTTTTGTAGTAGGTTCTTTAAATGCAGCATGTATTTAACACTTTAGTGAGTGCGTGGCTACTATATTGGTCTCTGAACCCCAGGTTCACAGTTTTATTTTATTGAGTTTTTAAATATTACCTATCCTCGATGCTGTTAATTTATTTATTGTTATTTGGTAAACGTTAACTGGAGAGAGAAACTTTGTAGGACTGGTTTTTTGTGTTTTTTTTTTTCCTATTTTGTTTCTTGCCAGAACTACTATTGTTACAGATTTGTTTCTATTGTAAAATGCATATACAACTTGATATGTTACGAGGTGCTTCCTATCCATTTTATCAGTTTGTTTCTCAAAACCACTCTGAAATAAGTTGAGCACATATTCATTTTATGTATGAGCAAATTGAGGCTAAGTGATGAACTTGTTGCCATTAGTTCAGTGTTGTTTTTACTGTAGTGGTCTTTACCATTCACATGGAAAAATTGTTTCCTGAGAGGAGAGAGATTAATTTAGAAAGAGAAAGAAGAAAAGGGAATTACAAATGAGACTGATAGAAGAATGTCTTATTAGTGATTTGAAATCATTGGAGAGATTGATTTCTATGAAAAATGATTTTTTTCAAAATGGTTAGCTGTTTAGAGTAAAATTCCAAACAAAACAGTCTATGAGGTAGTTTACATTTTCATAAAACAATATATCAAAACTGTGCAAAATATTCTTTGTTTATATGTAAAATGAAGTGAAGCTCTAGGGTTGATGATCATAAGCTAAGTTTTTGAGTTGGCAGAAATGTGCAGTACAGTTCAAAACTGCTAAATGAGGGACACCTTTTACTGACTGTGACTGTCCCTTTTATTTCAAAGCATCCCTGACCCTTGCCCACAGAGCATTCCTCCATCAGTCAGATGAGTGGAAACCACCAGCAGATATTTCCAAATACCCTCTAGGATATGGGGCAGTGCCCATCAAGAACCACTTCTGTCAGATTTTCTTGAAATAGAGAAGTACTGAATATAAGAGAAAACTGAGACTTGGAGAGTGAAAATCAGAGATGCTTCTCACTTACTTATATTTTAAGGGTTCTATAAATCTACTGTTTGGCTCCATTTCTGCTCCCATCTCCTATTACTGTTTATCTAGATTTTTTTCCTGTTTTACTAGTATGCGTTGTTGTTGTTTGTTGCTCAGTCATGTCTGACTCTTTTGTGACCCCATGGACTGTAGACCACCAGGCTCCTCTGTCCATGGGATTTTTTTGGAGAGTACCAGGTGGGTGAGGGAGAAAAAGAGACCTGATTAGAAAAGTAAGGCATAAGCCAGATTAGACAGATGATAAAAAGACTGGCATCTTCAGTAAGGGGACCTTTTTGAATAAAGAGCTGTACTTTGAGCAAAAGAACTAGTTGATGATTACTGTGGAACTTCATACAAAGTGGGTTGTCTTTGACCTGAGGAATAATAATATGTTTAAACTTAGATTTAAAATTTTAAATGCAGGTATACCAACCAAAAATAAATTGCCATAAGACTCTTGGAAGTCAAAAGACAAGAAATATGCAAAAGAGAGGTGAAAATTCGAGTTAGGAGAGTAGACAAACTCTCAGGTTAGAAGATAGTTTTAAAAGAGAATATGGTTAGATAAACATCCTGATAAACACATGCATGTAAAAGGCTAGAGGAAGAAGTGAATAAAGAAACACAATTAGAGAGGAGGATGGAAATGTCAGATGTCAGAAGAGAACGTCATAATGAAGCAAAGTAGCAGATCGGTTTGCCATATCCTTCTGAGTGTCTCTTCCTTCTGAGAGGCATTGCCTACTTCTTACTTGGAGGAGCTGCTTTTGCTCACATATCTCAGAAGCACACACACAGTTCCATGAAGTTATAACTGCCAACAATGGGGAACCCAGACAATAGGTAAAGTGACAGATACAGGAAAGAGAACAAAATGTTCACAAATCTTAAGTGAGCAATGGAGATTTTGTTTTGCTTTCGTTTTAATTAATGGACATATAAATATCTCTATTTAGCATGTAATTAATTCATCTGTATTTCAAAAGAAAAAAGAATCTAAGTTTACATTTAGGTACTAGAGCCAGACATCCTGTAATGCAAGGTCAAGTGGGCCTTAGAAAGCTCACTACGAACAAAGCTAGTGAAGGTGATGGAACAACAGTTGAGCTCTTTCAAATCCTAAAAGAGATGCTGTGAAAGTGCTGCACTCAATATGCCCAGCAAATTTGGGAAACTCAGCAGTGGCCACGGGACTGGAAAAGGTCAGTTTTCATTCCAATCCCAAAGAAAGGCAATGCCAGAGAGTGCTCAAACTATTGCACAATTGCACTCATTTCACATGCTAGCAAGGTAATGCTCAAAATTCTCCATGCCAGGTTTCAAAAGTATATGAACCATGAACTTCCAGGTGTTCAGGCTGGATTTAGAAAAGGCAGAGGACAAGAGATCAAATTGCCAACATCCATTGGATCATCGAAAAAGCAAGAGAGTTCCAGAAAAACATCTACTTCTGCTTTATTGACTATGCCAAAACCTATGACTGTGTGGATCACAACAAACTGTGGAAAATTTTTTAAGAGAAGGGAATACCAGACCACCTTACCTGCCTCCTGAGAAATCTGTATGAAGGTCAAGAAGCAACAGTTAGCACTGGACGTGGAACAACGAACTGGTTCCAAATCGGGAAAAAGTACGTCAAGGCTGTATTTTGTCACCCTGCTTATTTAACTTATATGCAGAGTACATCATGAGAAATGCTGGGCTGGATGAAGCATAAGCTAAAATCAAGATTGCTGGGAGAAATACCAATAACCTCAGATACGCAGATGACACAACCCTAATGGCAGAAAGTGAAGAAAAACTAAAGAGCCTCTTGATGAAAGTGAAAGAGGAGAGTGAAAAAGTTGGCTTAAAACTCAACATTTAGGAAACTAAGATCATGGCATCAGGTCCCATCACTTCATGGCAAATAGATGGGAAAACAATGGAAACAGTAACAGACTGTTTTGGAAGGGGCTCCAAAATCACTGCAGATGGTGACTGAAGCTGTGAAATTAAAAGACACTTCCTCCTTGGAAGAAAAGTTATGACCAACCTAGACAGCATATTAAAAAGCAGAGACATTACTTTGCCAACAAAGGTCCATCTAGTCAAAGCTATGGTTTTTCTAGTAGTCATGTATAGGTGTGAGAGTTGAACTCTGAAGAAACTGAGCACCGAAGAACTGATGCTTTTGAACTGTGATTTTGGAGAAGGCTCTTGAGAGTCCCTTGGACGGCAAGGAGATCCAGCCAGTCCATCCTAAAGGAAATCAGTCCTGAATATTCTTTGGAAGGACTGATATTGAAGCTGAAACTTCAATACTTTGGCCACCTGATGTGAAGAACTGACTTACTTGAAAAGACCCTGATGCTAGGAATGATTGAAGGCAAGAGGAGAAGGGGACAAAAGAGGATGAGATGGTTGGATCACATAACTGACTCAATAGACATGAATTTGAACAAGCTCTAGGAGTTGGTGATGGAAAAGGAAGCCTGGTGTACTGCAGTCCATGGGGTCACAAAGAGTCAGACACGACTGAGCGATTGAACTGTAGAACCCTTAACAAGGAACTGCTTCCTTAGTTATTTGAACATAGTAGCTAAAGTCAGAGAAGGCAGTGGCAACCCACTCCAGTACTCTTGCCTGGAAAATCCCATGGGTGAAGGAGCCTCGTAGGCTGCAGTCCATGGAGTCGTGAAGAATTGGACACGACTGAGCAACTTCCCTTTCACTTTTCACTTTCATCCATTGGAGAAGGAAATGGCAACCCACTCCAGTGTTCTTGCCTAGAGAATCCCAGAGATGGGGGAGCCTGGTGGGCTGCAGTCTATGGGGTCGCACAGAGTTGGACATGACTGAAGCGACTTAGCAGCAGCAGCAGTAGCAGCTAAAGCCAGGACTACCTAATAGGACAAACAATAGACTTTAAGAGGAGTTGGGGGAGATTTGTTTAGATAATGAGGATACTAAAGAATGTTTGTAGTATAAGCATGAAAGTGACATTTTCCCAAAGTGTTTATACTATTTTCTTTCCCTATCTCATCACCTAACCTGCTACATACTTTTTTTGCCTTGCATGTGCACTAAAGTAGAAAATCAACATGTTTTGGTGGTTAAAGGAAAGAAATCAGGAGTAGTCCGAGGTAGTATGGAAAAAATTAGGCATTGTAGGGATGGCGTGGAAAGGAATCCTTGAAGTTATTTTATTGGGCTGAAATTTATTCTTTGGATCTTCATGTAAATCCTGCATTTTAAATTAGAAAAGGAATGTACACACAATTAGCGTGTCAGTATAAGTAGGTAGTTTTCACTGCCTTACATATACTTGTTACAGCATGCAAAATTTGTATATCCAGTGAAAGTTGTATATATCAAAAATTATAATTTCTTTGGCATACAGTACTGACATTTCTCATATGCATTATTACACAGCAGTCTTATCCTTGCATGACTAGTGAATGGGTTTTTGGCCATGATTGAAGATTGACTAAATAAAGGCAACTGACAAGGAAAGTGAAATACTGGCAAGATTGGCCATGTGTCAGTAACATCATCCCCCAGCCAACCAGTTTGATCACCCTAGTTTCAAATTCTATTTCCTCTTACTTTTAAAGTTGTTTTGTTCCATCATTTTCCATTTCTAGAAATGGCATCTCCATCATTATCACTGAGGTAATAGCTTTTTCAAAACAATTATTTAAAGTGTTAAACAATTTTAAACAGTGCTCCACTTTAGCAGCTGCTACCAAAGCAGATAAATAAGGTGATCATCGGCATTAACTCTCTGTTGTAGGTTCTCATTGTTGTCTGAGGAAATCTAAGGCTTGTATTTATTAACTTATGATTTAAGTACTCAATGCCCAAATCAAGATGCAAACTATTGGAACATTTCTTATTTCAGAGTAACTATTAATCCCATGAGATGTTTTAAAAACTGGGTATATAACTGGTTACTTACACCAGTTGTAACTCATTCCCTTCTTTCAACTTTCACTTCAGTTCATTCTGTACTTTAAAAACACTAGCAGAGACAAAGACAGGAAACAGAAAGATGGGGAAAGAATGAGTTTAAGGATTTCAAGTAGGCAGATTTTTTTTTTTTTCTTAATATATACTCCCGTAGGTAGATTTCAGGACTTACTATGTTTTATTTGTTCATTTATAAAGGAAATGTAGTGGTTATTAACTGCATAGTATCCCATAGTTTTTTTTAAAACTGAACTCTTCAAAAAGATTTGTTTCTCTTGCTTCTCAAAGAATGCTAGTTGAGAAACATTAAAGCCTACAATAACAAAAAATAGGGAAGGGAAAGTCATGATTATCTTATAATTCTTATTTTTATATTTTAAAATAATCTTTTAATTTTGTCATCTTTATAATCAAGATAATGATTTAATTAGCATTAAATTTTTAATGTTATCTTTAAACATTTTAATTATATTTTCTGAAGTTTAAAAAATAGTATTTTTTTTCCTATCAACTCTGAAAATTTTTAAAAGAACAGAAAGGTAGTTGTGAGAGCCAAGCCTTACTGAACTCCCAACCAAGAGGTCATTTTACCTCTCTGGAATTGGTTTTTCCTCTGTAAATAAAATGGGAAGCATGGTTGAGCAGATCTCTGAGGTCCTTTGCAGCTATCCAAGTCTATGATTATATGTGCCAAGCATGCAAGAAGAGATGAGAGAGGGCAAATAAAAAACAAAGATGAGAAAGGAAACACAAAAGGGAAGGAGAGAAGCAAATATAACTTGTGATTAAAAGCTCCGAAAGGAGGGATGAGAAATTACCCATATACATTGTATAAATGATAATGAAAAGTAGAGCCACCAGAAATGATGGCAGCAAAGAAGTAATCTCTAGTAATAAAAAAGGAGAAGAAACATGGCATGGCATTGTAGGGGTTATCAGTGAGGGAGACAATAGGGTGAACATCTGGGGTCATCTGTATGGCATTTGTACATAAAGATGTAAAGTCTTCTAATTAAATTTACTTCACATTTCAGCCTTTTTTTAAAGGTCAGTCGTTCACAAGCTATGTTACTACAGATAACCTAATGAATTTTCCTATTTTAGGCTCTTTTTCCATGCTCTCCTCTATCATTGTTTTAGTGAAGAACCTAACAGAGACTCTTCCTTTCCTGGTATTGCAAGTCCAGGCTCCTTCTTGGTACTTCTTCAGTTCAGTTCAGTCGCTTAGTCGTGTCCGACTCTTTGCAACCCCATTAATCGCAGCCGCCAGGCTTCCCTGTCCATCACCAACTTCCAGAGTTCACTCAGACTCACATCCATTGAGTCTGTGTTGCCATCCAGCCATCTCATCCTTGGTCGTCCCCTTCTCCTCCTGCCCCCAATCCCTCCCAGCATCAGGGTCTTTTCCAATGAGTCAACTCTTCGCATGAGGTGGCCAAAGTACTGGAGCTTCAGCTTTAGTATCATTGCTTCCAAAGAAATCCCAGGGTTGATCTCCTTCAGAATGGACTGGTTGCATCTCCTTGCAGTCCAAGGGACTCTCAAGAGTCTTCTCCAACACCACAGTTCAAAAGCATCAATTCTTCTGCACTCAGCCTTCTTCACAGTCCAACTCTCACATCCATACATGACCCCAGGAAAAACCATAGCCTTGACTAGACGGACCTTAGTCGGCAAAGTAGTGTCTCTGCTTTTGAATATACTATCTAGGTTGCTCATAACTTTTCTTCCAAGGAGTAAGCATCCCTTTTTACATTTGTCAGACCAATCTGCTTACCACCATCTCTGCTTTCACTGTTGTAGACTGGGTTTTTTTTTAGCCTGTTTTGTCTAGGTCTTGCCTTCTCTATAGGTCTTAGCTACATTATTCTAGCCCTTATGTGCATTTCTCCATTCTCCCAAATTTTCCATGATTGAGATTATATGATTGTTAAACTATAAATGCATTAACTTAAGGTTTATATATTGTATTTTGGAATAAATTATACTGCACATCCTCAAAGGAGGGACTTTTTCTCATTCTACTCTTACATCTTCTTTGGCAGTAACTATAAATTTGCACATTGGTTAAAATCTCAGAGTGCAAACAGTAGCTATTCAGTAGCTGTTTGGCTACAGTTATTTCAAAAGTTGCTATAGTTTCGCTTTTCATTTTTCTATCTATAGATGAAGATAAGGTTCAGACTTGTTTACACAGAACTTCTTTCATAATTCTTATAAAATGTAACAGATATAATTTTTCTTGGTCTGTTTTCTGACTTTTTTTCCTTTTAATTTCATGTCAGTTTCATAGTTGCGGAAAATTTTTAAAGCGGGGAGGCCTGGGTTTGATCCCTGGGTATGGAAGATCTCCCGGAGAAGGGAAAGTCTACCCACTCCAGTATTCTGGCCTGTAGAATTCCATGGACTGTGTAGTCCATGGGGTCCCAAAGAGTCAGACATAACTCAGCAACTTTAATTTAATTCTTTTAACTGTGCTTTATATAATTCCATCTCAGAATTGGATTAAATTTACAGTCATGTAAACTTTTACCATTCCTATAGCAGTCTTGGAATCAGTGTCCCAGTTTTAGGTATAGAGTCACCAGAGTATATGTTAAATTTTTTACTTTTCTGTTTTGAAGCAAGCAATGTTCAAACCATAAACAGGTTATATTCCTACTTTAACATCTTGTGTTAACTACTTATGGCCAGTGTTGATAGACTTCCTTTTATTGTATTTTAGGTTTATTTCATTTCTAACAATGTTTGAGGAGCAGATACCATTTTGCCTTTATCTGTTGAGTTGCTGCTAATTTGAGCGAATCAAATGGTATGTTTGCCTGCCCTCATGGGGTTTGTGTTCCAACTTGGAAAGAGAAGCAGAATAACTGATCATGATGATATATGATGTAGTCACTTTTATGCATTGGAGAAGGAAATGGCAACCCACTCCAGTATTCTTGCCCACTCCAGTATTCTTGCCTGGAGAATCCCAGGGATGGGGGAGCCTGGTGACTGCCGTCTATGGGGTCGCACAGAGTCAGACACGACTGAAGCAACTTAGCAGCAGCAGCAGCAGCAAGAGCAAAATATAGTAAAGAGATATACTCCTACCGTTTGTCTGGCATTGTACTTAGACACTTTTTTCACATTCACAACCCTGAATTACAGTTAGAAAACAGACTCAGAAAATATAAGTTCCTTATGCCCAGATGCTATGCCCCAGTGCAGTATTCACAAACTCTCTGTGTCTATGATAAATGTCCAGCCTCTTTTTTTTTTCTCTTAGTAGCCATTCTGTTGCAGACTGATTGTTTTGTAAAATAAAGTTATGATTATCTAGAAAAATAACACTTTAAGAAGACATATAAAATACAAGCCAGATTTGTTTTGTCTGTTAAATGCTCTCAATTTCTGTACTATCTTGTCACAAAACTGGTAAACAGTTTGCAAGCCAGCTCTGGTTCTCGGACCATATTTTGATTGGCGCTAATCTACATTCCTCTATTGGAGCTCCTAGAGAATCCTGTTTATATTTCAATCTGGAACTCTCCCTACTTAGAAAACAGAGCTGCAACATAACTGGAATGATCATGTACATGAATAGCTGGCTTCGAAGGAGATGGTCTGTTTAAGGTATTCATTTGCACTGGAAAGTTTGGAATTAAGTAAAATCTTATTGCTATCCTGGAAAACCATGGTAGATCAGGAGAAATGCATCTCCTTACAAAATCATGAGTTTTTCTTTTTTTGTTTTTATTGGCTGTGTTTGGTCTTCATTGCTGCATGCAGGCTTTCTCTACTTGGGGAGAGGTAAGGTTACTCTTCATTGCCATGCTGGACTTCTCATGGCAGAGCCTTCTTGTCTTGTTGCATAGCATGGGCTCTAGGCGCTTGGGCTCAGTAGTTGTGGTACACGAGCTTAGTTGACCTGTGGCATATAGATCTTCATATGACAGATCTTTGTGGCATGTGACAGACTTTATTTTTTTGAGCTCCAAAATCACTGCAGATGGTGACTGCAGCCATGAAATTAAAAGACACTTACTCCTTGGAAGAAAAGTTAAGACAAACCTAGACAGAATATTAAAAAGCAGAGATGTTCCTTTGCCAACAAAGGTCTGTCTAGTCAAAGCTATGGTTCTTCCGGTAGTCATGTATGGATCTGAGAGTTGGACTCTAAAGAAAGCTGAGTGCTGAATAATTGATGCTTTTGAACTGTGATGTTGGAGAAGACTCTTACGAGTCCCTTCAACTGCAGGGAGATCCAACCAGTCCATCCTAAAGGAGATCAGTCCTGCGTGTTCATTGGAAGGACTGATGCTGAAGCTGAAACTCCAATACTCTGCCACCTCATGTGAAGAGTTGATTCATTGGAAAAGACCCTGTTGCTGGGAGGGATTGGGGGCAGGAGGAGAAGGGGATGACAGAGGATGAGATGGCTGGATGGCATTACTGACTCGATGGACATGAGTTTGAGTAAACTCCGGGAATTGGTGATGGACAGGGAGGCCTGGCGTGCTGTGATTCATGGGGTCACAAAGAGTTGGACACAACTGAGTGACTGAACTGAATACTTTCAAATAATGAAGGTAAAATAAAAGGCATTTTTTAATCAATTAATTCATGACTAGATGTTCTGCAATAAAGAACTAAAGAACAGCAGAAGGGAAGCTTTTCAGGATGAAAGATAATGATTCTAGATGACAACTTGAATTTATAGGAAGCAATAAAGTATAATGATATGGTGTATAATATTGATACATTTAAAACTATATATTTTTGTTCATTTCTTTAAATAAACATATGCCTGTTTAAGTAAAAATTATTATAACTATACATATATATATTTGGTAAACCCAAAAAGAGCAGAGAAAGGGAATAGAGAAAAACAGGAATAGATAGGACTAATATAAAACAAATGGCAAATTTTAAGCCTACATACAGCTGTATGAGTACATACTATAAACGTAAATAAAATAACACTCCAGATTAAAAGTAGAGATTTATAAAAGAACAAGCCTTAACTTTATACTATTTATAAGAGGCATCCTTATTTTGAAAATGAAATGATAAAAAAATAATCAATGTAAATATACTAAGTTAGATTGGAAGTGGTCATATTATATTAGATAAGGTAAATTTTAAGGTGTTTTACCAGAGATAAAATGGGACATTTTGTTCATCAGTTGTTACAGTTCATTAAGAAGATACCAGTTACAAATGCCTATGTATCTAGTAAGACTTTAAATCTTTATGGGAAAAAAAAAAGTGATAGAAATAAAGAAAATATATAAAAAATCCTAATTATATATAGTTGGAGATTTTAACATGCTCCTCTCAGTCATTGTGGATAAATAATTTAAAAACGATTAACTAAAATGAATAAAGACTGGCCACATCTCAAATATTGACTAGAATGTGCAAACAAGAGCTTTCATACATTGCTTGGTGAAAATGTTAGATGTAATAACCACTTTGGGAAAAGATTTGGCTGATTTTTATAAAGTTAAACATCCACCTACCTTTTATCCAGCCATTCCTCAGTATTTATCCAAAAGAAAGGAAAACATGTCCAGAAAAGACTTGTTCAAGAGTGCTCATAGGAACTTTATTCATAATAGCCCAAAGCTGGAAACAACCCAAATGTCCACCAACAGAGGAAGTGATAAATAAATTGTGCTGTTATTAAGGTATAAAAAGGTGCTACTGATATACCCTAAAACATGCTTCAATTTTGTAGACGTTATGCTGAGCAAAAAAAAAAGAATACAAACTATATGATTCCCTTCATGTAAAGTATTACAATAGATAATTTTATTCTAGTGAAGAAAATTAGTATGTGGCAAGGGGAAGTTGAAAGTTGATCTGGAATGGGATATAAAAGAACTTTCTAAAAAAGTAGAAATGTTGTATTTTGATAATACATTTTACACTTATGAATCTTTTCGTCAAAACTCAGCAAACTGTATACACTTAAGATTTGTACATAGCAAGGTATATCAATTTTACTATACCAAAAAAAATGCTGAATATTGAACTGTTGTTAGTAGGTTTGGTTTTTCTTGATGATATTTGGTTGGCAATTCTAAAACTGCTTACTCTGTATTCAAGAATTGTGCAATTGAGTAAATACATTGAAGGAGCCAGGTTTCTTTCTTCTGGGAAAGGAAGGTACATTGGGAGATGGGAGAAGACTAGATTGTGTTATAGTGTTGGGTTCGAATTGGCGATGTCCATATTAACACATGCTTTTAAATATACAAATAAGGCAAACTAGATATATGTATAGAAATAGTTATATATATATATAAATATGTGTATAGACAATAAATGCATGTTTTTATGTATATGCAATGTATATACATAGATTTGTGTACACATGCACATAAACATAAAACCCATATCTCTATACTGAAAGGACCTAGAAGCAATGATGCATCAATAACAGTGAGCACCTGTAGTGCCTGAGTTTGGGTTCTAAATACCCTTCGGGTCTCACAGGACTGAATCTTGGGCTGGGTCAGGGAAAGTCCTAGATGAAGCTGGGCCTTCTTATTCTGCCAGAAAATAAGGAAGTGGTTCACATAATCACAAGCACATATCAGAAAGATCCAGAAGCCAACTTGAAAGTGTTCCTACTGTTTGTATCCGGGACGGTTTGACTATCAGAATACGGCATTAATAGCCAACCCATTGAAAAGCAAGAACTCATGGCTCCCTACTGAAGCATACAATGAAGCAAATAAATAATGGAAGGATAGAGAAAGCTTCTTACAGTACAGTTCTGACTAATAAGTAGAGAAGTAAAGAAATAACAGTAAACTTAGAAATCATTCATTGGGTTTAAGACTAGTGGGTAGAAGATTTGGTGAAGAGCGGGATGTTTACATTAGTATCTAAATATCTCCCCTCAAATTATTAAGTTTAAAAGGAAAAATATTAAGCTAGTAGTAAAGAAACCTGTCTGATACCACCTTAACCAATTCGTCAAACCTAATACAACCAGTAATGGGACCAGCTAATACTCTGTGCCTCCTAATGAGTTGAAATAAGAAAGACAAACATCTTACAACCTGAACCTAATCATAAGGAAACATCAGACAAATCCAAACTGAAATATCAGTGTCCAGAAACACTAATAACAAAGGCTGTCTGCATTAAAGGCTGAAAAGACCTGACAACTAAATAATGTTTGCTTTTTAAGTTATTATAAATAGACCCAAGGGAGGAACTACCAAGGACATCATTGGGCCATTTATAAAATTTATTGAGACTGTGTATCAAATAGTACTCTTGTGTAAGTGTTAAATTTCCTGATTTTAATAACCGTTGTCTATGAGATTGTCCTTCATCTTGGAAAATGCGTAATGAAAGAGTAAGAAGACAGAGTGACTTAAATTAGTACTGATAAAATGCAGTTAACATTTTGCATACTAAGAACTCAGGCATATGTAAGTAGATTGATAAAATGTAAACAATTGGGTGATCTAAGTGAAAGATTCTATACTAGTCTTAAAAACTTTTCTCCCAGCTTAATGAAATTATATAAAATAAATTACTTCCAAAAACATATATATCTGTATATATAGAGAGAGAGGTATTTTTTTTTCCCAAAAAAAAAGATAATATCAGCTTCTTTTCTTGCCTTGGTGGACTAAGTTTTATATGGTTAATGCTCATACCTTCTTTGGATGAAAGTGAAAGTCATGTCAGATTATTTGCGACCCCATGGACTATAAAGTCCTTGGAAGTCTCCAGGGCAGAAAGAATACTGGTGTGGGTAGCCTTTCCCTCCCCAAGGGATCTTCCACCCAGGGATCGAACGCAGGTCACCCTCATTGCAGGCAGATTCCTCTGTCCCTGGGGATTCTCCAGGCAAGAATACTGGAGTGAGTTGCCATGCCCTCCTCCAGGGGATCTTCCCAACCCAGGGATCGAACCCAGCTCTCCCTCATTGCAGGCAGATTCTTTATCGGCTGAGCCACCAGGGAAGCCCAAGAATACTGGAATGAGTAGCATATCCCTTCTCCACGGGATATTCTTGACCCAGGAATCGAACCGGGATCTGTATTGCAGGTAGATTCTTTACCAGCAGAGCTACCAGGAAAGCCAACTTCGGATATATTTTGGCTAATTGGAGTGTACATTTCACATATCATAAAAATAGATTAAATTTAGATGTGTATTTTAGTTAAGATTTTTTGCTACAGTTTACTCTCGTTTTTGTTTTGTTTTTTGTAAAATTCTAGTTGCTCTGAAAAATATAAAGGCATAAAATTTTGAATAAATCTACATGAAATATATGTAATTTATGATTGTAAACTTCAGTATTTGAATCATTGTGATAGTAAATTTGTTGAATATGTACTTTTAAAGTGATTCTCTTTGTGCTATGTCCAATGTTAATGGAAGTTATATATAGCCCTTATTTTTGTGTATAATATACTTGGGAAATTATGGCATCTGGTCCCATCACTTAATGGCAAATAGATGGGGAAACTGGAAAACAGTGGCTGACTTTATTTTGGGGGGCTCCAAAATCACTGCAGATGGTGACTGTAGCCATGAAATTAAAAATACGCTTACTCCTTGGAAAGAAAGTTATGACTGATCTAGATAGCATATTAAAAAGCAGAGACATTACTTTGCCAACAAAGTTCTGTCTAGTCAAGGCTATAGTTTTTCCAGTGGTCACGTGTGGTTGTGAGAATTGGGCTATAAAGTAAGCTGAACGCCAAAGAATTGAGGCTTTTGAACTGTGGTGTTGGAGAAGACTCTTGAGAGTCCCTTCAACTTCAAGGAGATCCAACCAGTCCATCCTAAAGGAGATCACTCCTGAGTGTTCATTGGAAGGACTGATGTTGAAGCTGAAACTCCAATACTTTGGCCACCTCATACGAAGAGCTGACTCATTTGAAAAAACCCTGATGCTGGGAAAGATTGAAGGCAGGAGGAGAAGGGGATGACAGAGGATGAGATGGTTGGATGGCATCACCAACTCAATGGACATGAGTTTGGGTAAACTCTGGGAGCTGGTTATGGACAGGTAGACCTGGCATGCTGCAGTCCATGGGGTCGCAAAGAGTCAGACATGACTGAGCGACTGAACTGACTGATACTTGGGAGAATTGTGGGCCTAAGGGTACAAATGTATTATCTGTAATGTTGTCACCAAGTTAGAGATTTTTACTTTCTTTCATGTTGCTAACTACTTTGAAATGTTATGAAAACTGTGACTTATCTTCCATCCATACAAGGATACCCTTCACCCTATCCTCTGACTTTTCCTTGGAAGCCCAAGTCAAACTGTGCACTCAAGTTTAATGTTCACATGTATTCATTAGCAAAATGCCATTCTAGGACAAACAGCTTCAGAATCATTTGTGGTACTTGATTTTAAAAAAACATGAATTCCAGAATCTGCTCTCCATTCATTCATTCACCAAATATTTGTTATCTCTACTATATTCCAGACACCATTCTAGGCACTAGTAATACAGCAGTGGATTAAATCCCTGACATCATAGGAATCACATTTCTCTGGTAATGATAGACAGACATTAAGCAAATAAATAAAATATATAGTGTGTCAGATGATAAACATCATGGGAGGTCTCTCATGGTGGGGATAGGAAGTTCAATTTAAATAAAGTATTTGGGAAAGGTCTCACTAAGAAGACAACATGGAAAAGAAGCCCTGAAGAAGATGATGAAGTGAATCATACAGATGTTCCAAGAAGAGACTAGAAAAAGTGCCAAGATTTGTAAACAGCAGAGTTACCCATTAAAGTTCAAGACTTAACAAGAAAGACAATGTAGCTGAATCGAGAGTGAGAGGAATGGAGGGAGGTATTGGGTGGTGGTGGGGCAGGGAGTTCAAACATAATTGAATTTGACTGCTGTGTTTAAAGTATTATTACATTATAATGGAGGTGAGGTGAAGTCGCTCAGTCGTGTCCGACTCTTTGCGACCCCGTGGACTGTAACCTACTAGGCTTCTCTGTCCATGGGATTCTCCAGGCAAGAATACTGGAGTGGATTGCCATTTCCTTCTCCAGACACAGGTGAAAATAGGGAGACCTATCGGGCTTCCCTGGTGGCTCAGATGTTAAAGCATCTGCCTGCAATGTGGGAGACCTGGGTTTGATCCCTGGGTTGGGAAGATCCCCTGGAGAAGGAAATGGCAACCCACTCCAGTATTCTTGCCTGGAGAATCCCATGGACTGAGGAGCCTGATGGGCTACAGTCCACGGGGTCACAAAGAGTTGGACACGACTGACTGACTTCACTGATCAGTATATTATTAATAAAATGAGGGCAGTGGTGGCTCAAACCAGAATTTGCAATAGAAAACATTATGAGTAGTGGTTAGACTCGAGATATATTTTGAATGTAGAGCTGACAGAATTTAAAAGATTCGTTGGTAGAATATGAGAAACCGAGGACTTAAAAATAACTTCAAAGTTTTGGGCCTAAAAATAACAAGACATTTATTAACTTGTGGAGGAACAAATTTGGTAAAGGAATATCTAAAATCAGTTTTGAACTTTGGGTATTTTGAGCTATCAGGTATACAAATGAAGTGCTGAGCTGATTTATACATCCTGACGTTCAGAAGAGAGGTCTGAGCAGAGGATATGAATTTGAGAGTTGTCACATGGTATTTAAAGCCATTAGACCAGAAGAGATAGTCAAGATCAAAGTTTTGAAAATTTTTCCAAGAACTGAATGCTGTGGCACTCCCCACCTGAAGATGAGAAAGAATGAAATCCATATGAAGGACTGAAAAGGAACACCTAGCAAGGCAAAGAAAACCGAAAGACCATGATAACCAGGAAACCAAGTGTAAAGGAATTGCAAAGAGGTCGGAGTACTCTGCTTTCCATGCTGGTGGGTACAAGTAAGATGACATTTAAGCTTTGAATTTAGCAAGAGAGGAGTAATCCTCAACCTTGACGAAAGCAATTCCAGTGCATACTGGAGATAAAACTTGCATAGGATGGGTTCAGGAGGAACAATTGTAGACAGATAATATAAAACATTTTCTTTCAAAGGGGCTTTTTGGTTTCCTAATGGAGAATGATTTACATCAGATTTTCTATAGTTTTAGACCAGGAGTTTATTTTTTATTATACCCATTAGATTTTTGTATGCACCAGATTTGAGAACCCCTCTTGTAACATATGATTGGTGTTTGCTACCAATCATTCTGCAGTATAGCAAGTACAAGTGATTTAAAAACAAATGAAAATTCTTATTTAACCACTGCTGACTTCAGTGGCCAAAATTTGCAGATGTCAGCAACTCATCAACCTAGTCACAAAACAGGAACTTAAAGGCCAAGGACAAAAAAAAAATTTTTTTTTTTTAAATTCCTATTTCCCTGAAAGGATGTCTGTAATCAGCCAAAAGGAGTTAAAAGATTTCAAAAATATTGACATCTTGAAATTCTCCTCTTCAAATATTGTTTTATATTTAGCATCCTTTATTTTAAAACAATGAAAAGTGAATTAGCTTTGTGTTACAACTGCCAAAATCTGCTCAAACTGTAACCACCAGTTTCTAGAGGCAACTTGGAAATAGTGGGGATTAAAATTAAACTATTGTATTATCTGCTTTGGAGGAATTTTTTTACTGTATTTATTAAAATTAACCCATTTCAGGTGAATATTTTTTAAATCTCACATACTAATGAAGGAACCCAAGATGGTTTCAATATCTCTATACTGTTCATACTATGACATTAGGAATGAAGGAACCTTCTAAAATCATTACAATATGACTTATTTAACTAAGTCTTTAGACAATTTTAAATTATTTCAAGCCAAAGAAAATGTCTCATTTTTAAAAGATTCCAAAAGAAAGTAACTTTCCTGAACAATTTATTCATTTACAGTTATTCTTTATATTTACCAAAAGATGCCCCATATAAATACACATTAAGTATCTGACCTTTCCCTATTTAAAAGCCCATTTTCCTGTATTTTATATATTCCTGTCTAAATTGCAAATTGCATTTTGCTAATCATAGCTAACCAGAGCACCTTGAAATGGGATAGCTGAGTTGACGGCTAGTGTGGCCTTAGGTAAGTCATTTTACTTTTGTGATGCCACTTCCTCATTTCTATGACAATGCAATTATAGATTCCTAAGAGAAAATCATGAAAATATTATGGACTTTAGATAATTTAGGCGTCACATTTAATGGTGGGAGTTATTGCCTGATTTTCACATTGGACTTCAAAGCACAAGGCTTACAGTTCATCCCTGGGCTTCCCTGGTGGCTCAGAGGTTAAAGCATCTGCCTCCAATGCGGGAGACCTGGGTTCGATCCCTGGGTCGGGAAGATCCCCTGGAGAAGGAAATGGCAATCCACTCCAGTATTCTTGCCTGGAGAATCCCATGGACGGAGAAGCCTAGTAGGTTACAGTCCGCGGGGTCGCAAAGAGTCGGACACGACTGAGCGACTTCACCTTCACCTTCAACAGTTCATCCCATTACCTCTAGCACTTAGCATGGTAGTGAGTCAGTGCCAGATACCTGTGGACTTCCTGGGAGCAGGATGTCTCATATGGGAATATGAGCCTAAAAGAAAAGGAAACTTTTGACCTAAGAGGAAACCTCTCTCATGAGAGGAAGAATAGCATGAGAAAAGACTGAAAATGACCAGAATCCCAATTGGAGTGAGGGTAAGGGTAGGAAATGAGACTTAAGCCATGTCCATAAAGTGTAGGGCCTTGAATGCTGGGTTAATCTGTAGTTTACATTGGGTCAGGCTTTAATGTCTCAGAGCCTTAGTGTGAGTAAAACGTAACCTGCTTAAATTTCATGGTTATGGTAAGGACCAATTAAAGAGACAACATGTGAAAGTACTTTATAATCCACAGTTAGTTAGTTCAGTAGCTCAGTCTTGTTAGACTCCTTCCAACCCCATTGACTGCAGCACGCCAGCTCCCGGAGCTTTTTCAAACTCAGGTCCACTTAGTCAGTGATGCCGTCCAACCACCTCATCCTCTGTTATCCCCTTCTCCTCCTACCTTCAGTCTTTCCCAGCATCAGAGTCTTTTCATATGAGTCAACTCTTCACATCAGATGGCCAAAGTACTGGAGTTTCAACTTCAACATCAGTCCTTCCAATGAATAATTAAGACTGATGTCCTTGAGGATTGACTGCTTGGATGATCTTCCAGTCCAAGAGACTCTCAAGAGTTTTCTCCAACACCACAGTTCAAAAGCATCAGTTCTTCGACACTCAGCTTTCTTTATAGTTCAATTCTCACATTCATACATGACTACTGGAAAAACCATAGCCTTGACTAGATGGACCTTTGTTGGCAAAGGAATGTCTCTGCATTTTAATATGCTGTCTAGGTTGGTCATAGCTTTTCTTTCAAGGAGCAAGCATCTTTTAATTTCATGACTGCAGTCACCATCTACAGTGATTTTGGAGCCTCCAAAAATAAAGTCTGTCACTGATTCCATTGTTTCCCTGTCTAATTGCCATGAAGTGAGGGGACCAGATGCCATGATCTTAGTTTTTGAAGTTGAGTTTTAAGCCAGCTCTTTCACTCTCCTCTTTCACTTTCATCAAAAGGCTCTTTAGTTCTTCTTTGATTTCTGCCATAAGGGTGGTTTTATCTGCATATCTGAGGTTATTGGTACTTCTCCCTGCAATCTTGATTCCAGCTTGTACTTCATCCAGCCCAGCATTTTGCATGATATATTCTGCATATAAGTTAAATAAGCAGTGTGACAATATACAGCCTTGATGTATTCCTTTCCCAATTTGGAACCAGTCTGTTGTTCCATGTCTGGTTCTAACTGTTGCTTCTTGACTTGCATACAGATTTCTCAGGAGGCAGGAAAGGTGGTCTGGTATTCCCTTCTCTTGAATTTTCCACAGTTTGTTGTGATCCACACAGTCAAAGGCTTTGGCGTAGTCAATAAAGCAGAAGTAGATGTTTTTCTGGTATTCTCTTGCTTTTTCTATCATCCAATGGATGTTAGCAGTTTGATCTCTGGTTCCTTTGCCTTTTCTAAATCCAGCTTGAACATCTGGAAGTTCACGGTTCACACACTGTTGAAGCTTGGCTTGGAAATTTTGAGCATCACTTTGCTAGAAATGAGTACAATTGTGTGGTGGTTTGAACATTCTTTGGCATTGCCTTTCTTTGGGATTGGAATGAAAGCTGACCTTTTCCAGTCCCATGGCCACTGCTGAGTTTTCCAAATTTGCTGGCATATTGAGTGCAATACTTTCATAGCATCATCTATTAGGATTTGAAATAGCTCAGCTGGAATTCCATCACCTCTACTAGCTTTGTTCATAGTAATGCTTCCTCAGGCACAGTTCACTTCGCATCCCAGGACGGCTAGCTGTAGGTGAGTGATCACACCATCGTGATTATCTGGGTTGTGAAGATCTTTTTGGTACAGTTCTTCCATGTATTCTTGCCACCTCCTCTTAATACCTTCTGCTTCTGTTAGGTCCATACCATTTCTTTCCTTTGTTGTGCCCATCTTTGCCTGAAATGTTCCCTTGGTATCTCTAATTTTCTTGAAGACTCTCTAGTCTTCTCCATTCTGTTGTTTTCCTCTATTACTTTGCATTGATCACTGAGGAAGTCTTTCTTATTTCTTCTTGCTATTCTTTGGAACTCTGCATTCAAATGGTTATATCTTTTCTTTTCTCCTTTTCTTTTAGCTTCTCTTATTTCCTCAGCTATTTATAAGACCTCCTCAGACAACCATTTTGCCTTTTTGCATTTCTTTTTCTTGGAGATGGCCTTGATCACTTCCTCCTTTACATTGTCATGAACCTCTGTCCATAGTTCTTCATGTACTCTGTCTATCAGATCTAATTGCTTGAATCTCTTTGTCACTTCCACTGTATAATTGTAAGGGATTTGATTTAGGTCATACCTCAATGGTCTAGTGGATTTCCCTACTTATAACCTATAGACTAAACATTTTTGTCCAAGATTTTAATCTTATTTTGAATTTAGCTTGCTTACTCCACTAGTCTCTAATATATATCTTATACCCATGGCAAAATTTATTTCTTCTCCCTCATTCCCTGTCCACCTTGTATGTTGCTGCCTTTCTGACCTTGCTCATACTTCTCCATAGAATAGTCTTATTGCTTTCCACCATTTTTTTATATCATATCCATCCTGCAAGACCAAACTGAAGTACTTTTTGCTTTACCAGTTATCCTTTATTCCATTTTTTTTCCTTCATTCGGGGAACTCTTTGCTTTACTTACTCCAAGAAAATCTGTAGTACTTCCTCACTATATTTTTTATAGTAATTCTCACTTATAGTTTAATTCTATATCCATAACAAGATGATTAGTTCCCTAAAAACAGAAATAATATTGACTTATTTGCTGGAGCATAGGTTAATAGTAATAGTTTTAAAATAATGTTATTTTACAGATACTTAATTCAAGTAAACATGCAAACCTAGAGACTTATAAGTGTGGGAAGATTCTCTCTTTGCAGAGCTTCAGTCCTTATTGTTTAGGATTTTGAAACTGTGAAACTAAAGAGGAAACCCAGGGTTTTATTTAGCACACATTGCTTATTTGAAGGGCTTCCCTGGTGGCTCAGAGGTTAAACCATCTGCCTGGAATGCGGGAAACCCAGGTTCGATCCCTGGGTCAGGAAGATCCCCTGGAGAAGGAAATGGCAACACACTCCAGTACTCTTGCCTGGAGAATATTCTGAAAGAATGGGAATGGAGGGGGAAAAAAGTTGAACCAGATGATAGTACTGTTTCTATATGTCAAAAATAGTCAAACACTGAATATTTCAAATCATTCTACCTAAGTATGTAATAAATTTAACTGAACATCCTAAACCTAGTAGTCACTGCTGCTGCTAAGTCGCTTCAGTCATGTCTGACTCTCTGCAACCCCATAGACGGCAGTCCACCAGGCTCCCCCGTCTCTGGGATTCTCCAGGCAAGAACACTGGAGTGGGTTGCCAATTCCTTCTCCAGTGCATGAAAGCGGAAAGTGAAAGTGAAGTCACTCAGTCATGTCCGACTCTTAGCGACCCCATGGACTGCAGCCCACCAAGCTCCTCTGTCCGTGGGACCCTCCAGGCAAGAGCACTGGAGTGGGGTTCCATCACCTTCTCCACTATGCCACCACAAATAATAAATCTGTATATTAAACAGAATAACTGTCATCCTAATCATTTAAGCTATCATATATCTGAGATGCATATATTTGTTGGGTAACTACTGTATGCTAGTCGCCAAACTAAGTGCTTAATGTATTGTTAACAACAGACAGACATAGGCCCTACCTTTGAAGAGCTTAGAGTATGCCTACTGTGGTGTGGGGGGCTTCATAAACATACATATAAAATGTAACTAAATTGTGGTAAATAATATTTTCTAAAATATGAGAAAATTTTGGGGAAATCAGGAGAAGATTTCAGAGGAAATGATGTTCAGTCTGATCTATGAAGAATGAGCTTAAGAGTTAGCTAGGTGAGAAAAGAGGAAAAGGCAGAGAGAACACAGTGAGTGGGACCCATGTGTTTAGGAACAGAAAAGCTGCAAGGGTAGCTTGTTGGTGGGAAGTGAACAGATAAAAACATAGAGGAAACTGAACAGTCAAGTACCAAGTAAAGTAGGATCTGTAGCTAGAGTTACAGTTTGTTTTGTATTTTAAGTACACTGGAAGACATTTAAAAAACTGACATGAATTGATTTATATCTTGAAAAATCATTCTTCTCTGAAGATTAAATGATAGAGGTGTAGTGGGGATAAGGCAAGAATACAAGAAAGGAGGCAGATTAAGGGGCTGTTACAAAGAATGTGGGGAGATAAGACCAGTTCTAGATATCAGAAGCATAATCAACTGGGGTCCTGATAAATTAGATGAGGGAGTCAGTAGAGAGACACAGGGTAAGAGAAAGGTGCAAAACTTAATTCCCAAAGACTTCTGACTTGGGAGAATGAAATTCTGTGGAGGAAGGAGTTGGACGGGGGGATCAAGAGAACAACTGGGGACAAGTTAATTTGAGTTGTACATGAGACATCCAGGTGTAGTCACTGGATATTTGTCAGAAGCAAATTCTAGCTAGATACATAAATTTAGGAATAAAGATAAAGATAGTATTTGAAATCATGAGAATGAGTATGGAGAGGTAAGAAAATACGCTGTAAGACAGGAGTCCTGAGGCCTGCAGGAATCCAGCAGGAAATACAATGGATGAAGACAGCCCACTGTGAGATAATAAATGACAACTGATAAGGGTATGTGAACTAGAGAGGGAGGTGGGGTAGGGGGGTGGTGGTATAGAGAGAATAGATAAATCTGAACATATGTGCATCATCTGAAAGGGGTTGCCTCTACTGACTCATACAATTTTAAATATTTGGTTCTCTACTAGGATAATTAGTACCGAATAAATATGGCCCTAATGTTATTAGGTCTTCCATTTTTTTAAAGTTAAGAATTAGGATTTTCTGTGCCTTTTCTAGTATTGAATTATGTGGAAAATATAATTCATATTTAAAATTGTATGAGTCAGCATTGATTTAGCCCACCAAATTACAGTCTCTGCTTGGACAGGGTACTTAGGATTATTTGGAGATCAGATAAAGGATTAGCACCAGAAGAGATGTTAGGGAAACCAGAATATAGTGTCATAAAAACCAGAAATAGAATGTTTCACAAAGGTCTCATGTTTAATATGGTCTCATGTTTGGATGGTCTCGTGTTTAATATACTGCTGACAAGTTTGGTAAGATGATGCCTGAAAGTGTTGGTTGGATTTACTAGCGTGTGGAATAGGCTTTTGGTGACATTAGCAAGAACAATTCCTCAGTCAAACTGACTACTTAAAATTAAGTAATGTAGAGACTGCCCTGTGTGGGCTCCCTGCCATTAAAAGACTTGGGCACATTCAGGACATTGTGAATGACAAGATGAGAACAGAACAGAAAAGATCCCCATGGAGTAAATTGAATGATAAAGAACTGAAGACTTTAAATATGGATGCTTCTGAAAAGCTTCTTTGTAAAGTGGAGCAAAATATAATTGTACCCAGAAGAAAATGAGAATCAAAGTATGGAACTTTTTAAAGAATTGAATATATGAGAGAATTATTAAGAGAAGAAAAAATTAAATATGCAAATTGAGTCATTTGGAGGGTTAAGTGGCACAATGGTAAAGAATTCGCCTGCCAATGCAGGAGACGCCAGACAGGTTTGATCCCTGGCCAGGAAGATCCCCTGTAGTAGGAAATAACAACCCACTTCAGTATTCCTGCCGGGAAATCCCATGGGTAGAGGGGACCTGGCGCACTACGGGCCATGTGGTCACAAAGAGTCTCTTCTGACTGAGCGACCAAGTACACAGACACAAATACTATTAGTCTATAGTGCGACCCCACGGACTGTAGCCGCCAGGCTCCTCTGTCCACGGAATTGTCCAGACAAGAATACTGGAGTGGATTGCCATTCCCTTCTCCAGGGGATCTTTCTGACCTGGGGATCGAACCTGGGTCTCCTGCATTGCAGGCAGATTCTTTACCGTTTTAGCTACAGAGACACACTTATCTATAGCAGTATGTAAAGAATCTCACATTACAGAATACTGAACTGAGTATCTGGACTGTATGCAGTACTTACATTATTAATGACTTAATGGATATATACAACAGACTAATTACAGTTGTTTTCAACATGACAAAGTCATGTGTCCTCTCCAGCTTTCCTGTACATACAAATCACCTGAGGGGTGCGGGGAGGGTGTCTTGATAGAGTACAGATGTTTGTTCAGTGGGTCTCAGGTGGACTTGAAGAGTGCATTTCTAACAGGCTCCCAGGTGATAGCAATACCACTGATCCATGAATATAGAAAAAGTGTTAAGAAAGAAGAGGTAACTAGCAGGTTTTTCACTGATTTTCCAGTTCTCTTTCCAGTGACCCTATGATGTATTATTTCCCCCTTTTTAGAACTGAGGTAAATGATAATTAGAGCTGTTAAATAACACAAGTTGAAAGGTAAAGTTTGCCTAGCTGTCAGTCAATTGTTCATGTGTTTGCTTTGGCCACTATAGCATCTTAGTTTTTGTTTTTGTAGATTGTACAGATCAGTTTTTCCCTCTTCAGTGAAAATTGTTGTTTTCTTTTATATTTAAATTCCATTTGACCTCTCTCCTAGGCATTAAGAGTTGCAAGTTTCACTAGAGGGACACTCCCATAGTTCCACTGTAGTCCTTTTCTGAAACATGAAACCTTAAAAAGTTACGTGTCTTGAGGAAGATGGCTTTTCATGAAGTTTGTCATGCCCTAGGCAGTTGGTAGAATCCAGTGATGAGGTGGGGAGATTGCCAGAATATTCCAGAGCTGTACCATGCAAAAATAGGTTTTATCTAGAAGTGTGATATAGGTCATCATAATGTATAGTTTTATTTGACTTCTTTACTGCAATCTAACATTGACATAAAAATATTTCTTTTAGAACGTGAAACACAGAAAGTATGCAAGGTGGAAGGCAACATATATTCATAATTGTTTAAAGAATGGAGAGACTCCTCAAGCAGGGCCTGTTGGGATTGAAGAAGATAATGGTATGTATGTATATAAGTAAAATGATTTAGTGGAATCATAACTGTTCAATATATTACTATTCAGAATTTTTGGAAACCATTTATTTCCTTCATCAGGTCCAAAATCAGGTGTAAAATATAAACTTAGGGACAAGTGAAAAATTGAGGCAAAACTGCTCTAATAACTGTTTGTGTCAACGACAGAATGGCTTGGTTTTCTCCTGCATCTGATCAGATTTCATTGCTACATGAGACAGGCAGTCCTTTCATAATCTATAAAATGTTTCCAAACCATAGAGAAAACTGAAAACTTATTTTTTAATAAGGTCAGTTTTGGAGAGGAAAGGGGGGTAGGTAATACTTTCACAAAATTTGTAATAGAGTATGTAAAAAATATTAAATGAATTTCTCATTTCCACCATAGTCTTGTATCATCCCAGATTCTCCTGAAAGCAAAAGAAGTAAATATTTTTTTAGTATTTTGTATATCTTTATAGAAATTATTTTTTTATAAATTATTAGTAAATAGGAATATATATACTCATTTTCTTAACACAGTTGGTAATATACACACTGTTCTATTGATGCATCTGGGTGGTTGGCTTATTTATGCATTCACTTAAGATGTTTATTTAGAATTTTATAATACCATTCAGTTAAAAAAAATCAACACTATAGTTGTACATGTAGCTACTACATGTAAATTCTTGCAGCTTTTTTAGAGATGCAAGCTTTCATACAGCATTTCAAGTGAATTTTTTGCTATTTCTGAAGAACATTTGTTTAATCTTTAGATAGCCTTTTATATATAGCACACCCTTAGAAATCTTTGACACTTGATGTTATTCTTGTTTGCAGAAGAGGAAACTGAGGTTTCAGGTTTTAGCTGTCCTAATTATTAGACCCACAGAGAAGGGAACCAGAACTGGAGTTCTTACTCTAAGTCCTGTGCTCTTTTTACTAACGCTACAATGTGAAGGTGATGGCAACCCACTCCAGTGTTCTTGCCTGGAGAATGCCAGGGACAGGGGAGCCTGGTGGGCTGCCATCTATGGGATCACACAGAGTCAGACACGACTGAAGTGACTTAGCAGCAGTAGCAGCAGCAACAGTGTGAATACTTAATACTAAGTTGTTATTAAGTATTTAAAGTTGACTGTTCTAAAGTATGATTAAGTTTTGGGCTTATATACATCACAACAATGAAAATGGATTTTTTAAAGTTTATTGCCACAACTTTATTTCTCACTATTTCATTTAATATTTTGGAATGTTTTGCATACTTTTTTCCCTGCTTTAATGCTTTCCATAGTCAGAATGGTGTATGTCAGTACTGCTGTGTACAGAATGACTAGTCATTTCCAGTTGTCCAAGAGAAAAGATCTGAGATCCTTAGCCTAACAAGCAAGACTCACCATGATGTGGCGCCAGCCTGCCTTACCGGCTCTATTTCCTCCTCCTGTCTCACGTTGGCTTAGTCTGCTAGGACTGCCGCAGCAAAGTACCGTAGACTGGACAGCTTAAACAAAAGGTATTTATTTTCTCACAGTTACGGAGGCTGGAATATCCAAGATCAAGGTCTAGCAATTTGGTTTCTGGTGAGATGTTAATGTGATTACTCCTTGAAGAAGTTCAAGGGCAATTAGATATTCTACCCAAGATTTCAGAAGAAAGATCTAGGCTAAAAGTGGTATTTTGGAGTTGTCAGTTTAAAAGGAGGAAGTGAAGTAAAGTAAAATATTGGATAACCCAAGGAGAATGGATTGCTTAAGAATTAAAAGCAAAGATGGAACCAGCCTTTCTTCACCTTTACTAATCGCATTAGATTAGAAACTGAAGCAGAGGCACTTCTGTTATTTTAAGTAAGGTATATACACCTAAGTGTAGTAAATGTAAAAAGACATATAATATTCATAATTTCAGACATTTATGTCTCAATTCTTAAATACACATTGAAAATGAAAATATCTTTGTTGTTTTAAACATATCATTATACTTTTCAGTAGTATTTCAGAGGTATCACTCTAGACACATTGAAATACCTAATGATCAATTTTGTTTTTCAGGTACTCTTGAGTATCAGTGACTTCTATCATCTTAAAAATTTTAACCTTTTCTCTTGAAAGTAGGAAATATTACATTTTATCATTATCATGGTATCTTTTGTTCTGAAATGGTTATTTTAGGTCTTCTGTAATATTGTAGGTTATTAAATATATACTATATAATTTTTGTTTTAATTTCCCAAAATTAGCTTAAATTGAGCTTATAGTTTCTATTCATTATTTTCATTCCATTTTATAGAGCTTCTGGATAGTAGAAAATTGTTAGCTATGGAACACTAATAATCCTTTAAAAAGAGAATATTTTCACTATATGCTTTTCAACCTATTAAATAATTTAAAATGTAGCCTGGTGTGATAATTAGGTGTTAATGTCATAACATCTAACAGTGTCTGCTTAGAAATGGCTTATGGGTCTAAAAGAGGATGTCATGAAATCTGAGTATGTATTCAAAACCTTTTCTTTAAAACTGATTTTTCTTTTTCTCAATGTAACATTGTATTCCTTTTATTATTAAACTTTATAAGATATTCTAGGTATAAAAGATACTATGTTTAATAAAAGTCTAATTTTCTGTTGTTGTATAAGTCTAGTAAAGCTAGTAAAAAAAATAATAGATACTAGGAACTTCCCTGGTGGTCCAGTAGAAGGTTCCACTGAGCTTCCAATGCAGGGGACATGTGTTCAATCCCTGGCTGGGAAAATAAGATTGTACATGCTGTGTAATGCAGCCAAAAAATAAATACTGTACCTTTGTTAGTTTAGAGGAAGAGAAAAAAAGTATTCTTATTTTTGAAAGCAGTACTGTATTACCATATTGTCTAAAAGTACAGAAGGAAGTCATACAATTGATACAAAAAAGCATTCTAGGAAAAATTTAGGCTTAGCTGAAGGGGAATCTGTTAACATTCAAACTCTTGAGTTTCCACGTCCACTTGGTTTCAGTATCTACAAAATGGTATTCTTTTTAAATGGTCAACATTAACCTATACTTCAGCAATAAAAACTAATGAAGGTAATTTTGAGTTTTTTTGTTTTATTCATTATGACTACATTTTTCTCCATGGCCTTGAACTTATTTATAGTATTTGCTTTAGAGTTATTTCCACTAATTTCAATATCTGGGTCACATCAGGGTCTTTTCCTATGTCTCTTTTTCACCTGCCTCTGGTCACATTTTCATCCCTCCCCCCATATCTCTAATTTTTGTTATTGATAACCTTTGTAGCTCCTCTGCATTCAATTATCTTCCTTTGCAAAGTCTTGATTCTTGTTCTAGCAGACAGTTAACTTGCCTAAACTGCCCCTCTTTTCTTTCAGCTTTAAGGCTTTTGCTTTCTTCAGGGCTCCTTAGACCCTTCCCTGAGTCTGCCTGCATAATTCAAGGGCCATATAGGTATTTAGTTGAGGTTCATACAAGCATTTCAAGGCTCACTTCTCCGCAACTCCTTTTTTTGCATAGACTTTTGGGTGCCCTCAGGTGAAAAGCGACATGAAAGCACACCTTCCCTGGTGAGATTTCTTCTGTCAAGGCTCATCTTCATTCTAATTTCTACCAACTTTTTTTTTTTGGTAACATTTTATTTTGTATTGGGGTGGAGCTGATTAACATGTTGTGATAGTTTCATGTGAACAAGGAAGATACTCAGCCATACATATACATGTGTCCCTACTCCCCTCCCATCTTGGCTGCCACATAACATTGAGCCTTGTTAGTTATCCATTTTAAATATAGCAGAGTGTGCATGTCTATCCCAAACTCTCTAACTGTCCTTTGTTCACTCTCCAGTGTCTTTAAAAAAAATTTTTTTTTTCCTTCCCAGCATGTTTGTGTTAGAGTTCTCTAACATGGGAAAAAATTATGTTAGTATATATAACATCTACAAGTTCACTTAGTAAAATTCCCAAAAGTGGCTAACTCTTATTACTACTTTCTACATAGACAGCTCAATGTGAAATTTCATTCCTTTGTTTTTGTTGATTAATTTATTGAATGACAAACACACAGGTAATCATTTAATAGCTAGTAAACAATAAATCTTGAGTAAAAGGCAGCTGTCAGAAAATAGAACTCTTAGGGAAAGCATAAATGTGGTATGTTTTGCTGAGAAGTCCTCCTTTTTTTTTTTCATAAATTTTAAGAATGAGTTTAAAGAATTTACTTTTTAAAAAATATACGCACAGATTTTACAGAGTTGGAAAGTATTAATTTAAAGAAATGTTATTCATATTGCCAGGGACAACTAAGTATTGTAAGAAAAGGAAAAAATTAGAACAATTATTTTAAGAGAAGCTGCTTATCAACCGCATTAAATAGAATTGCACTTGAAGGTCTGTCATGCTCGTATATCAAAAGAATATTTGGCATTTTTATTTCAAAATACAGATTTCCTCGACTTACAATGAGGTTATATCCTGATAAACCCATCATAAATTTGAAATAACTATGATTTGAAAATGTACTTAATAACCTACCTTACTGAACATCATAGCTTAGCCCAACCCACCTTAACCTACAGCTGGGCAGAATCATCTAGCACAGAGTCTGTTTTGTAATACAGTGTTGAGTATCTTATGTAATTTATTGACTAGTATACTGAAAGTGAAAAAGAGAATGTTTGTGAGTGTATCAGTTGTTTACCTTTGTGATCTCATGGCTGACTGGGAGCTGTGGCTCCCACTGCCGAGCATCAAAGAGAATACTATACCACTTATCGCTGCCTGGGAAAAGATCAAAATTCAAAGTATAGTTTCTATCAAAACCATATCACTTTTATACTACCGTTTAAAAAAAAAAGGCAAAACCATAAATCAAGAACTGTCTGGACCTCGTTTAACATTTCATGTATATCATATAGTAGATGTTGAGGAAAATGAAGATGCTGGAGCCACCTCTCTGCCCACTCAGCCTCTTCAGCCATCATCTTCCACATACGACCCAAGTAACATGCCATCGAGCGGCTATACTGGAATCCAGATTCCCCCTGGTGCTCACGCTCCAGCTAATACCCCAGCAGAAGTGCCTCACAGCACAGGTAAGAAGTTGAAGCTTAACAGATTTGAATTCTTCTTTTCATAAATAACAACTGCTTCTCTTATTTTTGCCTCATAATGATGGTCCTAAAGCACAAAGTGGTCTTTAAATTCACACGAACCCACACAAAAAATTAAATCCTTTTCACTGAAGTTTTTTTAATTTATATATTTTTTAAATTGAAAGATATTTGCTTTACAATATTGTTCATTGAAATTTTAATAGTAGTTGTATTATAATTTTTTTTAATTACAGAATATTTATGTGTAATTGATTACCATTTACTTTATATTTTATTAATAAGTACAATGTTATGGGCTTCCCTGGTGGCTCAGTGGTAAAGAATCTGCCTGCCAAGCTGGAGACCCGGGTTCCATTCCTGGGTTGGGAATATCCCGTGAAGAAGGAAATGGCAACCCACTCCAGTATAGGAAATCCCCTGGACAGAGGAGCCTGGTGAGCTAAGTCCATGGGGTTGCAAAAGAGTCAGATGCAACTTATACCACCACCACCGGGCCGCATAGTGCCTATACTTCTCGTGTGTGTTTCCCTTTTCCTTTTCTTCCCCTCCCTTTCTTTCCTTTTCACTGCTGTGCAAGAATAGCACTGAAGTGAGTGGGTCTTATTTATAGGAGTGTCAGTCAGACTCCTACTGTGATCACAAGATCCATTTTTCTCTTGACTCATCTCCCTAAGACCCTGCCTCTACCTTCAATGTGGGTATTATTGATGAAGGACCCAGTTTTGAGACACAGAATCTCAGTAGCAGTGGATTTACAGACAAGTGAAAGGAGTTTCAAGTTTATTTGTTTTTTTTTAATATTACAAACATGTCTAAAAATAAACCACAGAAGTGATAGTGATATCTACTGTCTCTGAATAAATTAATACAATATACCTTGTTTTCATAGAAAAAAATATCTGACAAAACTAGTCTCCAAGAATAAGTCAATGTCAGTAGATAAATTGTTTAAAGTTGCAGACAGCTACTTTTGTTTTCTTGCATTGTTGACAGAGAATCACCTTTACTTCCAAATAGAAGGGCGTTTAAAACCATAATTTAAATAAAGCTTAACTTTAATAAAATTTTTTTCCAAAAATTGTTTTTAAACTTTTACTTTTATCTCAGCCTATAGTAATCTATGGTAGTAAACTATATATTTCAAAATGTTTAATAGAATAAAAGTTGCCTTTGAGCCTTGCTTTCTACTATTTCTGTTATTCACCGTTACTTCATTGACTTCCAGATTTTCAGCTTCTGTTTACCCAAACCATTTAGGTTATTTTGCATGAGTTGAACAACATTTAAGTTTTCTATTTTGACCACTGTAGGTGTGTGATTAGTCTCTTCCCTCCTATTTTTCTCTTCCCTTCTATTTTAAAACTTTCAACTTCATATCATCTATAAATACCACAAACATTTTTGTCTTAAGCATATTGATGAACATGGTGGTTTTACTGCGGATCTCTTCTGTATCATCATTCTCTAAATTTTACCCTGCCTGACTTTTCATTGCGTTATGGTCTGTGTAATGCCATTAATAGACCAATTTGCATTAGTTTTGTAAGTAAAATTTCATGGAACATTGTTTTAAATATTTTATTATCTTTCAGGAATGTTCAGTATTTCCATTGTAGAACGAACTAAGCAAAACCAGCTACATGCTTAGATGTATTTGCCTTTGATAAATACTGCTCGAATATACTAGTAAGTTTAAACACTGACCTAGAGCCTCCAACACCGTCATCCTTACAGAAGGACAAAGTGAAAATAAAATGCACTTGGGAATCACATAGTATTTGTTACTAGTTTCTGCTCCTTGTTAAACCACAAACTGCTGTTACTCATCTTTTCTCTCTCTAGGTTTTTCTTCTTTCAAAATGAAATTAACCATGCTTCTTATAGTTGTTTCAATTATTAAAGAGGAAAAAGTATGAAAATTGATTACTGTGCCTAAAACAAAATCAGTGTTTAGCAAATTCACTTCCTTTTTTTTTAACCTTCCTTCCTATTTGTGTGCCAAAGACAGGATATTTAATAGCAAGTTAATGAACACTTAAAATTATTTTGTGAATCAGGAAAAGTGTCACAGTTGTGAATAAGGCATTGACCTTACAAAAAGATTGACTAAAGGGTGTTATCGCTCAGTGTATCTAGGGCAGAGTTATGGTATAGGCATATATGCATATATTTACAATGTGTACTCAGTTGCTAAGTCTTGTCTGACTCTTTGTGATCCCATGGACTATCACCCACCAGGCTCAGACTTTGTCCATGAGATTTCCTAGGTAAGAATACTGGAGTGGGTTGCCATTTTTACATATTTACAGGATGTCTATATATCAAACATATGAGATGGAAAGTATACTTCTAGTAGGAGGGTTGTAACAGGTTGAACCATATGACAGTGGTTCATAGGACAGAATAGACACAAACCATGTGTCTGTTTTTGTACAATGGAGGTGATAGAACACTAATTTCATATATTCAAACTAACAGACTCCTGCTTAGAATATCCAGACATAAAGATAGGTATCAAGTAGTCTTCTATTTATTTCAGGAAGTTTTCTGGCATAAATAGTTCATTTTGATCCATTTAAATGTGGCATTAGCCTTATTTTTTTTTTCCCACTTATCTTCTTTAGCATGAGGCATAAAATTGAAAATCTTAAAATTGCTTTAAGACATCAGGTATATGTTATTACAGACTTAGCATTTAAATAATTATAGTGGCTATTTCATAAATTTAGGCTAACAGAACTATATTAGATAGTGCTATCCCTAATTTTCAAACTAAAGAAAAGCCATTATCCTGAAAAAATAAACATACTGGCATAGCTAATAAGTGACAGTCCTAGAATTTGAACCCAAGTCTTTCAGATTTAGTGCTTTTGGCACCTCCCTTCTATTTCCCTTCCTCTGAAAAACTAAAGTTCTATCAGATTAAAACCTACATTTCTCATAATATTTTTCTCCTTAAGAGCTTAGATATGGAAATCACCTGTTTGCTGGCAAATTTTTCTATTACATTTAAAGCAGTTTTTAAAAATTAGTTCATAGTTAACCAACAGAAAATGAAATAACATTTTCAGTTTATAAATATAGCAGATGTTTCCCCTCTTACTCACTTCAAGAATGATTTACTTTCTCTCATATAAAGGTCCAGGATGTACTTTTTCAAAGGGAAATCCTTAAGATAGCTGAAAAGAATAGTATGTACTAATATACAGTGTTTAGTTCTTCCACAGAAAAGCAAAGAGGGTGCAAGGAGGGCGGGTTTAGTGATTAAACAGCCAAGTGTTTGGCTCTTTGTGCTTTTACGCTGTGTACTATCAGATAGAGGTCATACAGCCTACCGTTTTTTCCTTCTCTTCAAATATGCTTTCTACAGACTGTAAATATTGAGGAAGAACATCTCAGTAGTAAATCTAAATAGATGAAAAATTAGTTTAGAATTAATGCAAACCTTTTAATTATAAAGGCAGCTCACCTCATACCTAGATCAAAAACTTAGCTCTTTTATTGTTGTTCTTTTAAGCGACAGAAGGACTGCATTTGAGCTCTGCTGTCCAGCCTTCAAACTGTTTTGTATTCTGGCCTGTTTCTGTCAGCACTATTTTCCATGATTATTCTGAAGTTTACTCAACCCAGTGTTCCTACAATTGCTTATAATGTTCCTCGTAGTTATCATGTCTTTCTCTTTCACTGCCTCTTAAAATGTTACTGCCATTCAGGGTTCTGTTTAATTATACTTCTTGCATCATCTTCTCAAGTTTTCTTACCAACACTCATTTCTCTTTTTCTGAAATTTCTACACCATGCAGTCAAGAGAACAATTTAGTACTTAATCAGAAGTCATAAAGTATTTAATTTTGTATATAATCTCATCAAATAGGCTATGTAAAAACCATCTGCTAAAAAAAATTAGCCAGAAGTTACTTGTTAACATTTCTTTTTTGTTAAGTGATAGAAATTTCCAACACACTTCTGCCTTCCCCAGGATTGTTTTTATGGTGACATCACTCCAATATATTGTAGTATAACAGGCTACAACCAATTTGCAAAATAAGAAATGAAACCTTTACAAATTGAAGTAAGAAGGAAAAATAAGTAGCTTAGAGCATTTTAAAAAGATAAATTAACATAAACTAAAAACCATTCTTACTGATTTAACTGGTATTTATACACTTAGTTGAGCCCTGTGCTAGTCCCCCACAGGAACATGTCATGGTAACTGCCAAGAACATAGGCCTTGGTTCCTGTACATGGAGACAGATGAGAAGCCATGTCTTCTCACTGCTGCAGAAGACTTGTTGAGCAGCCTATACTGTCAATTCAAGCTTTGGTTGAATGACTCTGATCAGAGTTGTTAATAAATGCTGACTATTTGTGGGTTTTTCTTTTCTTAATATCACTCAAATAAAATTTTATTATAATGCATAATGGTCTTCCCAGGTGATGCTAGTGGTATAAAACCCACATGCCAATGCAGGAGACATAAGAGACGCAGGTTCGATCCCAGTGTCGGGAAGATCCCCTGGAGGAGGAAATGGCAACCCACTCCAGTATTCTTACCTGGAGAATCCCATGGACTGACCAGCCTAGCAGTCTACAGTCCATGGAGTCACAAAAAGTCGGATATGACCGAAGTGACTTAACACACACACATAATACATAATAGATTATCTCTGTAAATTCTCTTTTGTTCTTGTTCAGTAATATTGCCTACTTAATCATCTGGAGATGTGCAAGGAAGCATTTAAAAATTAATGCAGGATGCTGACCAAAGAAACCTTGCCTTCTCAATAGAGAAAGGGGTTTGTTAGGAGGATTTTAATGTACTCAGAAACACAAATTACTTAGTAAGAAATGACATTGATATCCAAATTATCTGTGAAGAGTTGTCCACTTACACTTTGTTTCCTAAAGATCTGTGTGAAAAATATATGTAGTCACCTACCTGTGTTTTTATGCTCAGCTGCTTCAACTGCCTGAACTTCACTAGGTAGTTTCTAAAGAGCCCTGTTGAATCTTGCATTCTAAGTTTTAAAAAAAAAAAAACAGTATATTGTATAATTATTTGCCTTTGAAAATTCAAGTTTCATGGGAAAATTATATCATATGTTTATAACTTAATAAATTTTGTTAGGGCCTTCCCAGGTGGCACAGTGGTAAAGAATCACCCTGCCAGTGCAGGAGACCCAAGAGACATGGATTTGATCCTGGGTCAAAAAGATCCCATGGAGGAGAAAATGGCAACCCAATCCAGTATTCTTGCCTGGAAAAGTCCATGGACAGAGGAACCTGGTGGGCTGTAGTCCCTGGGGCTGAAAAGAGTTGGACAGGACTGAGCTACTGAGCACATACACATAAGCATATTTTGTTAGCATTTTTTTAAATCAAGCAAACATAGTCGTTGAATTGGTCAATTTAAATTTGTCTCTTGACTTTGCAGTTATATAATTTTTCTTATAAATAAATTCATACATATATATGTATACTCTATATAAGATTGTTTGTTAGTATTAGCTATAGCAGAAGATTGGAAATAACCTAAAAGTCCTCAGTGATGGATAGCATTATAAAATGTGTGTTCATGTATGTAATGGAACACTACTATATCTACCCATTAAAAAGAACAAGGCAGGTTTATATATTTTAATCTGGAATAATGGCTAAGGCATATTATGTGAAAAATGCACAGAATAGTACAGTATGCAGACACATTACCATTAGCAAAATATTAATATATTAATAACACATGCTGAAGGATGCCTTCTCCACAGAGTGAGGAGTTTGACCAAAAGATTTTGATTTAGGCAAGAACACAGATTTCTTAGCAAATTACATTTCTTTATTATACGTGCATACACTGGTCTGAAAATACACATATTTTTATATGAATAGAAGGATGCCCTAGAAATAGTGATAACCCTCAAGTGAAATAGAATGAGAGGAAGGCTTTTTACTTTTTTCCACCCTTTTTGGGGGTTTGTTTCTTTGTTTTTTGGCTATTTAAAATTTGTACTTTTCATCCATACCCTTTCTTACTTTGGAAATTTTTGTTCCATTTTTAGTTAAAAAGCAAGATTTGTATGACTTAATAAAAATAGCACCAAGGCTGTGAAAGTAAAACTAGTTTGCCAAAACAAAATTGAATGATATAAAATAGTATATATTTAAACCATTTTTCCTTTGGATGGGAATAATAAGGTCCTTCAAAGTCAAGAAGTCTTTCAAGTAAATTCGTACCTGCAGAATATATTTGAGAACTTAAGTCAAACCATAGCTCTAGAACTCTCAATTGCCCCTAAAAACTTCCCAGTTTGTTTTCTCTCTCTCTCCTGTTCCTTTCTTGTCCTAGTGTCTTTCCTACTTTACGCTACTGCTGTTTAGTCACTAAATTATAGTCTGACTGTTTGCAACCGCATGGACTATAGCAAGCCAGGCTCCTCTGTCCATGGAATTTTCTAGGCAAGAATACTGGAAGGGGTTGTCATTTCCTTCTCCAGGGGATCTTCCCAACCCAGAGATCGAACTCTCATCTGCTGCTTGGCAGTCAGATTCTTTACTACTGAGCCACCTGGGAAGCCCCCCACTACACATTGCCTATTCAGATTGAACCTCTTAGCTTGGGGCAGAAGAATCCTGGTTTCCATTTGAGTCTGTTGATTGAGAGTAATCAGCTTTTCTTTTTCATTTGCTTTCTTGTTGATTGAATCATCTTGTTAATTGAATAATTTTTGTTAATTGAAACTCTTTGGAAGTTTCAACAGTTTATGTTAATTTTTTAGATGATTAATAGTCTTTAGTATATTACTTAGTACTTAGTACTTTAGTATATTACTTAGTACTTAGTATATTACTAGCATTCTTGATCAAGAATGCTAGTTATCCACTGAATATGATAGTCATGACAAGTTCTAATTGGAAGTCATAACTAATTGCTTCTTGAGTGTGTAAAATATTATCTTAAAAACATATAAACTGGAAAATTGGAATATATAATTTGTAAATTTCATTGACAGAGATGAAATGGGACTCATTCCATAAGTTAAACTAAATCATAATTATATCCAATCTTGTCCTCAAAATTATTCAATTATTTAAGAAATTAAAAGGTAGGAAGGGAATCTGTTACTTCTGCAGATACACGGTAAGCTTTATTGAGAAGCACCTTGAAGAAGTAGATGTGATAGAAAATGCAAAATATATAATAAGAATATATATTACCTTATAACACATCTATGTAAATGCTCAAAATAATGTTTCTGCATATTTCCTATACCAGCCTCCAACATCAAATAAGATGTATATCAAATTACAGCCCATTGAGATTTCAGGAAAGTAATTAAGTGAAGTGATGAGATTCTTCCATGATCCTCTGAGTGCTTTCCTAGTATATAATTAAGAGGATTGAGGGTGTAACACTTCTGTACTCATTTGTGGTTTTCTGGTTTGCAGGTGTAACAAGTAACACTATCCAGCCTACTCCACAGACTATTCCGGCCATTGATCCTGCACTCTTCAGTACAGTTTCCCAGGGTAAGTCAGCTATTTTGTGAAGTATAGTGTATCTCCTATTTGGGGGTCATTGTTTTGTGCTTTTATCTTGGGATGACTGTATTTGAATGTCTAGGTAATTTGAAATACACTTCTTTAAATGCCTTTATTCACCAAATTCTCCAATAAACCAAGATTATTTCTTAAATCAAAAATATTTAAATCCAAAGGCATCCCCCCCTTTTTTTTAACAATTCCTTTTTTTATGTACTGCTGGGTATAACGGTACAAACATGTAACCAAAGCTATCATGGAAGCTTCTGTTAGTTTAGTTGAAGATTTCCTCGTGATTTGATTACAATCTTCTTTACCTGCACTGAGTTAGTAGATTATCTAAGAAGAGAGAAACTAACCATAGTTGAAGATAGAAGTCTCTGAGGATTGTTATTTTGATTGATTGGTTCATAGGCTAAGTGATTATTTTATTAATTCCAATCTTTCTAGCTTTTCTGGAAAGAAACAGAACAACTTGGTTGGTCTGTTCGTTTAATTTAGTATTTTTCAGAATTTTCTTCATATGTCTGATGAGATTAGTCCTTTTATATGTAAGATGAAGACCTTGATTGGTTACTTTCAGTAGCTGTCATTGAATTTTCCCTGATGTTATGTCTGCAGGTCTGTTTTCCCACTTGATTTTTCTGTTCTCCCTTGTGAAAACAGGCTATTCAGCTTCCTCCTGCATCTCAGCCATGGATGAAGAGATTTTTTTCTGGAGGGGAATGTCGGGGGTGTACCACATATACGTTGTCAGTCCTAGCTCTATCTAGGAGGTTAATTCCATAATTTTAGAGAGACATTCTCTATCTTTCTAACCTAGGGTGCCATGTGAGAGAGGGGAATGCAGCAGGGCTAAGGATGTGCACGTATGCAGAGGGTGATAGAGTGAGGCAGGTTAGACTGACGGGGTAAAGACCCCTAACCCCACTCCTCATATAGCTAGACCATCTCTGAAGTTTCTCTAGGTAAGCTCCACATAAAGGCCTCCCATAAACATGTTTTGAATTGGAATGTTTTTCGACTCTTATCTAACAGCATATGTGTTAGCCACTCAGTCGTGTTTGACTCTTTGCAACTCCATGGACTGTAGCCCACCAGTCTCCTCTGTCCATGGAATTCTCCAGGCAGGGATGCTAGAATGGGTTGTCATTCCCTTCTCCAGGAGATCTTCCTGACATAAGGATCAAACTCAAGTCTTCTGCATTGCAGGCAGATTCTTTACTATCTGAACCATCAGGGAATCCCATCTAATGGCATACCTCCATTTAATTTCTAGTTTTCTAGAAATTTTGTTAAATCTCTTGTCAGTTACCTGTTCCAGTTTTTACAGTCTTTGACTTCACTGCTTTTCCTTCAATTTTAGGATTTATTTCCTTGAGTTTTGCCATATCATTTTAATATGGTTTCAGAAGAAAAAATTACATATGCTAAGTCTGCCATCTTACCCAACCAAACTGTCAGGTATGAATGCAGAATGCTGATGCTGCTAAGTCACTTCAGTCGTGTCCGACTCTGTGTGACCCTATAGATGGCAGCCCACCAGGCTCCCCCGTCCCTGGGATTCTCCAGACAAGAACACTGGAGTGGGTTGCCATTTCCTTCTCCAGTGCATGAAAGTGAAAAGTGAAAGGGAAGTCGCTCAGTCCTGTCTGACCCTCAGCAGCCCTATGGACTGCAGCCTTCCAGGCTCCTCTGTCCATGGGATTTTCCAGGCAGGAGTACTGGAGTGGGGTGCCATTGCCTTCTCCGGAATGCAGAATAAATATTGTTAAATATGTAAGGATTCTGAAGTTTCACCTACCACATACGATTTCTAAAGAAGTTACCAGAGGATATACTCCATCAAGAGAAGAGTGATAACCAAAAAAAGAAATATGAGATATAAGAAATGGTGGAATTAATCTTATGTCACCTAACAGAAAAAATTCCATTGACACCTTTTCCATAGGCTTGAAAAGCAGTTGCTCTAAAGTTAGAAAACCAATTTCTTAAACCTCCTTTAAGAAAACGGAAGTGGATTCCATGTAATATATACAATAAAAAGCTGTAGAATGTGAAAAAAAATGGATAAGAAGCCATAGAATTTGTCTGCCAAGAAGAATGAAAATATCCAAGAAAACATTTTAAATTTTACAAGAAATTTCAAGTAAGAAGCAAACTGAAATATGCCATAATTTTGAACAATAATAGAATTATGATATATAAGAAAAGGAATTTTGTTTGACTTGGACCCAAAGAACATTCTCCTTGAAATGGCATAGGGTTATCACAAACAGTATTTTATTCAAGACAGAATATAAATCAACATTGACAAGTTGAAGGTAGAGAGAGGTATTTCAAGAGATTGAAAGGTAGAATAAAAGAAGGCATTATTTAGGGGGAGTGTCCAAAAGTGAAATGTTGAAGTTTTTTCTAGAGCTGATGAAATAAGACAGAAGTAAGCAACTAAGCAACTTGAAAAAAAATAATAAATTTACGAGGAGACGGTAAGAAAGAAGGAAAGAGTGTATGTGGCTAAATCCTTTACCTTTTATAGCAGAGAGGAGGCCTTACAAGTAGCTGAGAAAAGAAGAGAAGTGAAAGACAAAGGAGAAAAGAAAAGATACACATCTGAATCCAGAGTTCCAAAGAATAGCAAGGAGAGATAAGAAAACCTTCCTAAGTGATCAATGAAAAGAAAACAGTAGAATGGGAAAGACTAGAGATCTCTTCAAGAAAAGTAAATATACCAAGGGAACATTTCACGCAAAGATGGCACAATAAAGGACAGAACGGTGTGGCCCTAACAGAAGCAGAAGATATTAAGAGGTGGCAAGAATACATGAAAGAACTATGCAAAAAATGATCTTCATGACCCAGATAACCGCAATGGTGTGGTCACTCACCTAGAGCTAGACATCCTGGAATGTGAAGTCAAGTGGGCCTGAGCAAGCATCACTACGAACAAAGCTAGTGGAGGTGATGGAATTCCAGCTGAGCTATTTCAAATCCTAAAGGATGATGCTATGAAAGTGCTGCACTCAGTATGCCACCAAATTTGGAAAACAGCAGTGCCCCAGGACTGGAAAAGGTCAGTTTTCATTCGAGTCCCAAAGAAAGGCAATGCCAAAGAATGCTTAAACTACCGCACAATTGCACTCATGTCACACGCTAGCAAAGTAATGCTCTAAATTCTCCAAGCTAGGTTTCAACAGTTCATAAACCAAGAACTTCCAGATGTTCAAGCTGGATTTAGAAAAGGCAGAGGAACCAGAAATCAGATTGCCAACATCCACTAGATCATAGAAGCAGCAAGAGAATTCCAGAAAAACATCTGTTTCTGCTTCATTGACTACCAAACCCTTTGACTGTGTGGATCACAACAAACTGGGAAATTCTTCAAGAGATGGGAATAGCAGACTACCTTACCTGCCTCCTGAGAAATCTGTATGCAGATTAAGAGGCAATAGGAAAAACTGGATGGTTCCAAATTGGGAAAGGAATACGGCGAGGCTGTACGTTGTCACTCTGTTTATATAACTTATATGCAGAGTACATCATAGGATATGCCAGGATGGATGAAGCTCAGGCTGGAATCAAGATTGCCAGGAGAAATATCAATAACCTCAGATATGCAGATGACACCAACCTTGTGGCAGAATGCAAAGAGGAACTAAAGAGCCTCTTGATGAAAGTGAAAGAGGAGAGTGAAAACACTGGCTTAGTACTCAACATTCAGAAAACTAAGATCATGGCATCCAGTCCCATCACTTCACTGCAAATAAATAGGGAAATAATGGAAGCAATGAGAGACTCATTTTCAAAAGGCTCCAAAAAGTCACTGCAGATGGTGACTGCAGCCATGAAATGAAAAGACGCTTGCCCCTTGGAAGAAAAGTTGTGACCAACCTAGACAGCTTAGTAAAAAGCAGAGACATTACTTTGCCAACAAAGGTCCATCTAGTTAAAGCTATGGTTTTTCCAGTAGTCATGTGTGGATGTGAGAGTTGGACTGTAAAGAAAGCTGAGCACCAAAGAATTGGAGCTTTTGAACTGTGGTTTTGGAGAAGACTTCAGAGACCCTTGGATTGCAAGGAGATCAAACCAGTCCATCCTAAAGGAAGTCAGTCCTGAATATTCATTGGAAGGACTGATGCTGAAGTTCCAGTACTTTGGCCACCTGATGCAAAGAACTGACTCATTGGAAAAGACCCTTAACCTGGGAAAGATAGAAGGCTGGAGGAAAAAGGGAGGACAGAGGATGAGATGGTTGGATGGCATCACCAACTCAGTGGACATGAGTTTGAGTCAACTCTAGGAGTTGGTGATGGACAGGGAAGCCTATTGTGCTGCAGTCCACGTGCTTGCAAAGAGTCAGACACGACTGAGTGACTGAACTGAACTGAAAAACTTATAAATCAAGAAACAATGGTATAAGATTATCATTTGGAGTTAGGGAAATAACCTAGAGAAAACAAAATCATTATTTGGTTTAAAGAGAAATCCCTGTATACCCAATTCATAAAACTATGCCTTTCCAAGGTTGATTTATCTGATCTTGACAGAGGACTGTTGTTTAGTCGTTAAGTCATGTTTGACTCTCTTCAACCCCGTGGATTGCAGCACGCCAGGTTTCCCTGTCCTTCACTGTCTCCTGGAGTTTGCTCAAAATCATATCTTTTCATCGGTTATATCTAACCATCTCTTCCTCTGCCAACCCCTTCTCCTTTGCCTTCAATCTTTCCCAGCATCAATGTCCTTTCCAGTGAGTCGGCTCTTCTCATCCGGTGGCCAAAGGATTGGAGCATCACCTATACCGTCAGTCCTTCCAGTGAAATTCTGAGTTGATTTCCTTTAGAATTGACTGGTTTGATCACCTTACAGTCCAAGGGACACTCAAGAGTCTTCTCTAGCACCACAGTTTGAAAGCATCAGTTCTTCAGCACTCAACCTTTATGGACCAACTCTCACATCCATACATAACTGCTGGAAAACCACAGTTTTGACTATATGGACCTTTGTTCACAAAGTGATGGCTCTGCTTTTTTTTTTTTGTCTCTGCTTTTATAATACACTGTCTAGGTTGGTCATAGCTTTCCTTCCAAAGAGCAAGCATTTTTTAGTTTTATGGCTGCAGTCCCTATCCACAGTGATTTTGAGATACAGATGTGAGAGTTAGATTATAAAAGAGGCTGATCGCCAAAGAATTAACGCTTTCCATTTGTTGTGCTGGAGAAGATTCCTGACAGTCCACTGGACTGCAAGGAGATCAAACCAGTCAGTCCTAAAGGAAATCAATCCTAAATATTCATTGGAAGGACTGAAGTTGAAGCTCCAGTATTTTGGGGACATGATGTGAAGAGCTGACTCATTGAAAAAGACCCTAATGCTGGAAACGATTGAGGGAAGGAAGAGAAGCAGGGGACAGAGAAGAGATGGACGGCATCATTGACTCAATGAACATGAGTTTGAGCAAACTCCCAAAGGTATTGAAGGACAGGAAGCCTGGCATGTTGCAGATCATGGAGTTGCAAAGAGTCAGACACGACTTAGCGACTGAACAACAGCAACAATCTGTGATTCACAACAGTGAGAACCAGTTATGATTGGAATCTTTAATACTCAACAAGTATTTGGAGACTTTGTATATGTAACACACTGGCCTAGTTACTGTATGTAGATGTATAAGTACATTATTTTAAAATCTTAAATTTAATGTTTAATTCTATGTGAACTTAATATTTTTTTAAAGTGGGAAATAAAGTAAATATGGCTTTTTTATAGTCATTCATTGAAGTTATTCAACACTTACAAGTGCCTGAAAACTGGGTTAGAAACTTTAGGATATATTATTTCAGATTCTTTTTATGAAAATTTTAGAAAATATTAATTTGGATAAGAATTTAGTATCAGAGTACCTAGAACTGCTACATACTTTGAAGTAGGACTTCAAATGTCAAAGTTTTCATTTTATGCTTTATTTTCTGGCAAAATTAAAAGCAACTAAAAGAAAAGCTGTTATATTTATATATGTTCATTTAGAAAGGGAATCAAAATATATTATCTTTTCTTTGTATTCTGTACCCCCAACCTTCTGATCAGTTCTTAAGAGTCCTCATAAAAATTTCTAAAGAGAATATTTATTTCCAAAGATAAGACACAAGTCAGTTTTTAATTTCACTTTTAGAAATATATTTTCAAATCTAAATCTTAGATTAAATATTTTCAGTATGATTTTTTTTTTTACCCAAATTATTTGGCTGGGTCTATCCATGTTAAACATATGTGTATCTTGATAGAAGGCTTGATGAGAATCAATTTTAAACAAGGAACTAATAAGGATTGTTTAGGTTTGATTGTGTATTTTAAGGATGTGTTTTAGTTAATCCGTAACCCTTTACATGCTTAAAAAAATTTAGATAATGTATGTAATATTTGCATAAAGTTTGTTTCTTAATTTTTTATTTATATGTATATTCTAGTTCAAATGAGGTTTGAATGTCTTAGACTGTGTGTATTGTTCCATAAAAGGAGAGTCTCAGCAATTCTGACATAAATAGCAAAGCTGCTTTCCTTATATTATACAGAATATGAATATATAATTTTTTGCAGTTAATTTGCCAGTATATAAAGGCTTCCAGTTTATGACTTCTGAAAAGAAAATCTTGGTCATATAAGTCATTATGCATTGGCATATGTATAGTTTATATTAATAATTAAATTTAAAAGCATAAAGAAAATTTATTCAGATGCAACTAGGGGTTGGGGAAAGACCTTCATATTTTTATATAGCCTTAAACATTTTCTGTGATCTTGAGTATAAGCATTTACCTTACCTAAATAATACTTTTTATATTCTTTATAAATGTTTTCATTACTCGTTTTTCTCTTAGGAGATATCCGACTAACACCAGAGGACTTTGCTAGGGCTCAGAAATACTGCAAGTATGCTGGCAGTGCTTTGCAGTATGAAGATGTCAGCACTGCAGTGCAGAATCTGCAGAAGGCCCTCAAGTTACTGACTACAGGCAGAGAATGAAGCCTTTGTACAACATCCATGCATTTTTGGCTTAAAGAACTAACAGTCCACTACTCTATCTTCAGCCTATCAGGAGCCCAGTTTTAAGGAAGACTTCAGTTCCATTGACTTTAACAATGAAATCTGTGTCTGTGTATCAGATTCCTATTGAAGTATTCATTCAGCAGCCGCAGCCAGTTTTCATTGTCCATTTAGTGGATCCAGTAGTCTCTGAGTGTATAGCTCTCTAACGTGAGCAAGGTCCTATAAATGCCCACTGAACCCTGCTTGTTCAAAACATGAAAACACTTCCATAAAATGTATTGGCAATTAGTTTTGAATCTTAATCTAAATAAATGAAGGAATCTTATAATCTATAATTTGAACAAACAGACCGTAATCACTTTGCTATAAAATTCTGAACTTAACTTTTAATAAAGACTGCCAGAATATTCTAGATTAGAGATCATATTTCTGTTTTCCTCAGGACTAAACAGATATGAATGTTCTAAACTGTTAGATGAATCTGAAAGAGATTATATTCAGATTTCAATTTATACTCAAATGGAGCTAAAAATGTTCATGAACGGAAAGAATAACGAAGTAAAGTAGCTTCAGTTCTAGATGTAAGAATAATGTTGGTTGCTCAACTGTTCCCTTACCCATTGACACTTAAGGTGAATTGGTATTTGCTTCCTAGGCAGTTTGACTGCATGTTTAGAGAATGAAAACAAGATGTTTATAGTAATGCCTAGAAACTTGGTGCTTTTGAGTTAAGGTTCTCTGCTGCTATGGAATGGATTCCATAGAGTATATAGCTATGAATGATGCAGATTATAAGAACATGATTCTCAGTTGTTGAGTTTATAAGTTTTTTGTGGGGATTATGAACTTACTGTGTCACCTGCATTTGTGCTGTGTAAAAAATAAATACAAGGTTTCTTTTAACTAGTTTGACTTATTGCAGAGCCAGATATCATTTTTGCATGCTGAAATTGTCACATTTTTAAAGTCAGACAGTTTTTAAAATGAGAGAAATTTGGCAGATATACCTGAAATTTATCTGATATATTTCATTCATTACACTAATATTTGGAATCTTTTAACATAGGGGTCAGCAAACTGTGGTCTGTGGGCTGGCCACTTGTATAAATAAAGTTTTATTGAAACGGAATTATATCTATTTATTTTTTGTGCTTGGTTGCTTTCCATGACTGCAGAATTATACAGCTTTCCAGTCTAAAATACGTACTACTTACTCCTTTATGGAAAGTTTGCTGACCCCTGTTCTAACAGTCTATTTGGAAGAAAATGAATCATTAACTCATAATGTCTTTCTGTTTTCTCTTTGCATAAGTATAGTGCTATTGTATAGAGTTTGATAGAATGAATATGCAGAATAAACAGTTTTAAATTATTATAAAAACAAGCCCCCAAAAAACAAGCCTCCTGAAAAATATCTTCATGTCTTTCACAGATAAATTCTTACAACATTTGTAAAGTTCAACATTTGCATCTGCAATTCCAGGGTTCTGATACAGCTCTTTGGAACTTTATTGAAATAGAAAAATGATTTGGATGATCTTTTATGTTATGAAAGGTAAATGTAAAATATAGCTCAGCAAATTTTAGTTCAGATCCTAACATGTCACTGGGAAGAAAACTGTCACCTCCCATTTCACACACTACCTGTTGCTCCCAGTTGGGAGAGCACGTGGAGAGGAGAAGATGGTATGAAAACCATAGAGAAGTGGGCTTTGTCATAGCAACTCTTACCTGTAGAATGAAGGTGATACCACCAGCCACCTTAGAGTTCAATATGAAAAGTGAAATACTACACATGAAATACTCAGCAAATAGTAGCATTCCATAAATGTTTATTGTTACTAACATTAATGTAGCAATGTAATGTAAATTGATAATTAATTTCCTGAATATCAGGAAATCCCAGTTGTCTCTGCAGCCCAGTACTTTAAAATGCTTTCTTGCAGGAAGAGATTGATCTATAAAGGTTTTTTAACTTTATGATTCTGCATATAAAATCTGACAGAAAAATTTTCTGACATATCACTAGGGTTAAGTAGTTTTCATTTGGTCAATCAGCATGTATTTATTGAGCAGCTACTCTGTGCCTGGTATTGTTCTTTGTGTGAGGAAACAGCAGAAAACAAGAGAAGAAAAAAAAATCCCTGCCTCAGAGTTGTATTCTAATAGGAAATAGATACACTTAATTAAAAAAGAATATCATATATTATATTCAACCAGTTGCATTTGAAAGAAACACTTTAGTTAATATGGTGGCCCCTCAAGTTTGAGTAGTCTACCCTTACTCCTATCAGAAATATCGAGTCTAGGAGGAAGATTCCCCTAAAGTGTGGTCACTGGACGCCATCAGCATCACAACAGGAATTTGAAAGTTCTGGAATCACATTTTAGGAACTTCCATATTAGACAGTGATAAATCCTCTAGAGAACACCAGAGTATGAAATGGGAAATGCTTGGGTGTGTGGGGGGGGGCCTGTGCACAATTAAATAAGATAGGCTAGGCCTCACTGAGGTGACCGTTGAGTGAAAAAGGAAGAGCATTCGTGGCATATGGAGGTCACAAGAAAAGAGCTAAGAGGAGAAAAGTGAGGAAGGCTGGTGAAGGAGTGAGCAGCTCAGGATCACACAGGATTTTTGTGAAAGACTTGGCTTTTCCTTTGAGCAAAATATGGAGCCAAAGGATTTGGACAGAAGAGTAACCTGGTAAGACTTTTAAAAAGGATCATATTGCCAACTGTGTTGAGACAAAGACCATAATGTGGACAAAGGTGGAAACTGCAAGATGAGTTAAAAGTATTATGGGACTTCCTGGAGATCCACTAGTTAAGAATCTGCCTACTAATGCAGGAGACACGGGTTCAATCCCTGGTCTGGGAAGATTCACATGCCATGGGCAGCTAAGGCTATTGAGCCCATGCTCCAGAGCCCTTGCTCCACAACAGCAAAAGCCACCACAGTGAGAAGCCCATGCAGCATAGCCAAGAGTAGCCCCGACTCATCACAACTAAGACCCAGCACAACCATAGATAAATGAGTATTGTAATAATTGAGGTGAGATGTCACAATGGCTTAGACCAAGGATAGGAGTGCAGGTTAGAGGGTGTAATAGGTTTCTGGCTTTTTTTTTTTTTAAAGGAGAGCCACAGTATTTCTGGTAAAGTGGATCTGACACATAGGCATAGAAGGAGTGAAGATTGATTGCAAGATTTTAACAAGTGTTTGGAAGGAGTGAGTAGTTGTTAATAGCAGTGGGGAAAGTGGCTGAATTCTGCTGACATTTAAGGCTGAAGTGCAGTGTTCCCAAGTTCTTGTGACCATCCCAAGTAAAACTACTTGATAACATTGTTTTGTCGATACAGACAGAGGAGGAAGGAAAAATAAGATAAGTTCTGTCTACATTGATTGTCACAGACATCTCACCAAATCACTGCTGAACTGAAGCTAGAAGCCAAGAACAGTTCCCAAGCCTATGGTCAAGGAAATTTAGAGGCGTCAAGATTACACCAAGCAAAAGACCCTGGTTGCAGGTCTAGTGTTGATATAATTTATTTATATATGACTTGTAGAAATCTGATGTTACTGAATGTTGGTTCAGAAAAGGTTATCTACTATCCTTTCTAAAGAAATTTAAATCCTAATAGTGTTAACATCTGCAACTCTGAAAGAACAATAACTGAGTGTTGAACAATGACTTGGGGTTGAATAGTTATCTGCAGAGCTTTCTCTCTACCCCATTCCCATTTTTTTTAATGACTCATTTTATGTTCCAAAGCAATTGGATCAGATATTTAGTTTGGGTCGTCCGTAAACCTCCAGCAGTGGAGAAGTTTTAGGTCACAAAATTTTAAGGCATCCTTCATAAGGAGGTTAAGCATAACTGGTTGATTGTAATCTTTGATATCAGGTGGGATTCTGAGACTAACAGCTCATTTAATGAAGTATTCTTATGAAGGACTAATTTCAACCAAGTGACACTTTAATAATAGTGAATATAATAACTAACATTTGAGTATTTACTAAATGCCAGGCAATGATTCAAGTATTTTACATGTATTCATTTAATCTTGCCAGTGATCCTAAGAGGTGAGTCCCTGTTTTACAAATAAGAAAACAACCACAGGATAATAAATTTGCCTCCCAGGTGGCACTAGTGGTAAAGAACCCACCTGCCAATGCAGGAGACATTAAGAGTCGCAGGTTCAGTCCCTGATTTGGGAAGATACCCTGGAGTAGGAAATAGCAACCCACTCCAATATTCTTCCCTGGAAAATTCCATAGACAGGGGAGCCTGGCAGTCTTAGAGTCTATGGGGCTGCAAAGAGTCGGACATGACTAAGTTCAGTCAGACACACACACACACATACACATAGCTAGTATTGAAATTTTCTAAGCGCAGACTGCCTATTTCAGACAATAATATTATCACCCATGTAGGTACAGGATCATTTAAATTATTATGAGAAAAGCAAGATGTTATCTAGTTCACTGGACAATTCCTTTTATTAGTGGGAAGCATAGCAACTAGACTCCTGGACAATATGTTCCAATCATTAGTAACTGAGTGAGCACACGGCCTGAAAGCAAATGGACTTTGAGTCCAGGGAGAAAACAGGCAAATTGGTTACTGGTGTAATGAATTTATTATGTCATCCTGGAGAGTCCTATATCACTTAGGGAGTCCTGGGTTTCCCAGGCATGCCAGTTTTTCTTAATTTTAAACAAAATATTTTCCCTAACTATGTAGCCACTTACACAGATTTCAAATATATGGACTTCAAAATAAAATTAATGTTTATTATCAGTTGGTTCTTCAAATTAAATTTCTGCCTGAAAGTCTGAGACAGTAACACCTATCCCTTACTTTAGATAATCCCTTAAAGTTGGGAGGAAAGACTCGATTGCATAACAATAATCCATGAATACAACTTCTAGAGAACTATCTTCATATTGATGCTGAAAGCTCAACCTCTCTGCACTGGAGCTGAACTGAATCTCAAGAGACAGAACTTTGGGTGAAGTAGAAAAAGATAGCTTTATTGCTTCATTGCCAGGTGAAGGGGGAAAGCAGGTTCTTGCTTTGATAATTTATGTGTCTCAGCCAGGGAGGATTTGATGAGGAATTTTATAACTGGTTCAAAGATGGGGTTGCTGACAAGAGTAGGTTGTGTGCAGGGCTGGGATGATCAGTCTCCTAATCTTGATGTGCCATCTTGCCTCGGGTGGTTTCTTGTGTACTCCTCATTTTATTACCAACTGTTAGAATCCATCCTTTGGAACCCACAGAAGGTCATGGCGGCTGGAGTCTTGAGTCTTGCCTACTAGAGTAGTAGCTGTAGAATAAAGAAATCCATCCCAGGACCTCCCCCTACCCCCTCCAGGTGAGAGATCTTGTAAAAATGTTAGTATCATTCATTTTTCAAAAATATTAATATGTATTGAGCATCTCCCATCAATTAAAGTTTAATGTTATAATGCTATATTGGAGGTTATGTATGAGACTACACTCATTCTTCTTGAAGAAAGAAAAGTCTTCAGAAAAGAGATTGACCTCTGGGTTTGCCAGATAGAGAAGCAAGAAGAACTTAGCAAAACTAAAACATGAGTGTCTGCATGGAGGAAAAAATGTTAGAAATTCAGGGAATTTGAGTAATTTAGTGTTGCCATGGCAGATGGCCCATCAACACCGAAAATAACAAATGTGAGATTGCACATGTGGGAAGATGTTCAGTTCAGTTCAGTCGCTCAGTCGTGTCCAACTCTTTGCCCCATGGACGGCAGCACACCAGGCTTCCCTGTCCATCACCAACTCCCAGAGCTTACTCAAACTCAGTGTCCATCAAGTCAGTAATGCCATTCAACCATCTCATCCTCTGTCATCCCCTTCTCCTCTTGCCTTCAATCTTTCCCAGCAGCAGGATCTTTTCTAGTGAGTCAGTTCTTCGGATCAGTGGCCAAAGTATTGGAGTTTCAGCTTCAACATCAGTCCTTCCAATGAAGGACTGATTTCCTTTAGGATAGACTAGTTGGATCTCCTTGCAGTCCAAGGGACTCTCAAGAGTCTTCTCCAACACCACAGTTCAAAGGCATCAATTCTTCGGTGCTCAGATGTCTTTATAGTCCAACTTTCACATCTATTCCTGACTACTGGAAAAAACCATAGCTTTGTCTAGATGGACCTTTGCTGGCAATGGACTGAACAGTCCTCCCCTACCCCAACCAAAACTTCACAGGATGAAGCCCTGCCTCCTAATGTGACTATATTTGAAGCTCTGACCTTTGGGGAGGTAATCAAGGTTAATGAAGCCCTGAGGGTGGGCCCTAGGTCCACAGTGTTGGTGTTCTTAGAGAAAAGAGACCAGAATTCTCTCCATGCAACCCCTGTGGCTCAGCTGGCAACGAATCTGCCTGCAACGCGGGAGACCTGCGTTTGATCCCGGGTTGGGAAGATCCCCTGGAGAAGGGAAAGGCTACCCACTCCAATATTATGGCCTGGAGAATTTCTTGGGCTATATAGTACATAGGGTCACAAAGAGTCGGACATGACTGAACAACTTTCACTTTCACACATAAAGAAGCTATGTGAGGGCACAATGAAAAGGCAGCTATCTATAAGCCGGGGCGGGAGGCGGGGGGAAGATTACTGGAATATTGCTGTTCCTCTGGGCAGGGAATTTTCTGCCTCCATTGCCATTGCCATTGCCATTGCCTTTGCCATTCCCAGTGAGGAAAAATCTGATGAAAAATACTAACAGAGACAATGAAAAAGTGCTCAATCAAGAGGACATAACAGATCTTCAAAATAATGAAGCAAAAACTAACAATTTCAAGGAGAAATAGATAAATTCAAAATTAGAGACTTTAATTCCCATCTTGTTAATTGATGGAATAATAAAATATGACCCTTAAATTGGTCTATGACCCTGAATAAAATCAATATACCGTTCTTCTTTCTACAGTGGGTTCTGTTTGCTTTCTTCTTTTGGAGTGACTCTTACATAGGATGATATGAAAATGAATTTCTGACTCTTTTTCTCATAACTGGAGAACTTATTTCTACAAGTGTGAAGATTGCAAGCAATGCGTCTGCCTTCTTTGATGCTGAATTTAAAGGGAAATATATGATGTGTTATGTTATTTACAAATGGGTATACATATATATATAATTTTTTTTAATATTTTCTTGAGACACTGAAGACTGGCTTCCCTGGTTGCTTAGTGGTAAAGAATCCACCTGCCAGTGCTAGAGACTCAGGTTTGATCCCTAGGTTGAGAAGATCCGCTCGAGAAAGAAATGACAACCCACTCCAGTATTCTCTCCTGGGAAATCCCATGGACAAAGGAGCCCCAGTCCATGGACAAAGGAGCCCCAGTCCATGGGGTTGCAAAGAGTCATATGCAATTTAGTGATGAAATAACAATTTATGTAATATGTAGTTATATTTATATAAATTACATATATAATTACATATATTACATATGTATACAAAATTAATCTTAGAGTTTCTACTATAGTGATTCAGAACACATTTTTTCCAAATTAGTTGACAGACTTGAAAACAGAAAGTCAAGGGATCTTTATAAACAGTGTTTCAAGACAATGTTAGAAAACAAATGAGATTGTTTATTGAATGACAGTAATCCTTTTGAAAATTATTTTTGGAATTATGTGGATCTAGAAAGAGAAAATCATTATAATTTTTCTTTTAAATTTATCCTCATCTGCTAAGACTCGAGATAAGTTTTTGTTCCTACCCTAGAGAGTAGTTATTTCACCTCAAAATGGACTGAAAAAGACAATCCAAACATTTCTGATGAATGATGTTTGAGCTGATGAACAGATATTGCAGGTTTCCAGTCTACTTCAGTTCAACAAGCTCTTTTTCAGTTCAGTTCAGTCACTCAGTCATGTCCGACTCCTTGCAACCCCATGGACTGCAGCACACCAGGCTTCCCTGTCAATCAGCAACTCCCAGAGCCTGCTCAAACTCAGGTCATCGAGTCAGTGATGGCATCCAACCACCTCATCCTTTGTCGTCTCTGCTTCTCCTCCTGCCTTCAATCTTTCCATTATCAGGGTCTTATCTAATGAGTCAGTTCTTCACATCAGGTGGCCAAAGTATTGGAGCTTCTTTGGCTTTGCTTAAAAAGTTGCAAGGTACTGAGTTGTGTAATCAGAAGGCACAAAGTTTCTTTAGAAGTCTCAGAATCCCAGAACCCTAGAAGCTCAAAATCTACTTAGTGATGCAGATGTGCCCAAATAAAGATAATTGGAAGCATAGTTTAAAGTGCCAGAAAGAAAACATTCATGAATTGCTATTGAACTTAATTGTTTTTCTCCAGACTGAGGGAGCTGGAGCTGACATTTTGTTGCATGATGACCTTATTCCAATAGAGAAAAGGTGAGTAATTAAGATAAAAGGGAAGCATCCAAGGGGAGAAATAATTGTTGGAAAGCACATGATAACTTTTTTCAATTACAGCAAAATATTAATAGCCAGGTGTAAGTCCTAAGGAGAAACTGCTTAACAGGGTAAATGTAATCACTTGATCCCTGTGAGATAGATAACAATTTCTTAAAGATGGAAAAGTAATTTCCAACAGAAATCTTTGTAGTCTTTCTGAAGCTGAATATGTACCTACTTGTAAATCCCAGCATTGTAAACTCTAGCTCTCCTTAAGATCCTCACACACCCTGCCCTAATCCAGACACTGTCTCTCAGACACTTAGAGATCAAAGTGAGAGAAAGGTTTGCCAAGTAGAGCAGAAAGGGCCAGACAGGGCTAGAAGGACAATAAAGAGGAGGAGGAAAATGGGAAACAGCTTAAGGAGTGGACTACTCTACCCAGAACTTTAAAAGGCAAAAGTAAGGGTGTAGCTCTTGTAAGTTGCAACAATTGACATGAAATGTTGCTAAAGTCCTGCTCAGAGGATCACTCGCCATTTTGTTGCCATGGCTGTCTGTCTGACAAATGCTTAAGTCATTAGGACGCCACAGTTTTCTTAAGAAAATTGTGAAAAGGTCACAAAAATGCTTTCATAAAAAAGTTTCCAAGGACCTCACCAACAAGTCCCTCTTTCATCTACATGTGAAAGAATTTGACTAGACTGGGAAATAGTGTGTCAATCCAATGAGTCTTTTGACAAGAAAGAACTAATCTTATTAGGCATGTGTTTGATACTGTTCAATTTCTTTTAAAAAAACATTTATTTTGGCTGCTCTGAGTGTTTGTTGCTGCATGCGGGCTTTCTCTAATTGCAGAGATTGGGGTCTACCCGCTAGTTGTGGTGCATGGACTGGTGACTTCTCCTGTTGCAGAGTACAGGCTCTAGGTGCCCAGGCTTCAGCAGTTGCTGCTGGCTCCAGAGCACAGGCTCAGTAGTTGTGGGTACAGGCTTAGTTGCCTCACAGCATGTGGGATCTTCCCAAGCAGAGATCCAACTGGTGTCCCGTGCATTGGCAGGCAGATTCTTTAATCGCTGGAACATCAGTGAAGCCCATATTTTTCAGCACAACATCTCAGTATTAGGCATTTCATTACTTACACTACTTGAGGAAGCGTAATAATCCTAGGAACTTGAATTCAGTCCTAATGAAGTGTACAAAACTTTAGGAATGCTAATGAAGGTGATGTAAACTTTTGATTTAAAAACTATTAAAGATGGTGCAGTGCCAAGGAGCAGCGGCTGCGCAGGCACAGGAGGGCCGAGAGGAGCTACTCCACATTCAAGGTCAGGAGGGGCGGCCGTGAGGAGATATCTCTCGTCCAAGGTAAGAGAAACCCACATAAGATGGTAGGTTTTGCAAGAGGGTATCAGAGGGCAGACACTGAAACCATAATCACAGAAAACTAGCCAATCTGATCACACGGACAGCAGCCTTGTCTAACTCAATGAAACTAAGCAATGCCGTGTGGGGCCACCCAAGACAGACGGGTCATGGTGGAGAGGTCTGACAGAATGCGGTCCACTGAAGAAGAGAATGGCAAGCCACTTCAGTATTCTTGCCTTGAGAACCCCATGAACAGTATGAAAAGGAAAATGACAGGTTACTGAAAGAGGAATTCCCCAGGTCGTTACTTGCCCAATATGCTACTGGAGATTAGTGGAGAAATAACTCCAGAAAGAATGAACAGATGGAGCCAAAGCAAAAACAATACCCAGTTGTGGATGTGACTAGTGATAGAAGCAAGGTCTTATGCTTTAAAGAGCAATATTGCATAGGAACCTGGAATATTAGGTCCATGAATCAACGCAAATTGGAACTGGTCAGACAGGAGATGGCAAGAGTGAACATTGACATTGTAGGAATCAGCAAACTAAAATGGACTGGAATGGGTGAATTTAACTCAGATGCTATTATATCTACTGCTTTGGATAGGAATCCCTTAGAAGAAATGGAGTAGCCATCATGGTCACCAAAAGAGTCCAAAATGCAGTTCAGTTCAGTTCAGTAGCTCAGTCGTGTCCAACTCATGAATCTCAGCACGCCAGGCCTCCCTGTCCATCAGCATCTCCCAGGGTTCACTCAAACTCACATCCATCAAGTCAGTGATACCATCCAGCCATCTCATCCTCTGTTGTCCCCTTCTCCTCCTGCCCCCAATCCCTCCCAGCATCAGAGTCTTTTCCAATGAGTCAACTCTTCCCATGAGGTGGCCAAAGTACTGGAGTTTCAGCTTTTGTATCATTCCTTCCAAAGAAATCCCAGGGCTGATCTCCTTTAGAATAGACTGGTTGGATCTCCTTGCAGTCCAAGGGACTCTCAAGTCTTCTCCAACACCACAGTTCAAAAGCATCAATTCTTTGGTGCTCAACTTTCTTCACAGTCCGACTCTCACATCCATACATGACCACAGGAAAAACCATAGCCTTGACTAGACAGGCCTTTGTTGGCAAAGTAATGTCTCTGACTTTTCAATATGCTATCTAGGTTGCTCATAACTTTCCTTCTAAGAAGTAAGCGCCTTTTAATTTCATGGCTGCAGTCACCATCTGCAGTGATTTTGGAGCCCAAAAAAATAAAGTCTGACACTGTTTCCACTGTTTCTCCATCTATTTGCCATGATTTTCACTTTCTGAATGTTGAGCTTTAAGCCAACTTTTTCACTCTCCTCTTTACTTTCATCAAGAGGCTTTTTAGTTCCTCTTCACTTTCTGCCATAAGGGTGCTGTCATCTGCATATCTGAGGTTATTGATATTTCTCCCGGCAATCTTGATTCCAGCTTATGCTTCTTCCTGCCCAGTGTTTCTCATGATGTCCTCTGCAGATAAGTTAAATAAGCAGAGTGACAATATAGAGCATAATGCAGTACTTGGATGCAATCTCAAAAACGACAGAATGATCTCTGTTCATTTCCAAGGCAAACTATTCAATATCATGGTAATCCAAGTCTATGCCCCAACCAGTAAAGCTGAAGAAGCTGAAGTTGAACGGTTCTATAAAGACCTAAAAGACCTTTTAGAACTAACAGCAAAAAAGATGTCCTTTTCATTATAGGGGACTGGAATGCAAAAGTAGGAAGTCAAGAAACACCCAGAGTAACAAGGAAATTTGGCCTTGGAGTATGGAATGAAGCAGGGCAAAGGTTAATAGAGTTTTGCCAAGAGAACACACTGGTCATAGCAAACACCTTCTTCCAACAACACAAGAGAAGACTCTACACATGGATATCACCAGATGGTCAATACCCAAATCAGATTGATTATATTCTTTGCAGCCAAAGATGGAGAAGCTCTATACAGTCAGCAAAAACAAGACTGGGAACTGACTGCAGCTCAGATCATGAACTCCTTATTGCCAACTTCAGACTTAAATCGAAGAAAGTAGGGAAAACCACTAGACCATTCCTGTATGACCTAAATCAAATCCTTTATGATTATACAGTGGAAGTGAGAAATAGATTTAAGAGACTAGATCTGATAGACAGACGGCCTGATGTACTATGGATGGAGGTTCGTGACATTGTACAGGACACAGGGATCAAGACCATTCCCATGCATTTTTTTAATGCAAAAAAGCAAAATGGCTGTCTGGGGAGACCTTACAAATAGCTGTGAAAAGAAGAAAAGTAAAAAGCAGGAGAAAAGGAAAGATATTCTCATTAAATGCAGAGTTCCAAAGAATAGCAAGGAGAGATAAGAAAGCCTTCCTCAGTGATCAATGCAAAGAAATAGAGGAAAACAACAAAATGAGAAAGACTAGAGATCTCTTCAAGAAAATTAGAGATACCAAGGGAATATTTCATGCAAAGATGGGCTCGAAAAAGGACAGAAATTGTAGGGGCCTAACAGAAGCAGAAGATATTAAGAAGAGGTGGCAAGAATACACAGAAGAACTATACAAAAAAGATCATGACTCGGATAACCATGGTGGTGTGATCACTCACCTAGAGCCAGACATCTTGGAATGTGAAGTCAAGTGGCCTTAGAAAGCATCACTATGAACAAAGTTAGTGGAGGTGATGGAATTCCAGTTGAGCTATTTCAAATCCTGAAAGATGATGCTGTGAAAGTGCTGAACTCAATATGCCAGCAAATTTGGAAAATTCAGCAGTGGCCACAGGACTGGAAAACGTCACTTTTCACTCCAACCCCAAAGAAAGGAAATGCCAAAAAATGCTCAAACTACCGCACAATTGCACTCATCTCACATGCTAGTAAAGTAATGCTCAGAATTTTCCAAGCCAGGCTTCAGCAATACATGAACTGTGAACTCCCTGATGTTCAAGCTGGTTTTAGAAAAGGCAGAGGAATCAGAGATCAAATTGCCAGCATCAGCTGGATCACTGAAAAAGCAAGAGAGTTCCAGAAAAACATCTATTTCTGCTTTATTGACTATGCCAAAGCCTTTGACTGTGTGGATCACAATAAACTATGGAAAATTCTGAAAGAGAAGGGAATACCAGACCACCTGACCTGCCTCTTGAGAAACCTGGATGCAGGTCAGGAAGCAACAGTTAGAACTGGACATGGAACAACAGACTGGTTCCAAATAGGTAAAGGAGTACATCAAAGCTGTATATTGTCACTCTGCTTATTTAACTTATATGCAGAGTACATCATGAGAAATGCTGAACTGGAGGAAGCACAAGCTGGAATCAACATTGCTGGGAGAAATATCAATAACTTCAGATATGCAGATGACACCACCCTTATGGCAGAAAGTGAAGAGGAACTAAAAAGCCTCTCGTTGAAAGTGAAAGAGGAAAGTGAAAAAGTTGGCCTAAAGCTCAACATTCAGAAAATGAAGATTATGGCATCTGGTCCCATCACTTCATGGGAAATAGATGGGGAAACAGTGGAAACAGTGTCAGACTTTATTTTGGGAGGCTCGAAAATCACTGCACATGGTGACTGCAGCCATGAATTTAAAAGACGCTTACTTCTTGGAAGGAATGTTATGAGCAACCTAGATAGCATATTGAAAAGCAGAGATATTACTTTGCCAACAAAGGTCCGTCTAGTCAAGGTCATGGTTTTTCCAGTGGTCTTGTATGGATTGTGAAGAAAGCTGAGTGCCAAAGAATGATGCTTTTGAACTGTTCTGTTGGAGAAGACTCTTGAGAGTCCCTTGGACTGCAAGGAAATCCAACCAGTCCATCCTAATGGAGATCAGTCCTCGGTGTTTGTTGGAAGGTCTGATGCTAAAGCTGAAACTCCAGTACTTTGGCCACCTTATACGAAGAGTTGACTCATTGGAAAAGACCCTGCTGCTGGGAGGGACTGAGGGCAGGAGGAGAAGGGGACGACAGAGGATGAGATGGCTGGATGGCATCACCATCTCAATGGACATGAGTTTGAGTAAACTCTGGGAGATGCTGATGGACAGGGAGGCCTGGCGTGCTGTAATTCATGGGGTCTCAAAGAGTCGGACACGACTGAGCTACTGAACTGAACTGAGCTGAACTGAAAGATGTTAGGTCCCCCAGAGATGATCTAATCCAATCCTCCCATTTTACTAAGGATGGAATTGAGGCCCCAGGAGGGATGTGTTTACTTGCTCAGGATCACAAACCTTGTTAAAGAGGAAACAAGAAGAAACTCTTGTTCACAGACAAGAATCTTTTCATATAATATATCAAGTTCTGAGGACTAGTTAAAAAAAAAAAAACTAAACTTACCAAGCACATTCTTTGTCATTTTTACCAAAATATGTTATAAATTCAGTGTGAATTATTAATTAATTAATTAATTAGTCAATCACTGTTTGACAAATGCTTAAGTCATTAGGACGCTACAGTTTTCTTAAGAAAATTGTTGAAAAGTTCACAAAAATGCTTCCATAAAAAAGTTTCCAAGGACCTCGCCAACAAGTCCCTCTTTCATCTACATGTGAAAGAATTTGACTAGACTGGGAAATAGTGTGTCAATCCAAATGAGTCTTTTGACAAGAAGAAATGAATCTTATTAGGCATGTGTTTGATACTATTCACTTTCTTTTTAAAAAATATTTATTTTTGGCTGCTCTGAGTGTTTGTTGCTGCATGCCGGACTACTTTTAAAGTTCTCAAAATTCCTCTGAGGGGGGAAAAAAGTGTATTGCTTCTATTTCCAGAGATCCAAGGCTTTCCAGGTAGCTCACATGGTAAAGAATCTGCCTGCAATGCAGGAGATCCTGGTTTGATCCCTGGGTCGGAAATACCCTTGGAGAAGAGAATGGTTTCTACTCCAGTATTCTTGCCTGGAGAACTCCATGGACAGAGGGGAGATCAAACCAGTCAATCCTAAAGGAAATCAACCCTGAATATTCATTGGAAGGATGATGCTGAAGCTCCAATACTTTGGCCACCTGATGCAAAGAGCAGACTCATTGGAAAAAACCCTAATGCTGGGAAAGATTGGGGTAGGAGGAGAAGGGAGCAACAGAGGATGAGATGGTTAGATAGCATCACTGACTCAATGAACATGAGTTTGAGCAAACTCTAGGAGATAGTAAAGGATAGGGAAGCCTGGCATGCTGCAGTCCATGGGTAAGTTCAACATGACTTAGTGACTGAACAGTTACAGCAGAGATCCAAGTTCATCAGGATGGTAAGAAACATACACAAGAAAGATAGCTAGAATCTCAAGGCAATGTATGATAAAAATGTCAGATTAATGGGAGAGGAAAGGGTCTCTTGGATGAGGAAAAAAAAATCTTGTTTACTGTTTAACCTCGGTGAAATTTACTATTCCCTATAATTATAAATATTAACAACAAAAAACAGTAATATGAGCATTTTCAGTGACTCTGTTACCAATAAAAATTAGATATTTTCATACCTAATCACAGTCATTGCAGTTGTTACTGATATACTAAAAAGTCTTTTATGCTCACCAATATTTTAAATTTATGGACATTGTTAGACCTGCTCTAAATCTCATTATTAAATATACATTATTATAGCACGAGTTTGGCTTTTTAATATATTTATATTACTGATTTCCACACAATTATCTTATCCATAATCTTAACTGGTAGAATAATTGTTTCCAAAGATACCCAAGCCCTAATCCCCAGAACTGGTGAACATGTTATCTTACAGGGCCAAAGTGACTTTGCAGATGTGATTAAGCACCGTGAGGTAGGGGGAGGATCCTGGGTTTTCTTTGTGGGCTCAGTCTACTCTCATGCATTCTTTAAAAGCAGAGAACATTTCCTAGTTGTGATGAGAAAGTGTGATGTGAAAGAACTTGATTTGCCTTGCAGACTTTGAAGATGAGAAAAGGGAGCCATGAGCCAAGGAATGTGAGTAGCCTCTAGAAACTGGAAAAGACAAGGGAAACAGATTCTCCCCTAGATCCTTCACAAAGGGAACTCAGTCCTGTCAACAACTTAATTTTAGCCCAATGACACTTCTATCAGCCTCGATCTTCAGACCTGTTGATAATGAACATGTGCTTTCATGCTGTGTAAGACACTAAGTTTGTGGTAAGTTGCTATGACAACAATAGAAAACTAGTATATTGTTTATATTATTCATTTAAAATATTATTATGGGAACTTCACCAAAGATGGGCATGTGCAAATATAGGTTAAAAATCTTGCTGAGTAGTAGTGTCTGTTGCTATAGTTAAAAGGAAATCATAGATAGTTAACCCTGACATCAGTCAATGTCTACAGAACCCCAAAGGTGAATCTGTGTTATATATGTTTTTTGATAATTGTTCAAATTTTCCAATAAAAATGTTTGTAGCAAAATCACAAGTCCAGATGTTCAAAGTTAGCTTTTTTTTTTTTTCACAGTTTTCTTTTTCAGCAACTCTTATTTTTCCTGGATTCCATCATTTCCGTATCTGGATTCCATTCATATACCAAACTCATCCTTGAAAGCCAGGAGAAGAGTGATCTTTATCCATTTAATTGACATTGTTGCTTTACGAGCTTCCAAATGAACCCAACAGCTACTAAAATATCATGCTAGGGGAATGCTGGAAAAAAAAAAAAAAACAAACCCAGTAAAGAGAATATATGCCAAAATGTGATATATGAGATGTGTTTCCCATTCCTAGAGTTGATCAGGTCTCTGGTAATTCCTTTGTTGGAATTCTTGGAGTCAGTTTCTAACCTTGGCATAAAGTGTTGATGCAAGAATGACTTTTAACAGTTTCCATTTTTTCTACTGGTTAAGTGTAAATACCTTTTGAGATATCTTGTTAATTAAAATTAATAATGATATTTGTTCTAGGGAAATGCCTGACACAGTTTTACTGCTACATTCTTACTTGTTGTTTTGGAATTTAAAAAAAGAAAGAATAATCCTTTATAATTTCGAAAGAGATGCTTCTGTTATGGAAAACCACACCTTGAAAAAACCAACAAACAGACCTTTGTCCACAGCAGCCTCGTTTGTCTGCTGTTGGCTAAGACTTACAAGGAAGGGAGGGACAGAGCAGGTTTGATACCTGTCAGAAGCTAAAATGCCACAAGCCTCAAGGCCACATAAATAAATACTAAGAAACAAAGAACAAAAAATCTTAAAACACACTTATCAAAACAACCTCCACATGGCTCTTGTAATAGTCTTTTTAAATGTGTACGTTTGGGTATTTAAGAAAATCTTAATAATTAAAACTGCCAATGCAAACATTATAAAATTATAAATCATTAATCATTTTACCTTTAAAAATATACATAAAATAATCTAATCACTATTTCCCAGGACTCCCTTCTAGGGGTAATGAAGGACAGACATGCTAGTATTGTTGAGATCAAGAAAATACAGTGTATAGTAAAGCATGATATCTGTACCTTGGACAAAATGGAATGCCAAAACTATCATGCTGCCAGCTTTCCACTGTGCAAGGTCTAAGTTAAATGATACATCTGCTTTCCATACTTTATGAACCCCAATACATTTTCAGCAATTCACAACTAATATTTCTCGTTATTAGAGATACATAGTCACTCTGCCTCAGGTACAGAAAGTTGTATTGCTGCTGCTGCTAGGTCACTTCAGTCGTGTCCGACTCTGTGCGACCCCATAGACAGCAGCCCACCAGGCTCCTCTGTCCACGGGATTCTCTAGGCAAGAACACTGGAGTGGGTTACCGTGTCCTTCTCCACAGAAAGGTGTATTAAATGACATCTATTATCACATAAGAGATTTTCAGAATGCCTTGCAGGGATTGTTCTAAAACATAGAAAAAGGAGAGTGATGATAAAAATGCAGCTGAAAAATCAATAAACATTTAAGTGGTGTTTCCTAGAGTTTTTACTTATGTTTTCATGGAAACAATTGTATACTCTCACACCTGAAAAATATCTCGCATCTTTAACAGCAACCATCAGCTGAGACCAGCATTTTATTGCTATTTTCATAAAATTAAAAAATTCCTAAACACTGTGCAGTGTCTGGCTGTTGTTCAGTCACTGAATCATGACCGACCCTTTATGACCCCATGGACTGCAGCATGCCAGACTCCTCGGTTGGCACTATCTCCAGGAGTTTTCCCAAATTCATACGCATTGAGTCAGTGATGCTATCTTACCACTCATTCTCTGCTGCCCTCTTCTTCTTTTGCCTTCAATCTTTCCCAGCATCAGGGTTTGTGTGTGTGTGTGTGTGTGTGTGTGTGTGTGTGTGTGTGTTTAATGAGTTTGCCCTTTGCATCAGGTGACCAAAGTAGTAAAGCTTCAGCTTCAGGATCAGTCCTTCCAATGAATATTCAGGGCTAATTTCCTTTAGGATTGATGGGTTTGATCTCCTTGTAGCCCAAGGGACTCTCAAGAGTCTTCTTCAGCCCATAATTTAAAAGCATCAATTCTTTGATGTGCTGCCTTCTTTATGGTCCAACTCTCACATCCATATATGACTGCTGGAAAAACCATAGTTTTGACTAGATGGACCCTTGTTGGCAAAGTAATGTCTTTGCTTTTTAATATGCTGTTTAAGTTGTTCATAGCTTTTCTTCCAAGGAGCAAAGTGTCTTTAATTTCATGGCTGTAGTCACCATCTGCAGTGATTTTGGAGACCAAGAAAATAAAATCTGTCACTGCTTCCAGTTTTTCTCCTTCTATATGCCATGAAGTGACGGGATCAGATGTCATGATCTTAGTGTTTTGATTGTTGAATTTTAAACCAGCTTCTTCACTCTTCTCTTTCACCTTCATCAAGAGGCTTTTCAGTTCCTCTTCACTTTCTGCCATTAGAGTGGTATCATCTGCATATCTGATATTGCTGCTATTTCTCCTGGTAGTCTTGATTCCAGCTTGTAATTCATCCAGTCTGACATTTCACATGATGTATTCTAAACATTTAAGTTAAATAAACAGAGTAACAATATACAGCCTTATTATACTCCTTTCCTAATTTTGAATCAATCAGTTGTTCCATGTAAGGTTCTAACTCTTGTTTTTGATCTCCATACAAGTTTCTCAAGAGACAGGCAAGATGGTCTGGTGTTCCCATCTCTTTAAGAATGTTCCACAGTTTATTGTGATCCACATAGTACAAGCTTTCAAGCAGTCAATGAAGCAGATGTTTTTCTAGAATTCCCTTGCTTTCTCTATGATCCAGTCATACCTTTGTATGGTAAATCATGACAAAAGGGAGAAAATACCTATTGGTGGTGCAAATGGTTTGCACTTCACAGTTCTGATTTTTAAACTAATTTTAATATAATAGAAAATAGTGTATGACCAAAACCAGACAAGGAAGCCATAAGAAAAAAAAATTATAGGCAGAATCACTGATGAACATAGATGCAAAAATTCTCAGTGAAATGTTAATGAGCTGAATTCGATTAAAAAGTTAGGTCATACACCTTGATCAAGTGGGGTTTATTCCAGGGATACATTTTGTTGTTTAAAGGGTATGATAAGCCCTTGGGTGAATTTTTTAAATGTTTTATTTCTTAATTTAAATATATTTTTAGTTTGAAAAAATTTTTAAATGCAGAAGAATGTATAAATAATAAAGATCATCATTCACCCATCACGCTGAGAAATTCCTGGGTAGCATCAACATCCACCCTTCTTGGACCCAGAGGAAGAAGGTTTGATGTGTTCAGCTCTCAGGCTCCTCACGGCAGGCCAGACTGCATTCCTCAAATGGATGGCAGGAGGAGCACCCTGGGACATCAATCACAGCTTCAGTGGGGACTGTGTGTTGAAAAGCCCTATCACTAGGAAATTCTGATAGCTCCCCTCCCATGCCACCCATGTACCCTTTCTAGGGTCTTTGTATATGGAGAGATGTTAATTCCTGTTGAGTTTTAAGCTACATCTGAATAAAAACAAAGTGTCAAAATCCTCTAAATCTGCTTCTCAATGAGCAGGAAAACACAGTAATGATCAATAGTGGAAGAGATACACCTAGAATCCTCCTCCTCCTTATTCAATGTATTGCATTGACATCTAAAACTGTAGCATTTTAAGAAAAAAGATGTTAAAATAGGAAGGAATATTTAAAGTGGGAGGTGTAATTAGTAAAAGACAGACAATTATGTGTTTGAAAATAGAGTATTAATACAGGATGCTTCTCAAATGTTATTTTCCAGAAGTCAAAGGAAAATGAATGGGTACCTGCTAAGCATTCTGGAGTAGACCAGAAACACAGGACAAGCCTCTGAAATCATGAAGTGTAATTTATGATTCAATGAAATGTTACAATCTATGTCTTGTAGGCAGATTCTTTGCCATCTGAGCCACCAATGAAGCCCAAGAATACTGGAATGTGTAGCCCATCCCTTCTCCAGGGGATCTTCCCAACCCAGGGATCAAACCCAGGTCTCCCGCATTAGAGGCGGACGCTTTAACCTCTGAGCCACCAGGGAAGCACTGGTCACTGCTGATTTGTTCTCTGTATCTGTGAGTCTGTTTCCCTATCAATTTTATTAGCTGAACACATTACTGGGTTTGTATATAGTATCTGTTAAATGTTTTAAACATTTTAAACCTGGTTTTAGCTTTGAAGTAATGTCCTTCTACTAATGTTTATTTAATAATAAATAAATCTTATTTATGCATAGCAAAAAGAAAGGGGGAGACAAATGTGTCAGGACCAGAGAAAAAGAAAGAAGGAAATACATAAATGACTTGAAAAAGCACAAGGATAAAATCTTAATGATGAGGCCCTGAGGCTCAGGGGAAACAAAATTGCTTAAGCTAAATGGCAATACATGAATTCATAAACATCCAGTAACCACATCCCTTGAAAATTAACCCAAATACAGGAATGTTGTTTAGTTGTTTCTGACTATTTGCAACTCCATGGACTGTAGCATGCCAGGCTTCCCTGTCCTTCACCATCTCTTGGAACTTGCTCAGACTCATGTCCATTGAGTTGGTGATGCCATCCAATCATCTCATCCTCTGTCATCCCCTTCTCCTTCTGCCTTCAATCTTTTCTAGCATCAGGGTGTTTTCCAATGAGTCAGTTCTTCGCATCAGTTAGCTAATGTATTGGAGTTTCAGCTTCAGCATCATTCCTTCCAATGAATAGTCAGGGTTCATTTCCTTTAGGATTGACAGGTTTGATCTCCTTGCAGTCTAAGAACTCTCAAGTCTTCTCCAACACCACAGTTCAAAAGCATCAGTTATTCAGTGCTCAGCTTTCTTTAGAGCCCAACTCTCATATCCATACATGACCACTGGAAAAACCATAGCTTTGAATATGCAAACCTTTGTCAGCAATGTCTCTGCTTTTAATATGCTGTCTAGGTTGGTCATAGCTTTTCTTCCAAGGAATAAGTGTCGTTTAATTTCATGGCTGCAGTCACCATCTGCAGTGATTTTGGGGCCCAAGAAAATGAAGTCTGTCACTGTTTCCATTGTTTCCCCTTTTATATGCCATGAAGTGATGGGAACCGATGCCATGATCTTTGTTTTATGAATGTTGAGTTTTAAGCCAGCATTTTCACTCTTCTCTTTCACCTTCATCAAGAGGCTCCTTAGTTCCTCTTCGTCTCTGCCATAATGGTGCAGTCATCTGCATATCTGAGGTTACTGACAATCTTGATTTCAGCTTGTGCTTCATCCAGTCTGGCATTTCGGATGATATACTCTAGAAAAAAGTAAAATAAGCAAGGTGACAATATACAACCTTGGTGTACTCCTTTCCGAATTTTGGCTTCTTGACCTGCATACAGGTCAAGGAGGCACATAAGACGATCTGGTATTCCCATCACTTTAAGAGCTTTCCCCAGTTTGTTGTGATCCACACAGTCAAAGGCTTTCAAGTATTCAATGAAGCAAAGCAGATGTTTTTCTGGAAATCTCTTGCTTTTTCTGTAATCCAACTGATGTTGGATCATAAAAATTCAGTTTCTTATCTGCCTAATTATAATACCTACAATTAGGCAGATAAGAAACTGAATCTGCTTTATCTTCAGAAGAAAAGACTCCAAGTGAACCCAACTGCATTGACACTCATATTGGTAAGATTTCGTGATTCAATTCCTCAGGTAACCAATCACCAAGCTCTTAGCAGGAAGAAACTGTGTCTTGTTAATTGTATTAGGTCTCATCACTAACATGTCAGTGGCCTTTGGTAAATCTATTAAACTGAAGTGAATCCAAAGAGTCAGAAAATACAAACTCTGGCCATGGAGTTTGGTTGACCACTCCCCTCCTTCACAAGGAGTTTTGTATTATCTTCCCTGGGGAGATACGTGGCTTGTAGAAGTGGTTGAGTCAAGTCTTGCTTAATTTTACATTCTGACTGAGGATTATTTTTTCTCTTATTGGCCTTAGAGTTTAAAAGAATTTCTTTATTGTGACTATAATTAAACTCAAGGAACCAGGGGACTTCCCTGGTAGTTTAGTGGTTAAGAATCTACCTTCTAGGGCAGGAGAGTCAAGTTCTATCTCTGGTTCAGTTCAGTTCAGTCGCTCAGTCATGTCCGACTCTTTTCGACCTCATGAATCGCAGCACGCCAGGCCTCCCTGTCCATCACCATCTCCCGGAGTTCACTCAGACTCACGTCCATTGAGTCCGTGATGCCATCCAGCCATCTCATCCTCTGTCGCCCCCTTCTCCTCCTGCCCCTAATCCCTCCCAGCATCAGAGCCTTTTCCAGTGAGTCAACTCTTCACATGAGGTGAAAGTACTGGAGCTTCAGCTTTAGCATCATTCCTTCCAAAGAAATCCCAGGGCTGATCTCCTTCAGAATGGACTGGTTGGATCTCCTTGCAGTCCAAGGGACTCTTGAGAGTCTTCTCCAACATCACAGTTCAAAAGCATCAATTCTTCTGCACTCAGCCTTCTTCACAGTCCAACTCTCACATCCATACATGACCACAGGAAAAACCATAGCCTTGACTAGACGGACCTTAGTTGGCAAAGTAATGTCTCTGCTTTTGAATATACTATCTAGGTTGGTCATAACTTTTCTTCCAAGGAGTAAGCGTCTTTTAATTTCATGGCTGCAGTCACCATCTGCAGTGATTTTGGAGCCCCAAAAAATAAAGTCTGACACTGTTTCCACTGTTTCCCCATAAAATCCCACATGCCATGGGCAGGGCCAAAAAAAAAATCAAGGACCCAATTGTTTCATTGTATCCAGATTCCCAGGAACTGCACAGAATGGACCCGTACTGAACTACACTTTGTCCCAGAGGATGATGTTCAAAGTATGATCCTTATTAACTCTATTCTCCTCCCATTAAATCCTTCCTAAAAGACCATGGGACGTTCTGCCAGCACTTCCGAATTGCTAGTGATAAAACTGAGGGAGAGGAGAAAGGTTAAGAATGCTAGGATCAGGGGATTAATAAAAAATAGAAACTTGAAATAATGTTCTGTATCCGTTACCCCATAACCTTCTGGCTGTGATGTACTCTCTTCAGTGTACAGGAAAAACAGAACATTAACTCTTGGTGGATAAGAATTCTTTGAACCGTTATGATGCACTTGAACTACAACCATCAATAGTGATCTCACGGAAAAATGAGTAAGACATTCTTGCTCATTAGAGGTCTCCCAAATGATACATTCAAAATTTTAAGTCCCTTAAGTGATTGTAACTTTTCATTAATAATGAAGAAAGTTTCCTTGTTTTAAAATTTCTAGGAAATGAGACCTTGAAATACATCCACCTTTAAAAGATCCATTCATTTTTTAATGAACTATCTTTTTCCTTTCCTTTTCTTCTCTCTTTCTTGTTATTGAGGTACAAAGAGTGGGAGCAGAATCCTGTTCTTTATTTTGAGGCTGCTCCAGGAGGTTACATGTGATTTGGTGAAGACTATGATAAGGATTCAATAAATCTGAAGGTGTGAAAAATATGAATACTATTATTATTGACATTTTTCTTATTACTTCTCTGCTAACTTCCATTTCATCTTTAACTTTCCAGTGCAGTCAGTGGTTTTGTCCTACTGAAAAGAAGCTTTAATCTTTATCAATGCTTTCTTTTTAAATTTCAGATAAATATCAAATTTTCCCCTTAATTTTAGAAATAAAATAGTAAAATAAAAGTGGAGGGCGGTTGCTCCTTGAAGACTTATCTAACACATATTTGGGACATCTGTGTTGCAAGACAGGTTGATTACCTAAATCTTTCAAAAAACAAAATTTTCTTTCTTTTTCTGTCTTGTGATGAGAACTTTTAATATCTACCTCTTCAGTTCAATTCAGTTCAGTCGCTCAGTCATGTCTGACTCTTTGTGACCCCATGAATCACAGCACGCCAGGCCTCCTTGTCCATCACCATCTGCTGGAGTTCACTCAGACTCACGTCCATCGAGTCTGTGATGCCATCCAGCCATCTCATCCTCTGTCGTCCCCTTCTCCTCCTGCCCCCAATCCCTCCCAGCATCAGAGCCTTTTCCAATGAGTCAACTCTTGCATGAGGTGGCCAAAGTACTGGAGTTTCAGCTTTAGCATCATTCCTTCCAAAGAAATTCCAGGGCTGATCTCCTTCAGAATGGACTGGTTGCATCTCCTTTCAGTCCAAGGGACTCTCAAGAGTCTTCTCCAACACCACAGTTCAAAAGCATCAATTCTTCAGTGCTTATCAGCTTTCAAATATACAGTACAGTCACCATGATGTACATTGCATCCCCATAGCTTATTTATTTTGTAACTGAAGTTTGTACTTTTTGACAACCTTCACTCATTTCCCCAGTCCTCCACAACCTGCCTGTAGCCATAGTTTGTTCTTTGTATAGTTATCCCTCTGCATCTGTGGAAAATTGATTCTATGATTCCCCCCAACAAATAGCAAACTCTGTGAATACCCTAGTTCCTCATATAAAATGGTATAGTGTTTACAGCTAAGCTTATGCACGTGTGCGTGCATGCTAAGTCTCTTTTGTTGTGTCTGACTCTGCAATGCTATGGACTGGAGCCGGCCAAGCTCCTCTGTCCATCCTCCTATATATTTTAAATCATTTCTACCTCACTTATAATACCTAATGCAATGTAAATGCCATGCACATATTTGTAAATACAATGTAAATGCTGTGCAAGTAGTTGACAACACAGCAAATTTAAGTTTTGCTTTTTGGAGCACTCTGGAAATTTTTTCTGAATATTTTCAAGCTATAGTTAGTTGAATCCAAATGTGAGGAACCCAAATATATAGAGGGCAGATGGAGTCTATGAGTTTGGGATTTTTGTTTGGTTTGGGGATTTTTGTTGTTTGTTTGTTTTCACCTATATACAGATTCCATATATAATTGAGATACATATTTGTCTTTCTTAGTTTGACTCATTTTACTTAGCATAATGCCCTCAAAGGCTATCCATGTTGTCACAAATTTTCTTAGTTTGAAAAGCAGTTGCAAATTTCTATTATTATTGTAAAAATTATTAAACAGAAACCTCAATTAAACAGAGTTGAGAGACCAGAAGGGCAAACTCTCACGCCCTGAGAATTCAGCAGAGCCCAACAGGAAGAGGAAGGACTCCTTTTCTTTCCTGGCAATGATTCAGCCAATGAAAAGCCATGAACTCTTTATTTACTCTAGTCCTTCCAACTACCTTTTCCTCTCTATAAAAGAGTTCTCCTTCCCTTGTCCATTGGGACCTGCACGTGGCTTGCCAGGGTTGCATATCCTGAATTGCAAAACTCTGCACATCCAGAATAAGCTCCCCCCGCCTTTTTTTTTTGGCTGGAGAAATAACTGGTAGTACATTTGTCTCATGTCAACATTATTCAATCTGAAAATTTTCAAGAATTTTCTCAAAAGGGTTAAAGTGTGTGAGTGTTTTGTTTTGTTTTGTTTTTTAAAGACAATGAAAATTCACACCTTGAAAAATTTCTCATCTGCTCAGGTCTTAAAAGAGTCCCAGTTCAATTGCCTTTTTCCCAAGCAGTTGAGGTGCTTCAGAGTTGCAATGGGAATAAGATTGAAATGAACTGAGAATGTTGATGGTAAAGGAGAACTTTCCAGTTTTACTTTTCTTCAAATTCCTGATGGATGAGGCCGCAGCACAGATGACTGAAAGACGAAGGGGGTGAGGTTGGCCACTGTGTAGACTGGAAGACTTCTGCAGGGGAACAGAAGGAAAAAATCAGAAACTCAGCCAAATTTATGTTTTCTATACACTATTCCCCAGCAGGCTTACAAATATAAAACACGTGAAGAAAGTAATTAAGTAGCTATAAATTCCATCATAAAATTTTCCCAGTGGGACTAGGCAATAAGCCCATTAAAAAAAACCACAACAGGCATTCTCAATCATGGAAAACATTACAAGTAACTCACAGGCTGGCAAGAAATTACAGCCAATAAGTGTGTTCTAAGAATAGAATTCTGGAGAAGGGAAACTACCTACAGTAAATGATTTCCAAAGGAAATTCCAATTATTAGAAAAAGGCCAACAAAAGAGACAGAGATAGCCTGAGTTCTAGCATACAGACCTCTATCTCTCTCCATTGGCTTTAGTTAAACGGAAGATTTAAAGATTTTTTTTTTCTTTATATGGAGTGCCTATGCTTTAATATAGTCAGAAGTTTTATGTGTTTTCCCCACAGTATAAATGGATACCTCACTGTTTAAAGAAATAATGAGAACTGCAAGCAATTCTCACTATGATTCTGTCTAGGGAGATTTGTATTTCTATGCCTTGAAGAACCATCTACAAAGTTCACAAATGAAGCTAGATGGTGGCCATCAATTCTACTACTTTAAGAGTCAAACATGTTGATTTGTAGTCAAACAAGACCTTGGCCTTCCCATCAGTGATTATCCTTGACACAAAGCCTGACATTAGCACAGATAACATAAACTCCTACTCTAATATTCAGTTCATCATGTTAGTTGCTCAGTGACTCTGCAACACTATGGACTGTAGCTTGCCAGGCTCCTCTGTCCATGGGTTTCTCCAGACAAGAATTCTGGATTGGGTAGCCATTCCCTTCTCAAGGGAATCTTTCCTACCCAGGGATCAAACTCAAGTCTCCGGCAATGGAGGCAGATTCTTTGCCATCTGAACTGTAGGGAAGACCCTAATATAATAAGTGACATCAATAACAAACTGGTTAATGATGTTGGTAATTTAATGAGCATTTAAAATAAGTCACTAAATAGTTCAGTCAGTTCAGTTCAGTAGTAGCCCACTGTTTGTGACTCCATCGACTGAAGCACATTGGGCTTCCCCTGTCCATCACCAATTCCTGGAGCTTGCTCAAACTCAATCCATCAAGGTAGTGATGCCATCCAACCATCTTATTCTCTGTGAACACTTTCAAGGTCAGAAATCCCACAGCTTGTACATAAAAAAGGAAACTTGATAAAGTTTCCCCAGACTTGATAAGAACCCTAAAAATGTACATATTATCATTTCAGTTTTGAAGCTGAAAGTTTTCTAAAATATCAACAACTATAATTATTGTCAAATTTACTCTCTCATAATCATGGAACTTATGAATTTCTTATCATTCTCACTGAAAGAATAATATTATAACAATTGTTATATATACCAAAAAACATACAGTAAAAAAGTATTGGAGTCAAGCAAGACCTTGGCCTTCCCATCAATGATTATATCCTTGACACAGAGCCTGACATTAGCAAAGATAACATCAGTTCAGTTCAGTTCAGTTCAGTCACTCAGTCGTGTCCGACTCTTTGCAACCCCATGAATCACAGCACGCCAGGCTTCCCTGTCCATCACCAACTCCCAGAGTTCACTCAGACTCACGTCCATTGAGTCATAAACTCCTAATAAAACTTTCAGTCCATTTACTTAGCATAATGCCCTCAAAATCTTTCCATATTGTCGAGTTAATTAACAGTGTATCAGTAGTTAATTAGTAAAATATTTTTCTGTATTTTCTAGTTTGTGCTGCCAGGTTTTAGAAACTGTAGTTATGATTTAAATAATAATAACTTAAAAACTAATATATACTAATAAATATTTGTTTTAACATCTAATGCATTCTTCTCACTAAAGAGCATTCCATGAATTGTATGACATTAGGGACCCATGAAACTTGGATTTGTTCCCATTTCCAGCCCATTGTTTTCAAAGCCATTCACCTTTGGATGAAAGCATTGCCTTTGTTATATGGATTTCAAGTTGTTTGATGTTGCTTTTTATGAATGTTTATTTGAAGAAACAGCAGCGTATACCAGACGGAGCTCTAACTGGGAGAGAGCAGAGCTGTGTGTCCACCTGGTCTTGCCTCTAGACAGGAGTGTCCAAACTCTCCTCCTTTCAATGCCTCTTTTTTGTGTTGGGTCTTCGATGCTGCGCATGGCTTTCTCTCGTTGTGATGAGTGAAGGCCACTCTCTTGTTGCTGCACACAGGCTTCTCTTCTTGAGGAGCTCATGAACTTCAGCTGCTGCAAATCCCAGTTTCTAGAGCACAGGCTCAGTAGCTGTGGGTGCTCAGGCTTTGCTGCTCCATTGTATGTGGGATCTTCCTGGACCAAAAATCGAACCAGTGTTGCCTGCATTGCAAGTTGGACTATTAACTACAGGACCACCAGGGAAGCCCTCAAGTGCTTCTTTATGCTCGTGATGGTGGTGGTTTAGTTGCTAAGTCATGTCTGACTCTTGTGACCCCACGAGCTGTAGCCAGCCAGGATCTTCTATCCATGGGATTCTCTCAGCAAGAATACTGGAGCAGGTTGCCATGCCCTCCTCCAGGGGATCGTCCCAACCCAGGGACTGAACCCACATCTCTTGCATTGGCAGGAAGGTTCTTTACCACCTGAGAAGCCCTTATGCTAGTGGTACCTTCCACTAAGTGTCCACAATGATCTTTCTGTGGTTCTGGGATTCTCTGACAAGTGAATGAAAAATATTCTATCTCTCCACTTTATTCTTTTTTTTTTTCCTCCTTTTTTGGCCATGCCACATGGGTTGTGGGATTTTAGTTCCCTGACTAGGTATTGAATCTGAAACCTTGGCATTGAAAGCAGAGTTCTAACACTGGAGGGCCAAGGATTTCTCTCCACTTTGTTCTTAACTTTAGTTTAGCTAGTAGAAAAGGAACGGTTTATAAACAGTGGAAACCAAATACTATAATCAATGACTGCTTAGATAGATAAATAGATACATAGATACACTCTTGTTTATTTTCCTGCATCCTGATCTTTGCTTTTGCCTTAGTAATCTGCTTTTTTTTTCTTTACCTTACATAACTAATTGCTTAATTGATACATTGATACAGGTATATATATAAAGCATTCATATAAAGCTGAAATGAGATGGAAAATCTAGAAAGGTCAGGTGACACACTGGTAAAGAATCCACCTGACAATGCAGGAGACCCGGAGATGCAGGTTCGATCCCTGGGTCGGGAAGATCACCTGGGGTAGGAAATGGCAACGCACTCCAGTATGCTTGCCTGGAAAATTCCAAGAACAGAGGAACCTGGGGTGCTACACTCCATGGGGTCGCAAAGAGTTGAACACGACTGAGTGACTGACAGGCTGATGCACGGTTTTAAATCCTAAGGACAGAAGATTAAATTCTCCAGACCTGAGACTGGAGGCCTGGCAGGTGGCCACAGCAACGAGGGACAGTGAAGGGGGCAGCTGCAAGATCACACACCAGGTGATGTCAAGCAACCACCTAGGTCTGTGCTTCTCAACACCAGCTGATATGAGAATCACATGGAAAGCTTTAAAACTGATAGAGTCACCCCCTCCCCATATCATTATTTAAGTTTACCAGGTGGGAACCACTGACCCATATTGTGCTTTCTGGGGCAGCCTGGAAGTTGGATGCTTAAAGCCCCCTTTTAAACAAAGACTAGCATCAGAACTGGATTCATTCAGTAAAAGAATCCAGTTAAATATAGATCTCCCCAAAGGAAAACTATTTTAAGATGTCATTAGTCACCTACACGTTAGTGCAATCCTGTCCAATAAATGGAACTTTCTGTGATGACAGAAATGTTCTATATATAGTGTGCTGTTCTGCTGTGGACCAGTAACTACATGTGGCTGTTGAGCCCTTGAAATGGGGCTAGAAAAGCTGAGCAACTGAATTTTTAATGTTATTTTAACTAATTTAAAATAACAATGGCTCCCCTATTGACAGGTCAGTACAGTACTAGTATGAATGACTGATGAATGAAAGGTTAGATAATAAAAGTAAGGAGTACCTGAGGAAAGGAGGAGAGACAGCCCTGAAGATGTAAAGACAGGACAAAATGTGGTTAGGGCTCACCATGAAATCTCATTCTCTCTGAAGAGTAGTAGAGAAGTATTAGCTGCTTAGTTGTGTCCAGCTCTTTGAGATCCCATGGACCATAGCACGCCAGGCTTCTCTGTAGAAGAGGTCATGCCAAATGCAACTTTGGAATGCCTGTCGTTCTTTGTGTCACTGTCAGATAACGTTGAAGAGGAATTTCTCGGGAGGTGATTCTGGATATCATCTGTCCTGCTTCTCATCTACAGCCTGGTGTCCATACAATTAGATAAAGTTCATAGAAGTTCTTGTATCTCTTATTAGTAAGGCAGCAAAGAGCAGTGGAAAGAGTCCAACAGCTGGAGTCAGGAGACCTGGCTTTGCATCTTGGCTCTGTATCTAAAACTAAAAAAGTGTCATCTCGTATCTCTGAGTCACCGGTTTTTGTTTGTGTGTATACGTGCTTGTTTTTTGTTCATTCATAAAGTGCAAGTGGTAATTTACAAGGAAACACAATTTACTTGGCATCATTTGATATATCTGATAGAGTAAGATTAAGTAAACCACAATAAATACAAGCCTCCTAGACCCTAAAACAGCCATTAAAATATGGATTATTCCTATGGATATACAGGGAGTTGTGGAGGACTTGAGGAACCCCACACCACCCTCCAAGCTGCAGAGAGAAGTACAAGAAGGCCATCTCTCCCCATGGGTAACCCTGTGAGGGTTGGTAGAGGACTGTCCTTGGAGGAGTGTTGAAGGGAGGCACCTTCCCTTCTATTAATCTTGAGAACTATTCTTTGCCCCCAGTTAACTTATTCCAGAATGGGAATGGCAGGGATGGTGACCACATCAGTCTCTGAACAATAATATTTTTAAAGTTAACAATATGCATTGAAAATGAGTTCATCTAATTAAATGTTCCTTAAATAGCTAGTTAGCCATGTTTAGGTCTTACATCAATCCTCAAATCAGTCTTATATTTTTAATGATACATACTGTGGGTCAACTGTTCTAAAAACAGACAAATAACTATCTTCCTGTTTTGTTCTGATAATGGTCCCAGAGAGTCTTGGCATACATTTTGACAGGAGAGTGAAAGAGTTTAAGGAAAAACAAAAGGATAGAAAACAGAGGGAAAGGTGAAAGTAACAACATGAATAGAAGTGACAATGCTACATTTGTAACAGCAAAGAATGCATCTGGCTGCCCTTCACAACACACAGTAGAGCTGCTAACAAAACTTCTTGCACTGTGGCTTGACCTCTGGATGTTGCTGTTTTAGTGGCTAAGCCTTGTCCAGCTCTTTTGCAATCCCATGGACTATAGCCCACAAGTGACCTCTGCTAGTATACTTCAGATATTGACATGTAAATTTAATATAACTAAAAACAAAATATTTAGGATCAAGAAAACCAAAAATCCTCTACTAAAAATTAATGAACCTCTGATAACAGTGATCAGTGTGAAAGACTGGGGGACTAAATGTAATAGAGACTTTTTAAATAGTTTTTTTTAATTAAAGAAATTACATGAATAACTTGATGTTTGGTAAATTTGAACATAGATGAAATGAACAATTTCTTGGAAAAATACAACATTACTATTGAGAAGTTTAAATTTAAAGGTTAAAAAAAAAAAAAGAGTTCCTAAAAAACACCAGGCCACAGTGTTTTACTTGGCAAATTATGTGTAATCTTCTAGCAACGTACTATATCTATCTGAAAAATATTGTTTCAGAGGATAAAAGTATGGCAAAATTCCCCAAGGAGTTAAGGAGTGGAATGGGAAATGGGTGGGAGAAGTGAAACATTCCAGAGTTCTCAGGGGGTAGAATGTAGAGTTAAAGAAAAAGGATAATGAAAGTTTTCTAATATTCTTCTGATATTAAGATGGCAGAGAAACAGGGGGAAAACCAAGCATTGTGAAGGGTATACTGCAATTCACTGGGCACGTGTTTGTGCTGTTCGTGACATCACATGGACAAAGGAAAGCTGACCATTGATAAAATGTAAAAACAGAAGAAATTCCACAACAAGATAGTGAACAATGGAATGAATAAAAATTTGGTCAAAGTGTAAAAATAAGCAAGAATGAGATTAAGATTCTAAAGTAGGTAACACGTTTAGAGTATGATGAAAGGAAAAAATAGAAGTAAATGGAGTTGGCATGTCAGGTTATATTCTACAAGGTTTCCAAAAGCTGGGAAACATAGGATAAACTTCTTGTTAAGCAGATTCTAATTTGAAAATTATCTTCAATATTCTTTAAAACAAAAATCCTTCAAACGTTTTCAAGTGAAGTATCTCTAGATTTCAAGCATTAAGTTCAATATTGAATACTGCATAGACTGTCCAAAAAGTGTGGAAACGCAAGAAAAATAGTGTGTTTATTTTGCTTTTTCCAGATTAACAGTTGAGATGCAGACTTCCCTGACAGTCCAGTGGCTAAGACTCCACGCTCACAATCCAGGGGGCCTGAGTTTGATCTCTGGTCAGGAAACTAGATCCGACATGCCTCTACTAAGAGTTTGCATGCTGCAACTGAAGATTCCGCCTGCTGCAACCAAGACCTGGTGCAGCTAAATAGATAAATATTTTTAAAATTGAGATGTAGAGGTGAAATATAAACTGAGAATAGATTTGTAGAAAAATCCATAAAAGTCCATATAAAACATAAAGGTAGAGAAAATCTTAATACTGAAAATTCCAAATTGTGTAACAATTTCAAAACTAAAAGTTTTTAGATGGCAAAAATGTTACAAATAAAGTCAGGAGGTAACAACAATAATGTGAAAATATTTGTAATGTAGATGCCATCTACCTCGATGCCCACTAACCCAGTGAAATATAAGTACAAACATGTAGGGACATATATATGAAACTCTTTGTTGCAACCATATTTCAGTGGGGAAAAAAAAAAGGCAAAATGTTAACACCCACTAATAAGGGAGTAGATGAAGAAATTATAGAACTCTTTTTCAGTGTTTATGAACACTTGTTCTTATTCATGAATCCTTGTTCATAAAATATTATTCAATCATTAAAAATCATTGTAGTATTAGTTTACTTAGAGATACACCCATAAGTAATGTGAATTAGAAAAAATAATAACTATACTTACTGTGATATCATTTTTGTGAAATAATGATTTTTAAAAATCCTTCTACCTGTGTATTTATATTATGTACATAAATGAAAGAAAGTTCAGTTTCTCAGCTCCCCTTCTAGTCCTAGATTCCAGTATAAATAGGAACTTGATGAATTACAGATCAGAAGGCCATTATGGTAGGCATTACAGATAAGTATGGAAACAAGGAACATTTAATAAATGATTCTGGGACAATTCATTATGGAAGAAAAAGATACAATTAGATCTATAGTACACATTAATTATTAATAGAAATTCTGGAAATTTTTGAGAAAAAAATCTTTGAATGAACACAGGGAAATTGTTATGATATTGGGGGAAAGATTTCTTTAAAGAAAACAACAAAAAAATACAATCCATAAAGGAAAAATATTAATAAAAATGGCTATTTTTAATCTAACACTTCTATACATCAAGAGATAATTAAGAGTGGAGGAAAGCAGGCCACAAATTGGGAGGAGATACTTGAAACTTTATATATCCATCAAATATAAGAAAATAATTAAATATTAATACAAAAAGACAACTCAAAAAACATGTAAAAGATTTTTATTACCGAAGGCAATGCTGCTCTTCTAGTGTCTCTAAAAATAAAACAACAAATTTCATTAGGTTAGCACAAAAGTTCATTTTCCATTCAAATAATTGTCCAAAGGAAGTATTCCTGGTTAACGGCCAGCTTTCTTCCACGTGGTCCTCAGGGACTTAGACTCCTTCCATCTTGAGTGCTCTCCATTTCCTAGGGCTTCCTAGGTCTCTGCAAACAGAAGAGAAAAATGAGTAGAAAAGTCACTCTCACTTCTTTCATTTACTTATGGCTGTGCAGGACCTCCGTTGCAGTGCAAGGGCTTCTCATTGCGGTGGCGTCTCTCATGGCAAAGCACAGGCTCTGGTTGTACAGGCTTCAGTAGTTGGAGCACGTGGGCTCAGTAGTTGTGGCTCCTGGGCTTAGTTGCTTTGAGGCATGTGGGATCTTCCTGGACCAGGGATCAAATCCATGTCCCCTGCATTGGCAGATGGATTCATGTCCACTATACTACCAGGGAATTCCAGCACACTCACTTCTTATCCACTTTGATCCGGGTATAACACATATTTCTGCTCCTATTCCACCAGTGAGAGCAGGTCGTCTGGTCTAATCAAGATGCCAGGGGTACCTGGAAATACCATTTCTGGTTGATACCATCTATGGGCAACAGGTCCACGTAATCGTAGAGGAGCATGAATCTTTGGCAGTGCTTTTTGCCACAGGTTATGAACTCGCTAGTGACAGAAGAAAATGGAAAGGACTAGAAGCAGAAGAAAGAAGCTTACTAACCTTAGCATTTGCTAAGACATTATCAAATAAACAGCAATGAGGCACACTGACTTTTACACTAAATATGGTTGTTGTTGTTTTTTAAAATAAAAAGATCTGAGAATATAAAGTTAGCAAGGTTGTGGAGAACCATTTTTAAATCCTGTGGTTGACAGCTTAAACCGATAGAACCACTTTGGAAAGTAATTTAACAATCAAGCAAAAATGAAGATTGCATTTCCTATGGCACAGTAATTCATCTAAATGACTCTCACATTTGCAAAAGAGAAAGTTAGAGGATATTTATTTGAAGCACAGTTTATAAAGTCTAAAATGTGGGAAAACTTGGTAGGAAAATGACTATATAGGAATTGTGTTTTCTTCATTCAATATACTTTTTTGCTGCATTAAATTAAATAAATGTCTATGTGGATTGACATGGACAAACAAATATAAAGTTGAGAAACAGATTAAGTTGCAAAACAGTATGTTTGGCATGTCAACATTTAGCCAGCATTTTTAAATATAAGTAACAATAGTACATACTGCTTATGGAGACATACAAATGCATGCCATGTATAAAAACATGATTAGACATAAAACTCCCAAATTTAAGATTGTGGTTACTTCAGGCAAGTGGGAAAATGAATGAGGGTGAGGAAAATTTTAATTTACAAATCTGAAACAAGTATAGCAAAATATTAATGTTTACTGCCAGTATTGGGTACATGTATCTTATATTATTTTCTGTGCTTTTCAGCTTTTTTCAAACAAAATTTTATTTCATTAACAAAAAGTACATTTTCAATTTTGAAAAATTTAAATTTCAGTCATCAGTCTTGAGGGCAGGATTTTTGGAAAGAGTTGGTAGGCAAAATTCTTGCTGTCCAAAATTAGATTATAAAACATGAGGCATCTTTAGACACTTCTACAGATAATTGAAGAAAGTCAACATTATTTTCTAATGGAAAGAATTCCATATTCATTATTTTTAAATATAATACTCTGCTACTCTGTGTGTGTGTGTGTGTGTGTGTGTGTGTGTTCAGTTTTGCCCAACTCTTTACAACCCCTTGGATTGTAGCCCACCAGGTCCTTCTGTCCTTGAAATTTCCCAGGCAAGAATATTGGAGTGGGTTGCCATTTCTTACTCCAGGAGATCTTCCTGATGCAGGGACTGAACCTGAGTTTCTTATGTCTCTTGCGTTGGCAGGTGAATTCTTATACTTAAAGGTTTATGTTCAATAATCTCTGATTATTGCCACAGAAAATATTGAGGACAAAAATTTGTTCTTTAAAGTATAGGACCATGAGTAAAAATAAATGAAATAACTATTACTATGTATTAGCAAGATGTCTACACTTATATTTTAATCTCAAATATGTTTGACAAAATCTCTATAGTTTTGGCAAAAATACGAGGTAGAAGTTTTTATTCTTACAACTAAATATTTACAAAGATAACTGGAGGATTCAAGCAACAACTAATAGGTGGTGAAACTTTCCTTGAAATTCAGGTTTATCTTGTTTCTATTCTTATTAATAAACACTAAGTTACATACTCTTATTTTCCTTATTCCTAATGTAGAAGAGGATTAAATGAGAAAATCATTGAAAAGACACGACAGAAATTCTAAATTTAGTAAAGCAATTTGATCAGTAAAATATGAATGAGCAGTCAGAAAATTGTCTTGAAAAAGTTGAAAATATCAATGTAAGTGTGACCTCATGCCATAAATTGTTATATTCAAGGAAAGACCACCTTCAGGAATTCCCAGGTAGTCCAGTGGTCAGGACTTGGCACAAGTCCTATAGCACAGTTAAAAATTTTAAAACAAAACAAACAAAACAAAAACCTCCTTCAGAGCCTGGCTAAATAGTAATGTGGTAGACTTTGCAGAATTACAAATTTAAATACTTCTTTCAAAAGAGGAATTTGCTATTCTTGACTGGGTGGTCCTTCATTTTATTCAGTCTCCATTTTACTCTAACTCAATAAATGTTTCCAGTAACACACACTGAGGGCTGCCATCCCTGAAACCTACGTCTTTCAATGTCCTATCTTGTCTTTCATTCAGGACATATTTGTTTATTGGATTCCTGCTCTGGACCTTGTACTGTGGTGGAGGCTAGGGACCTCATGAAGTTCAAAGGCTAGTTGGAAAAGTAAATACTCAACAAATTGTTATATATAGACTCAACTTGAGGTTTACTCTGGGTTAGAAAGATACTGTAAGATAGGGAAAAGCAAGCTTTTGCATTAATAGTGCAGTGGAGAATAAAAGTTCCAGCTACTCAGAAAAGTAAAATTTAGGACTCTCCCACACCACAGTGAGAAGTAGCCAGGTTATCTTTAGTATCTGCAAGGACATGGAAACCCCAGGAGGAAGGAACATTGATTTCTTTCATTTTCAGCAATATATTAAAAAGATCTGGTATATGAAAAAGAAAATGAAAGTGTTAGTCTCTCAGTCATGTCCAACTCTTTGTGACCCCATGAACTGTAGCCTGCCAGGCTCCTCTGGCATGGGATTCTCCAGGCAATAATCCTGGAATGGGTAGCATTCCCTTCTCCAGGGGATCTTCCTGACCAAGGGAAGCAGAGGGTGAAGGAAGCAGGACCGGGGAGGAGGTCTCAGACTACAGCACAGTTCTCAGATTTCAGCCAATGAAGAGTCCTTGAGACAAAGTTATTCATTGCAGGAAACTAAAGTCAGGTCAGAATGGCTGGCTCTCCTCCCAATGTTGTGTTCAGCCATTGGCCAAGAGGAGGAGAGTGGCCTTAAGAGAAACAGCAGATATATACAGTAGGAGATCAGCAGTTGCAACTGTCTCTGCAGAGCATCTGAGTGGTGTTTTGTGCTTTTTTAAAATTTTTAATTGGAGAATAATTGCTTTACAGTGTTGTGTTGATTTCTGCCATACATCAACATGAATCAGCCATAGATATACACAGAGAGGTATGTTTTTATCATGACTACCATAGGGAAAGAATTTGGAAGTGCCCCTTTCATGTTTCTCTTCCTGCCCTGTTAACAGTTGGGCATTTTCTAGTGCTCTCTGAAAACAAGGCTCTGTTCTTAGTCCCCCTTGTGCTTCCCAGCCTTTTTCTTATCTGGGCACACACAAATAATGCTAATATACTGAAAACACATTGTAGTAAATAGAGGTTCAGGAGCCCCAGACATACAGAGGATGGATGGAATCAGTATCTTAAACTCTCTTAACCCATTTGAAGCATGGTGTAGGGAAGTTGTGATCTAATCCATTGCTAATTAATTAACTTTTAGCTGCTCTAGGTCTTTGTTGCTGCACACAGCCTTTCTCTGGTTGCGGCAAGTGAGGGTTGCTTATTGCAGTGGCGTCTCTTGTTGGGAAGCACCAAGGTGCGGGGGTGCAGTAGTTGTAGCACACCGGCTTAGTTGCTCTGTGCCATATGGGATCTTCCCCGACCAGGGATCACCCCCACGTCCCCTGCATTGCCAGGCAGATTCTCAACAACGCGACTGCCAAGGATGTCCCCCATTAGTTATGTTAGAGATGGAGGTTTGTTGCATGGTGATTCTCAGCCCTGCCTGTACGGCTACAAAGTATAACTCCCCTCTCCTCTCATGTGGTTGCACAGTGACCTAAATTCTACAGGAAAATCAGGACATATGTTTTATTCTTTTCCTTTATTCACCTGTTCTCAAAATAATCAGTTCCATAGTATCCTCAGCCTTTTCTTCTTCAACCAGGCCATCAAAACATAAAAGCTCTCAGCTATATGTGGTGATCCAACATGTGTCAAACATCTCTAAATAATATGTTTTCTAAAAAAGACACACCTCCCTCCTAAATGCCAAGGCACAGGAATAACTCAGTTCTTAATGAGGAAAGTGTGTTGGTGAGATTTTTAACCGGCCACATCTTTGTTTTCTAAGTATTTTTGGTAAGCCTGAGTGGATGTGTATGCAATTTCACTCAATTAAGAGATTTTTCACTTATAACTTGCAAAGTTCAAGCCCCAAAGATGCCTTTCTTGGGTGGGAACTGGGAGCCAGACACCAGAGTTTCCATATGATATACAGAGATTTGTGGAAGTGAGGAGATGGCCACCAGATGTGAAGAGAATCAGCCCAATGTAGGCAGAAAACAGATCATAGGTCTGTCTGCAACTCTTGCTCTGAGAAGCCAGAGATTTTGAATCTCCTTTAAAAAGTTTCTGAGTGCCTCATGTTGAATTTAGCAGACATATCCTTCCTCAGCTCTTCAGTTGGCAGGATGAGGCCCACAGTGCACACACTGAATAGATCTTTTATTGGTTGCCCTTGTGTTCTGAGCAGCTTCCTAGGGGCCATGAGAAAACGAGAAGAGAAGACATGGATCCTGCCTTAGGGTTTAACACTGCATTTGAGTAGAACTGAAATGACTCTTCCTCATGGTCAGGCTTGCAAGACTACTTGCTCAAGAACAAAGAACTAATTGTGCTTCATATGTAAAGTCCAATATATATAGACCTTTGGATGAAATATGGCCGAGGCAGCAGGAGGAGGAGATTTGAATATAAATTTAAGACACCTGGACTTTTTTGGTCTCAGGTGGTCTTTAAATTTCTGTGTCATCTAAGCCAATCACTGTATTTATTCTGGCCTTTGATTTTTTTTGTTAATAAATCCTGAATTAGATACTCTTTAAGTCTCTCAGTAGTATATTTCTAAAATACTCAGTGGAGGTTACATAATCTAAGGCAACAAAGTTATATCCAGGAACCTCTGTTCACTGTGTCCACTGGTAGGAAAGACTGAGGGAAAACAGGTCATTGACCCTGCAGGCCAGGGCCACTTCCTGCTGGGAGAACCACCAAGTTCTGTTGCGCATCCAACATTGAGCTATTTCTATACAATAAAGTGAACTACATGCTCTAGAAGGTCTGAGAAAGGTAAGATAGGAGTATCCTTATTTTAAATATTTTACTTTCTAAGACATTGAAAAAAGGTCAGAAGGCCTCTCACACAAGATTGATAAATGTTCCTTAAAATTCAGGTATTATCACATAGTTTCCCATTCTTCTTAGAATTTGCCAAGCTAGACAGGTAGATTTCATGATTCATACTTATTTCTGCAGCAGTAGTTTCTTAATGGTAGTACCTCTGCCTATAAATATACGCGTTTTTCCCCTTTTACACTTTGATCCCGTTCTCACCTTCCTGCAAGGTCCAACTCATCTTTTTTTCTCTATGATGCTTTCCTCAATCCCTGTATCATTTTCTATCTGCATCACTCATTTTGCTGGTTATTCATCCTTTTTGTTATTGTTGTTTAGTCACTAAGTCATGTCCAACTCTTTGCGACCCTATGGACTGTAGCCCGCCGGGTTCCTCTTTCCATTGGATTTATTTCCCAGGCAAGAATACTGGAGTGGGTTTTCATTCCCTTCTCCAGAGGATTTTCCATACCCAGGGATCAAACCCACATCTCCTGTATTGGCAGGCAGATTCTTTACCACTGAACCACCAAGGTAGCCCACTCATCCTTTACTTTGTAATATTATTGCAACTATTGCATTGGGAGTCAGGGGCTTGTTTTAATAATAAGATGGTAAAATTTAACCAAGATTAGGGAATGCCTATTATGCACAAGACACAGGGCTAGAGACTTCAGACTAAAGGGTAGAGTAAGAGCTCCAACCTTCAAGAAGTGTACAGTGGAATCGGAACATGGGGATCAGCAGAGTATAAAGAAGACTTTGGGAACAAGTTAGCACTTGATGTTACCTTTCCGGAAATAATGAGGGAAGCTGGACTGGACTACAGGAAGGGCTTTTAGGTCAGAAGGGTAATAAAAGAAAAAAGCACAGATGTAAATTATATCTTTCACTTCTTTTCAACTTTCCACTGAATGCAATAAAAGTGCTAAATACATTCATGGGAATTCAAGCACTAAGAATGAATTTCACAGAAAGAAAGAAAGAAGTGGAGAAAGAACACTATTTGAGGAATCAGAGACCTCAATATTGTTTCAGGCTTTCTTTTTTTTTTAAAGTGAATCAAGCTGGAATATGTACCCAACTATTTGAGCTCAGAATGTTCTTGGAACAGAGATTGCAGTGGTCAAGGAGTTGGTCATTACCTGTCATTTAAGTCCTACTCAGAAAACTACGGAGCTTTCTGAGCTTCATGAGCTTCTTGTGTAACTTCCCAATACACATTAGCATCTCTGATGAGAGGCTATATCTTCAGTATATGTCTTCATTTCATTTAGTTAAGAGGTTGAAGAAGTCAGAGCTCTGACCCTTTAACTCAGCAGTGAACACAAGATAACCAGTCACAGCAAAACAAAAATGTTACTAGAGGTCATGGGTTTCATGTCTTTGTATCCAGGTAATACCATACTTAGATGATGATCTATACCAAGATTGTCTTTCTCCTTTTTAAAAGCATTACATTACTCTACTTTCATTCATTCATTCATTTTACTGATTGACATTAATTCATTCATTTCATTGATTTACAAATTTTGCTCAATAACATTTTATGCTTTCCTCTGTGCCAAACCACTAAAAACTCTGTTCCAAGGTGGCATTAAATTAACGTTAAGCTCACTGTTCAGTGGGGTCCTTATGAGTTTTTAACTTTTAAACATGCACATAGTGTTTTCCACAAGCAGCTTTTCAATTTGCTCTGGTTTCCACTGTGACCACCTCATTGTACTGACCACCCACCAGTCCCTTGTTTTTCATGCATAAGAAAATTTAAAACTAAGTTTTAGCCAACATTTCTAGTAGAAACTCCTACCTCAAGAAAGGGAAATTAGGCACTTTTTTGATTTATTAATTGACCATTAAGCATAAGCAGTTAAATGCCTGCAGGAAAACAAATGATGAAATGAAGTTCAGGTGGCCAAAGAATAAAGTTTCCTGTAAACAAAACTAAATGAAACTCTAAGATACCCTGGAGAAACCATATTTAGGAAGTTTCAGAGGGCGTATTTTTGTTAGCCTCAAGTACACAGAGAGTATGCACATTTCTAGTGGAATTCTGGGCACTTATCACAATATTCCCCTTATTCAACCAGTAGGATGTTTTAAAAAGGAATTTAATAATGACTTGAAAATGAACAACTGCTTTCTAGAAGTCAGTTTAATATTCAGGTCTCTCAACAGTTCAGATATCAAGTATCCATGATTTGCATTTCTACACACCTGAGAGGTATATAAAGGATATTTTTTTCTTTGACCAAATGTTTTATCCAGGTAAAATCCAAGGAATGCCCTTTCTGGTCTTCCCCCCCCACCAGATCTTTTTATCAGTTTGGGGGTTCTTGGTTGTTGTTGTTCAGTCACTAAGTCACGTCCAACTCTTTGTGAACCCATGGACTGCGGCACACCAGGCTTCCCTGTCCTTCACTATCTCCTGGAGTTTGCTCAGATTCATGTCTATTGAGTTGGTGATGCTATCTAACCATCTCATTCTCTGCCACCCCCTTCTCCTTTTGCCTTCAGTCTTTCCCAGCATCAGTTCTTGGCATGTTGTACAATAATAAGGCACTGCAGACTTCCCTGGTGGTCCAGTAATTAAGAATCCTCCTGCCAATGCAGGGGACACTGGTTCAATCCCTGGTCAGGGAAGATCTCACATATCGCCACCTGTGTGCCACTACTACTGAAGGCCCCAGCCCACGAGTCCTAGAGCCTGTGCTTGCAACTAGAGAAACCCCTTTGCACATAGCAATGAAGATCCAGTGCAACCAAAAGTAAATAAACAAATACAATAATAGTGAAAGACTAAAGTTTTAAATAATAATACTAATAAAGTGCTGCTTTCCTTTGAAGATGTCCCCCAAAAGTCACATGCCAGTTGCCACTCTGATATCACACTGATTCTCATGATAGGAATGTAGCTGCAGATCACAGGCCACTTCAAATCGATAGACAGAGCTGATTTCCTGGCTGCTGGAAAAGGTCTTCGGAAAGTTACCTTTGCTAATGTTGGAATTCCCTAAATTCTACCTTTTGATGTTTACTAATTTCATTGCCTACATGTTAAACTACTTATTGCCCAGAACAAGGCTCCTAGTTCTGACACTCATTTACATCTGGGAGGGTTGAAAGACCACAAGGGAGTTTGACCCTTTGGGGGTGGAGTGATGCTATAAAAGAAAGAAGAGACAGACAGGGGAGCTCTGTGGGGAGATAAGGCATGATGATTCACATTTTTAAGAGCCAATTTACTATCACTTCCTCCCTGAAGTCCTTCCTGTGTATGTGATCAGAAGCGAGATGACACAACTCTCCTGTCAAATCTAGGAGGACCCAGCACCAATATCATAATCCCACATACTCCCTTGCACTGAAGCAGTTTTTGCAAATGTTTTTTCTCCTCTTTCATGTGTAGATATATTTTATGAATTTCTCTGATCCTCTTTTATTTTTCCTTTATTCATAGCAGATTTGTCTAAACCTGAAGCAAGTCATTTGATACAGTATTTAATTCTTCAGTGAGGACATGAGGCAGGGAAACAAAGACTTGCTTCTTCTTTTTTAAGACTCTCTTTTATGAGAGCAAATGATGCTCCCCTGAACTGTAACCTCAGAGCACACTGTGGACACATGGAGGTTGCCTTTGGGTATAGGAAAAGCATGCTCTAAACCAGAACACAAATACTCTATGTAAGCAAATACTCTGTGAGATTAAATTGCATGCTATTTGAATAATAACAGTAACATTTGTGTTTGCATAGGCCTTTATCCTCTTTGAAATGTAGTTCTGTGCTGATATCCAGGCATCTGTTTATTTCTCTCTTGGTGTCTTTGTCTCTCTCTTTTTCTCTCTCAAGTAGAGATAAATCATCTGAAGCTAAGAGAAATTAAATGACTTGCCTATAGACTAGAAAGTTCCAGAGAGTGGAGCACATACTGGATACTGAAAGGGAGAATTGCACCCCTTTAAACTGTGGTGTTGGAGAAGACTCGAGAGTCCCTTGGATTGCAAAGAGATCCAACCAGTCCCTCCTAAGGAGATCAGTCCTGGGTGTTCACTGGAAGGACTGATGTTGAAGCTGAAACTCCAATACTTTGGCCACCTGAAGAGAAGAGTTGACTCATCAGAAAAGACCCTAATGCTGGGAAGTATTGGGGACAGGAGGAGAAGGGGATGAGAGAATGAGATGGTTGGATGGCATCACCAACTCAATGGACATGGGTTTGGATAGACTCCGGGAGTTGGTGATGGACAGGGAGGCCTGGCATGCTGTGATTCATGGGGTGGCAGAGTTGGACACGACTGAGCGACTGAACTGAACTGAACTGAACTGAATCACATAAATGCCTTACTGATCTGTCTTTGGAAAAGAATGTCTACACTTTCTTCTCTACTTCTGGAAATAACATCCTTCTGTTCATCCAGCTACAAGCTTCAGAACCAATTTTATCTCCTCCTTTGTCCCTAGAATTCAAGATTCTTTGATTTTATCTTGGCAATGTTCAAAACATTATTGTCACTGAAAATGCCTAAATGCCAGTTTCCTGGCCTAGATTATTGCGATAAACATATAAATCAAACATTCAACCCATTTTTCAATACTGCCGCAGTAGTCTTCTAAAAGTTTGAATACTTCATTACCTGATTCAGCTATCCATTGATGAGTGCTGGATGAAAACCATGTTGAGTTTAACATGAGCTTCAAAATATGGGCTCTTTATTTCTTATCTGAGGTGATTTCCTTGAAAAATGAAAGTGAAGTCACTCAGTTATGTCTGATTCTTGGCAACCCCATGGACTGTAGCCCACCACAATTCTCCATCCATAGGATTTTCCAGGCAAGAATACTGGAGTGGATTGCCATTTCCTTCTCCAGAGGATCTTCCTGACCCAGGGATCAAACCACAGTCTCCCACATTGTGGGCAGATGCTTTACTGTCTGAGCTACCAGGGAACTCCCCATCTAATTGTCCAAGAAATGGAGCTTTAGTCTTTACCAAAACATGGCTGTGCTTTTCTAATTCAGTGCTGCTTTTCACTCTTTTCTCAGTATGATTTTACAGCTAAAATTTATTAAACTTACTTCATCCTCTGGGTTCTGTTTCAGCAATGTGTATATATTACCTCACTTATTCCTCACAATTTATTCTTCAACAACCCCATGAGATAAGTTTTCTTCTTCATATTTTATAGTTGGTAAGCACAGATTAAGTAAACTTCTAAAGTTATTAAGCAAGTGGGGAAGTAGGATGTGTATCCACTTTTATTTGACATTTCACCTTTGCTTCTCTTATTTAGGAAAATTTCCCAATCTCAAATGCAAATATTGTATTCCAGCTTATTGGGAAAGACCCTTATGCTGGGAAAGATTGAGGGCAGGAGGAGAAAGGGAGGCAGACAGAATGAAATGGTTGAATGGTATCACTGACTCAATGGACATCAATCTGAGTAAACTCTGGGAGATAGTGAAGGACAGGGAAGCCTGGTGTGCTGCAGTCCCTGGGTTGCAAAGAGTCGGTCACGACTTGGAGACTGAGCAACATGAAAGAATAACCTTTTCATGTTCTTTGTGTGGTGTTGTATTTAATTTTCTAATGCCTAGAGATTTTTGCAACTAAACTGGTAAGGAATATTTGTCTGTGGTTTTCTTGTCTTGAATTTGTTTTCTCTCTGAGTTTTGCATCAGAAGAATAATGAATTCATAAAATGAGCTAGGGAAGTTTCCATTTTCTTCTGTTTTCTGATAGTATTGGTGTAGGATTGATATTAATTTTTTCTTTAATGTTTGATTAGATTTACCAATGAAGCCCCCTGGAGGAGGGCATGGCAACCCATTGCAGTATTCTTGCCTGGAGAATCCCATGGACAGAGGACCCTGGTAGGCTACAGTCCATAGGGTCACAAAGAGTCAGACACAACTGAAACAACTTAGCATGCAAACACCAACCAAGCCATCTCAGCTTTTCTTTATAGAAAGTGTTTTGATTATTAATTCAACATGACTGTGTGGATTACAATAAACTATGGAAAATTCTGAAAGAGGTGGGAATACCAGACCACCTGACCTGCCTCTTGAGAATTTGTATGCAGGTCAGGAAGCAACAGTTAGAACTGGACATGAAACAACAGACTGGTTCCAAACAGGAAAAGGAGTCCGTCAAGGCTGTATATTGTCACCCTGCTTATTTAACTGATATGCAGAGTACATCATGAGAAACGCTGGGCTGGAAGAAACCCAACTGGAATCAAGATTGCTGGGAGAAATATCAATAACCTCAGATATGCAGATGACACCACCCTTATGGCAGAAAGTGAAGAGGAACTAAAAAGCCTCTTGATGAAAGTGAAAGAGGAGAGTGAAAAAGTTGGCTTAAAGCTCAACATTCAGAAAATGAAGATCATGGCATCTGGTCCCATCACTTCATGGGAAATAGATGGGGAAACAGTAGAAACAGTGTCAGACTGTATTCTGGGGGGCTCCAAAATCACTGCAGATGGTGACTGCAGCCATGAAATTAAAAGACGCTTACTCCTTGGAAGAAAAGTTATGACCAACCTAGATAGTATATTCAACAGCAGAGACATTACTTTGCCGACTAAGGTCTGTCTAGTCAAGGCTGTTGTTTTTCCAGTGGTCATGTATGGATGTGAGAGTTGGACTGTAAAGAAGGCTGAGCGCCAAAGAATTGATGCTTTTGAACTGTGGTGTTGGAGAAGACTCTTGAGAGTTCCTTGGACTGCAAGGGGATCCAACCAGTCCATTCTGAAGGAGATCAGCCCTTGGATTTCTTTGGAAGGAATGATGCTAAAACTGAAGCTCCAGTACTTTGGCCACCTCATGTGAAGAGTTGACTCATTGGAAAAGACTCTGATGCTGGGAGGGATTGGGGGCAGGAGGAGAAGGGGACAACCGAGGATGAGATGGCTGGATGGCATCATTGACTCTATGGTCGTGAGTCTGAGTGAACTCCGGGAGATGGTGATAGACAGGGAGGCCTGGCGTGTTGCGATTCATGGGGTCGCAAAGAGTTGGACATGACTGAGCAACTGAACTGAACTGAACTGAGGGCTATTCAGATTTTCTGTTTCTTTCTGAGTCAATTTTGACTTTTTTTTTTTTTCCCCCTCAAGGAACTTGTCCCTTTAACTAAAGTATTATATCCATTTTGGTAAAGTTTTCCATAATTTTATACTTTTGGTATATGGCATCACGGACTCAATGGACGTGAGTCTGAGTGAACTCCGGGTGTTGGTGATGGACAGGGAGGCCTGGCGTGCTGCGATTCATGGGGTCGCAAAGAGTCAGACACGACTGAGCGACTGAATGGAACGGAATGGAGAATCCTCTTGAAACTGAGTAGGACTGTGTGAGATGTTCCTGGGTGCAAAAACTTTTCCATGTCCCCATTTCTTGTTTGTGGGATAAAGTTTTTCAGCCTCCTACACCTTCCAAGAGTTCCAAAGTGTGGATTCAGTTACTAATCTGGGAAGGAAAGGAATGTAGAGACAATGAAACAGCAGTCAAGAGACAATAGTGCAGCATGGATCAGGGGCCTGATTCCTTCTCAAGGGATAAACAGAACAATTTGACACATATCTCTTAGTTCTTCTACGGGAACTAAGGTCCCCACCCAGGTGGAGGATGGTAACTTCAAGCTGAGCACAAGATTCCTAGAACACCACCCTATTACCTCACCACCAGCCACTCAGAAGGAAGTAACATACTCTATAGTCCTCACACCCAATTTTGCTTTTAAAAACTCTTCCTAAAAACCATCAGGGAGTTTCAATTCATTTCAGTTCTGTCACTCAGTCCTGTCTGACTCTTTGCGACCCTGTGGACTGCAGCACGCCAGGCTTCCCTATCATCCATCACCAACTCCCAGAGCTTACTCAGTCTCATGTCCATTGAGTCAGTGATGCCATCCAACCATCTCATCCTCTGTTGAGTTTGGGGTTTTTTGTTTGTTTGTTTTTGAGCAGAAGCCACTCATTTACCTTCCTCGGCTTTCTTTCTCTGCTCCAGGCTCTGATGTTTCTGTTTGTTTGGCTTCACTGTGTGTCAAGCACAGCAACTTGACTTCAGCAACATTCTCTTTCATCTCTTTCATTCCTGACATTGTAATTTGTGTGCTTTCTCTTCCTTTGCTGCTGCTGCTAAGTCACTTCAGTCGTGTCCGACTCTGTGTGATCCCATAGATGACAGCCTACCAGGCTCCCTCGTCCTGGGATTCTCCAGGCAAGAACATTGGAGTGGGTTGCCATTCCTTCTCCAATGCATGAAAGTGAAAGGTGAAAGTGAAGTCACTCAGTCGTGTCCGACCCTCAGCAGCCCCATGGACTGCAGCCTTCCAGGCTCCTCCATCCATGCGATTTTCCAGGCAAGAGTACTGGAGTGGGTTGCCAGATTAGCTAGAGTTTTATCAGTTTTATAAAAATGTTCTAAAAGCCTCAGTCTTGCTTTACTTATTTTCCTTATTCCTCTATTTTGTTTCATTGATTTCTGATCTTTGTTTCATTCACTCTACTCAGTACATAACTTTAGCTTCTTAGGCTAAAAGCTTATATCATTAATTTTAGACCTTTTTTCTTTTTTAATGTAAACATTGAATTCTATACATTTCCCTTTAACACTACTTTAGTTTCATCCACAAATTTTGCAACATTGTGTATTTATTATCATTCATCTCAAAATATTTTCTAATTCTCCTTTTGATTTCTTCTTTGGCCAGTGGGTTAATTTCATTTCCAGATATTTGTTTAATTTTCAAAAGGTTTGACTTCTAAATATTTAGAGGAATTGGCAGCTACTTTCTGTTTGAATTCAAGTTCAGTTTTGTTGTTAGATGATAGGGTTTACGTTTGGCCAACCCAAGATATGCCACTCTGGCACGTAGATTATTTCAACCTGAAATCAACCACGGCTTCAAAGATTCAGGAAGAAGGTTTGCAATTCCCCTTTACTGCCTGAAAGATTTTAAAATAGAAGGCTTGTTCCAGTTATCTATCACTGTAGATAACTATAGTAAACTGTGAACTTGGTATGGTAGCAGGGAGAAATCTAGGAAGGCCCTTTTGTTCAAAGTCCTCTCTGTGTTCCATTGTCTCTAGATGGCTCAGCCCACATTTACTTACCAAACACTACTCTTTTCATCGTCCTGAAACTTACCTTACTTCCCTTTGAAGTCCCAAACCCCTACCTTCTTCTCCTTACTCCAGAATGAATTGTATACCTCATTAAAAAAAAAAAAAAGTATTCATTTGGCTGCTTCTGGGCTTAGTGGCAGCACATAAGATCTTTTATCTTGCTTGTGGCAAGTGGGATTTTTGGTTGCAGCATTTGGGATCTATGACCCAGCATTGGGTCAAGCATTTTCTTGACCAGGGATCAAACTCAGGCCCTCTGCACTGGGAGTGTAGAATCTTAGCCACGGTACCATCAGAGAAGTCCCTCAGTTGCATTTTAAATAATGTAGTTCTGCTTGCATTAGTTTCACTTAATTATTTTAATCAAAAACTGTCTTTAATTTAGCTTTAGTTTCAAAAGATAATTTCTTGGACTACAGATATCTTGAATAATAATGTTTCTTTCGGCAACTTGAATATACCATCCCACTATTTCCTAGCCTCCATTGTTCCACCGATGAAAGGTCAAACATTAATTTTACTATTATCTCTCTCTAGGTAACATTTCGTTTCTCTCTTGCTGTTTTCAAACTTTCTGTTTAATTTTGGCTTTCATTAGTTTGAATCTGAAGTGCCTATGTATGATTTTCTTTCTTTCTTTTATTCTACCTAGGTTTCATACAGCCAGCCTCTAGGATTTGTCATTTTATGTTTTTTTCAACAAATTTAGAAAAATGTAAGCCATTATTTCCTTAAATGTTTTTCTCTGCCCATTACTTCAGTCTTTTCCTTCTGGAACTCTAATTACTGGTATGCTGCACCACTTGATACTGTCACAAAATCTTTTCATTTTCTTCAATATTGCCTTCTTTTCTACTTGTCAGACAGGATAATTTTTATTGACCTATCTTCAAGTATACTAATTTTTTTTTCTTGTGTCAATTAAAGTCTACAGTTGAGTGTATTGTTATTTTTTTACTTTGGTTATTGTACTTTTCAGATCTCAGTCAGTTCAGTTCAGTCGCTCAGTCTCGTCCATCCTTTGCAACCACGTGGACTGCAGCATGCCAGGCCTCCCTGTCCATCCCCAACTCCCAGAGCTTGCTCAGACTCACATCCATTGAGTTGGTGATGCCATCCAACCATCTCATCCCCTGTTATCCCCTTCTCCTCCTGCCTTCAATCTTTCCCAGCATCAGGGTCTTTTCTAATGAGCCAGTTCTTCACATCAGGTAACAAAGTATTGGAGCTTCAGATTCATCATCAGTCCTTCCAATGAATATTTAGGCCAGATTTCCTTTAGGATTGATTGGTTTGATATCCTTGCAGTACCTTTTTAGTTTTTAAAAATAGTTTTACTTTTTCTCTTGCTATCCCTAAAGGTTTACTCATTAATATATTTTTCTTTAATTATTTGAAAAAATTTCCTTTCATTGTTTGAGTATACTTTTAGTACCGTTTTGAAATTTATAGCTGTTAAATTGAACCTCTGGTCACTTTAAATTGGTTTTTGTTTCAAAAAACTTTTTTCACAACTAACATATTTTAGTTGGAAATTAGGCCCTCGAGCAACCATGAATTGTTCTGCTCTTCTGAGCAGTGTCAGTGTTTTTGTCTACTAGTCTGAACCTTGCCTGGATTCACATTATGAAACCTGTCTCCATGAAGTGTGTGGGAAGGGATGTTTCTGCTCAGTTGTTTTTGGCTTTCAGTTGCTGTGGCTTTTGTTCATTTGTTTGTTTTGCATTTAGCGGGTATCCTGGAAGATTCCAGGGTAGCTCAAGATAAAAAATTCATATTACAAAAAACATGTGTGTGCACATGACTTGTCTTAATTTTGCTTGATGAAAATCGACAGTTATAGGACTCCCACACACTGGAGTTTCTCTACCAGCCAAGCCATACCAGCAGACTGTGTCTTGCCAAGGTGCCAGGTGTTCACATTTCTCATTCAGTCTAGTCTCCTCTTCTAGAACATGATGCCAGTGGGATTCATGGGTGCTCCAGAGATCATTTAATCTACCCCTCTCAAATTGTCCCAAACAAACACGGTCATTGGTTTGGCTATGGAGGTTTCTACTTTCTTTAAAGAAATCTGACCTCTGTCAACTTTACCTGAGGTCTTATCTTTGTGTTCTTATAGTGGCCAGGATTTTACCACACTTAGTTTCCTTTTTTATTTATTATGGTTCAATATTGTAAGTGCTTCCTAACATCATCAAATACAGAGTTATTGGATATTTTTTCCCAACACCCAAAAACCAGAATTCTGAAAACAATTAAAGTCACATGGAAAAAATTCAAAAAGTAACAAACATTTGCTGGAGATTTTGCAATTTTTAAGGCATTGTCTCATCTATTATCCACCATGTGTGGAAAGTAAGTGTTGCTATAATTCCAATTTTATAAAAATTAAATGTTTAAACTTTTTAGATAGCAGTTATGATGCACATTCATGGGATTCATGAAACAAACCTGCTCTAACATCCCCATGAACTATCTCCTGCTCTAATATCTAACCGTGGCAGAGGTCCATATTCATTTTCACTCCAAATGCAATGTTTTTTTCATTTATGCTAGCTTCCATAGCTCTCACATTGTAGGACTAATAAAAATCAGTGTTTCCCTGGTGATTCAGTCGGTAAAGAATCCGCCTACAATGCAGGAGACCCAAGTTTGATCCTGGGGTGAGGAAAATCTTCTGGAGAAGGGACTGGCAACCCACTCCAGTATTCTTGCCTGGAGAATTCCACAGACAGAGGAGCCTGGCCAGCTATAGTCCATGGGGTCACAGGAGTTGGACACACCTTAGCGACTAAACCACCAACTACTACCATACCATATCATTTTCCTGTTTGGTTACATTTCACCTTGTCTATATTGTGAAATTATAATTACTTGCATTATATATTTTCCTTAATGTTCATGTGTTAATGATATGCTAAGATGAGTATTTTGGCTTAAACTGATAAACTATATATTACATAAATTTAAGTGTGAGTTATGAACTTGGTAATTATATGTAAATATACATGGTTCAAATTTAATCTGTTTAAAATATAAAAATATTTTTTCATTATTTGATCTCAGATTGAGTTACTGATTAAAATTCTAAAATTCATATTTTTTTATATCATCTCTGTTGGTGGTGGTGATTTAGTTGCTAAGTCGTATCTGACTCTTTGTGACTCCTTGGACTATAGCCCACCAGACTCCTCTGTCCATGGGATTTTCCAGACAAGAATGATGGAGTGGGTTGCCATTTCTTTCTCCAGGGGATCTTCCCAACTAGGGGATCAAACCCAGGTCTCCTGCATTGCAGATGTATTCTTTTCTGACTGAGACACCACGGAAGCCCAATGTGGCACAAATATATAATAAATTGCCTATAATGTTAGGCAGAAATTTAGATTACATTTGATTTGAAATAAAGAAGCTTATCTTTTCAGGAATAAACTTAGATTTGTTCTCTCTTCTGCACAAAAAAAAAAACTGAAAAACTAATTCATGAAAACATGGTATCAATTCTTTATTTAATGACAGGAACTGGAAACTGTTTTGATGACAAAAGAATACTACAAAAATAACATGCAATACTTTTGTTACAATTGATTGAATACCTACTATGTGCCAGGCTGCATCATTAGTAAATGGTTTATGTTTATTATCCCTTTCAGTTAGATCTAAAAAAGGAAACTTTATTATATTGTTCAAAACTGGATTAACATGTTTGAAAACTGGCTATAAATATGAGCACACACAAGAAAATTGGTCTTTTAGTCTGGGATTATCACTTCACTGTCTATAAAATATCAAATAATACCTCCCACTGAGTTCCATATACATTAAATTTAGCAAATGTTGATTTACTAATAATTAAATGTAAGAAATTCCAGATTTTTTCATTAATATAGTTCTGAGATTTAAAAACAAAAGATTATGAAAAATAATTTTATATTATCTTGCCTGCTTTTATAATGATTCACCAAAGGGGTAATGTCTCCTTTAAAGGTCAGTGACTGTTTCAACTAAGTTTGAAGAGTAAATCTAGCCATTTTAGAATGTGACTTTGTATCATTCTCTATGTTCAGTTCAATTCAGTCGCTAGTTGGGTCCCATTTTTTGCAACTCCATGAACTGCAGCACCCCAGGCCTCCCTGTCCATCACCAACTCTTGGAGTTTACTCAGACTCACGTCCATCGAGTCAGTGATGCCATCCAGCCATCTCATCCTCTGTCGTCCCCTTCTCCTCCTGCCCCCAATCCCTCCCAGCATCAGGGTCTTTTTCAATGAGTCAACTCTTCGCATGAGGTGGCCAAAGTACTGGAGTTTCAGCTTTAGCATCATTCCTTCCAAAGAACACCCAGGACTGATCTCCTTCAGAATGGACTGGTTGGATCTCTATGTTAGTGTGATGAAAAAGACTGAAGACCAAGCAGTGTCCAACAAGAATAGATTAAAGGTTCTCTTGAGCTCCATTGGAGACAGTTCTTGCTCAAAGCATGATTTTTGCCTTGATTATAAGGGAGAAGGCAATGACATCCCACTCCAGTACTTAGCGACTTAGCAGCAGCAGCATAAGGGAAAAAGTTTGTTGGGTCTAGCTGAACTGGGAAGGTAAGACCTGAGAATCAGGTTCATTTGGGGAAACCAGAAAAATGATTTGAGGCTGAAAGACACGACTCATTAATTTTGGCAAAGATTTCAACCTAAATCAATGGCCACATGTCAAAATAGAAATATATAAATTAGCAGTGCAATTTTATGGATCATAAGTAGCATTTTGAATTCTAAACAGTAGCTAGATTAAATTTAGCATACTCATTTGGAGCTGCTGATAAACTAAACCAAACAAACAAAAACAACTTGTGGTATAAATGATGATTTCTTTGATACTACTCAAATTTTTTAAAAGAGGGGAGAGAAGCCAATTATAAATGTATTCATATGGTTCAGAAATGACTAAGAAAAAATAATTATGGGTAATACTTTTAAACATATTGATGAAAAATATTTTTAATAAAATTTATTTTTCCAAATACTTTATTGGTTGGATCAGTTTGGATTTTAGACATAGTTGCCCATGCCTAAATGCACTAGCATTTTCCATGTCAAAATATTTTGTTTCTGAAACTACCTAACTCATAGCAGCTGTCTATGTGAGAAGAGAGCAAGGATTGTTTTCACTTCACTCAAAGATTAATGATATTTTACAGCTTCAAACTAAGTTTTCAATTCTGGCTTTCATGGCAAGCACCTCCTTCTTGTCTCCTTTAATTTTATTGCCACTTTTTCAACATAATTATTCATTCTGTGGCATATTAAAATAGTCAACAAAGCAAAAGTTTTTATTGGAAATAAGATTTTACTTGCTGTTAACCCTGCAGAAGTGTACTTCTTTCTTTCTCTCTGTTACCAGGTAGCATTCCAGTCATTTTTTTTGTTGTTGTTTTTGTTTTTGTTATATTTAATGCTAGCTAAGAGATATGGAAAAGGGGTGAGAGAGCGGAGTTGAATTTGTTCTATTTTCCTCCAGGTTGCATTTTACTCTGGTTTTCCAAAAAATATGTTGCTAAATTTCAGCAATATAAATTAAATTAGAAAATAAGGAAATTATCACCTACATTCAAAATTCTCCTACCTGTTATCAGAGTCAAAACTATGGCAGCACGGGGTTATCAACATATATAAGAAGTCAGCATGACCTCTCCCAGGCTCCTCCTGTTTCTGATAATCCATTTTAACTCTCCCTTAAAAGCCAAGACTCTACTGGTCACTTTTTAAACTCATATGCAATTCCAGCATGAATAAACCAGACACAAAGGAAAAAATATACAAAGAGCCTAGAATAGCCAAATTTATAGGTACAGAAGTAGAATAGAGTTTACCGAAGACTAGAGAGTAAGAAGAGGGAGGAATTACTGCTAACAGATACATAATTTCAGCTTGGGAAGGTGAAAAATTCTGGAGATGGACAGTGGTTGACAGACAATGTGAATATACTTAGTGTCAATGAACTGTACACTCAAACACAGTTAAAATGGTAAATTTAGATAATGTGTATTATGCTACAATAAAAAAATTGATATAGTTCAATACACCATTTTAACTGTAATTTGCAAAGTGATTTTGAAATGTTTCCATAAAATAATAAGAAATTACCCCAAAACTGTGTGTAATGGAGATGGCAAGTATACAAATGGAACTTTAGAGAAATTATGAGAACAAGAGTCTTGTGATTTTGTCAATCAATACAAGCGCTGGTTTATAGAGAGAAACTACTCAGCAAATGTAGTTTCTGATGATGATATTGCTCATAAAATTATTGTATTCCAAGAGTTTCAGTTCAGATGGACTGAACACCCAGTTTACTTGGCTTGTACATTTGCACTGTAAACATGAGGGCACCAAACACTCTTCAGTGATCACATCACACTTCCACAGTCCAAGACGTGTGTACTTCACTCCATAGCAGTTCACCCAGACCATGACATTTGAGATGGTAAAATTTACTACACCACAATTCAAGGACTCTGGCTACAAATTATATTCAGGGTGGGAACGGTCAGACACTAAACAGAGTCACAGAATCCAAACTAATCTGAATTAACTACTTATTCTGGTAGTAAATCTTGTTTCTTCACTAAGAGGATCTTTTCCCTTTGAAAAGTCTGATTATACTTTGAAATTATTGTGAATAAAAATAGCTCCTATTTAAGCTCCAATTCTTCCAGATACTTTATAAGTGCTATCTCTAGGCATAACAACAGTTAATGAAATTGGAGATCATTTATTTCCTCTTATAGACAGGGAATTGGGCTCAGAGAGGCCACTCCTTGCCAAGGCCACCCAATGAATGAGTGGTAGTGACTGAGTATATATTCCTGTGCTGTGGTTCTCAAGTGTGTATTTTTCCCACTGTGCTCCGCTTTCCACTGGAGCCCCAAGTTCATTGCTTATTCTTCTCAATGCAGGACTTCTAACCTCTTGATTTCTTATTCTTTGAGACCTCTGTTCCAAAGTTAAGTTTCATGTGCCTCATTTAAACAAATTTGACTCCTCAATCCTTGTTTTCTTCTACAGTCTAAATAGCATGTCTTATTTTCAGTTAAATTTCTTGGCCTGAGATTTTGCTTTTCTTTGTTTCCAATTGTCCTGACTCTGCTAGACATTCTAACAATAAAAGTGGCGTTTCCAAGACAAGCAGAGAGAAAGTGTTTAAAAGCACGATTAAGGAAAGTAAATAGCCCAAACTCTGGTGATACTTCATGGCACTTGCACAGCAAATATCAAATGAATATTCAAAGATCCAGTTAGGTATGTATAAACTTATAGACAACATATGTTCAAAAGTTTACATGTGAATAGAAACCATTGACTGAAAAATAATTTGTATACATCTGTATGATATTATACCTATCTTTTCAAACTTTTAAACAGTTAAAATGATGATAACTAGTCATCATTTTGCTTAGGAAAATAGGGATTTAAACATCTAACTTCTTCCTTCTTAAAAACTGAACAAAGCTCACTTGTTCTTTCATCTGAATTCTAACAATTCTTCAGTCTTATCAAAGGTTTTCACCACCAATCAGTCGCACCAGGAGTTCACATTCGTGCCTGATGTTAGTGATCCTTCAGTATAGTAAGCATTTTGCAGGCACCATTCTTGGATGGTGTGGTGGAAACTTTTGGGGACCAAGTCATCCATATGCACCCTGGACTCTTTCCCAACTCCTTGTTGCTTCTCAAGGACATCACTGCCGCAATTACCATCCACTCCTATTGTCATAGTGTCTTCTTTCTCGAATCATTTATATCATCCCACAAACATACTGAAGCATCTCCATTTGAAGAGAAACATCTCTGCCACATTCCTTTTCAGGAACACTGTATTCCATTGTTCTGCTTTGCTTTAAAGATAAATAATATGGAGAATTTTGAACACTGCCAGTTGTTCTTCAGGCTCTTTCATTATGATTTCTGGTCCCACCACTCCATTGACACCGCTGCTATGAGTCTCTGGGGAACTCTAGGTTGCCACATCCAAGACTCTCATCTTCATCAGTGATGCCAACATAGCTGAGCTCTTCTTCCTACTAGAAACATGTTCTTTTGGCTTCCATGGAAACGCATTTTCTGGGTTTTGTTTTCCCTCACTATCCACTCCTTCTTTGTGATCTTCACTGTCCCTCTTCCTCTTTACACGTTAGTTTGTCCCAGGGCATGGTCTCAGTTCATTTCTCTTCTCTCTGGATAGCATTCTGACTCATTCTGAGAGCATTAAATGTCACTTGTATGCTGATGAGTCTCAAATCTACTCCTTAATCTATTTATCTCCATATATACCCTCCATATCATGTGTGAAGTTGCTCAGTCATGTCCAACTCTTTGTGACCCCATGGACTGTAGCCTACCAGGCTCCTCCCTCCATGGGATTCTCCAGGCAAGAGTACTGGAGTGGGTTGCCATTTCCTTCTCCAAGGGATCTTCCTGACCCAGGGATCGAACCCAGGTCTCCTGCATTGCAAGCAGATGCTTTAACCTCTGAGCCACCAGGGAAGCCCAAGCCAATTATCTATTTGATATCTCTACTTAAACCTCTGTAGGCATCTTACAGTTAACATGTCCCCTTTCCTCCAAAACTGTCCCATCCACAGTGTCAGCCCTCACCTATCACCACCCACGCAGCTGTTCAAGCCTAAAACCCAGGTGCCCTCCTTGATTCCTCAGCCTCCTACATCCAAATGAATGTAATTCATGCTACCTCAACCTCCAAACATAGTCCTGAATCTGCCTACTTCACACTCCATCTTTACACTAATACCCTGATCTAAGTCACCATTACTGTCTACCCCAGATGACTGTAATACTCATCCAAGTGGTCATCATGCCTCCATTATTCTTTTTAATCCATTCTCAACTCCACATCCAATGGTCAGATCCCCATTTAAACTCTTTAATAGCATACCATAGTACTGAAAAGGAAATTCCAACCTGACTCACAAGACTATATAATCTGACTCCTCCTTATACTCTGCCATCATTTTCCATTTTTCCCCTTTACCCACTATGCTCTAGCCACAACCTTTAAACATTTAAATGGGTTTCTGCCTTAGACTTTTATAGTAGCTATGCACTTCTGGTGTGAATGTACTTCTAAATTTTTGGATAGCTGACACCATTTTGTCAATCAGGTTTCATCTGAAGGTGCTTCTATAGGTAACTAGTCTAACTGCTTGTTCCAAGAATTGTTTTCAACTTTTTTTTTTTTTTTTTAGTGTCTGCTTAGTTACATCTAGATAGTACTTCTGTGGATTCCTACTACAGTTCCTTTTTAAGAAACTCATTGAAATGTCTTCTGTAGAATAAAAACAAGATTTGACAGTAATTAAAATGTAAAAGCAGATTTTAACTAAGAATTATTGCAACAGGGAAAAGAAACCTTGGTACAGAACTGAACTCAATTCTTAATACAGCAAAGAAAAGTGGGGATTTATACCTGAGGAGATGGGGAGATGGAAAGTTACTGAGAGGGAACAACAGAGGTAAAGGGAAATAAACCAACATGACAGAATTCTTGCTGAAGAGGAGCCAGGATGATCAGACAGTACCTGGCAGAGTGTGGGGATGAGGAATCCGATCAGATATGGAGGGTGGGGACTCTGGCTAAACAGACTTAGTGGGATTCTCGCTAAAATTATATTTTGAGGAATGCTCAAGGATGCAGCCTAGTCGGGTTCAAAGGAATCTGTGTGGAGTTTGGTTGAGGAGAGTCTGGTCAGTTCCAACACATCTAAAATGTAAAACTAGTTGTTTGTTCAGCTCTATAAATGCATCAGTTCAGTTCAGTTCAGTCGCTCGGTCGTGTCTGACTCTTTGTGATCCCAAGGACTGTAGCACACCAGGCTTCCATGTCCATCGCCAACTCCTGGAGCTTGTTCAAACTCATGTTCATTGAATCAGTGATGTCATCCAACCATCTCATCCTCTGAAGTCCCCTTCTCTTCCCGCCTTCAATCTTTCCCAGCATCAGTGTCTTTTCCAATGAGTCAGTTCTTTGCATCAGATGGCTAAAGTATTGGAGTTTCAGCTTCAGCATCAGTCTTTCCAATGAATATTCAAGACTGATTTCCTTGAGGATTGACTGTTTGGATCTCCTTGCAGTCCAAGGGACTATCAAGAGTCTTCCCTAACACCACAGTTCAAAAGCATCAATTCATCAGCGCTCAGCTTTTTTATAGTCCAACTCTCACATCCATTCATGACTACTTGAAAAACCATAGCTTTGACTAGATGAATCTTTGTCGGCAAAGTAATGTCTCTGCTTTTAATATGCTATCTAGGTTGGTCATAGGTTTTCTTCCAAGGAGCAAATGTCTTTTAATTCCACTGCTGCAGTCACCATGTACAGTGAGTTTGGAGCCCCCCAAAATAAAGTCTGTCACTGTTTCCATCTATTTGCCATGGAGTGATGGGACCAGATGCCATGATCTTCATTTTTTGAATGTTGAATTTTAAACCAGCTTTTTCACTCTCCTCTTTCACTTTCAAGAGGCTCTTCTCTTCACTTTTTGCCATAAAGGTGGTGTCATCTGCATATCTGAGGTTATTGATATTTCTCCCGGCAATCTTGATTCCAGCTTGTGCTCCATCAAGCCTGGCATTTCACATAATGTACTCTGTATATAAGTTAAATAAGCAGGGTGACAATATACAGCCTAATGTACTCAATTTCCCAATTTGAAACCAGTCTGTTGTTCCATGTCCATTTCTAACTGTTGCTTCTTGACCTGCATACAGATTTCTCAGGAGGCAGGTAAGGTGGTCTGGTATTCCCATCTCTCTTTAAGAATTTTCCATAGTTTGTTGTGACATATACAGTCAAAAACCGAAAAGTTCTCAATCACAGAAAAGTATAAATGCATAGTTCTAGATTAAGTGATGTCCTTTATATTAAGGAGTGTGGTTATCTATCTTGCTGTTGTTGTTCAATCACTCAGTCGAGTCCAACTCTTTGTGACCTGAAGTGTGCCCCAGTTCATGCCCATTGATTGCATCAGTGATGCCATCCAACCATCTCATCCTCTGTCATTCCCTTTTCCTTCTGCCCTCAATCTTTCCCAGCATCAGGGACTTTTCCAATGAGTTGGCTGCTTGTATCAGGTGTCCAAAATACTGAATACTGGTTATCCTATCCTTTTAAATTAATCAACCTTTTTCTCCAATTGTAGAAAAGTACCTTGGATATTATTTCTGACAAATAGAGGATGTTAATACTGGCTTCACACAGCGTTTACTTCTGCTCCAGTTTTCTCGTTCTTCCCGGGGGAAGTTGATTTTCTCCTCTCTCACGTGTATGTGCACACTTTCCATTTTCTGCAAAATCCTTGGAAAACTACCTTACTTCGATTTTTAAAACACAGATCGTAGAAAACATACAGAATTAATACAGTTGAGCAAATACACAATAAAAAATTTTACTTCCTGTTTATGTTTGTCTTTTTCTGGCCAGCCTTATGAGTATCAGGTGGCAGAGGGTGAGATGGTTAGATAGCATCACTGACTCAATGGACATGAAATTGAACAAATTTGGGGAGATAGTAAAGGACATGGAAGCCTGGAATGCTGCAGTCCATGGGGTCACAAAAACTCAGACATAACTTAGCAACTGAAAAACAACAAAATGAGTATCATCTTTGGACTCCCCTGGTGGCTCAGATGGTAAAGAGTCCACCTGCGGTGCATGAGACCAGGGATGATCCCCTCGGTTGGGACAATTCCCTGCAGAAGGGAATGGTTACTCACTCCAGTATTCTTGCCTACAGAATTCCATGGATAGAGGAGCCTTGTGGCTTACAGTCCATGAGCTTGCAAAGAATTGGACATGACAACAGCTGTTTCACTTTCATGAATATCATCATACTTTAAGGGATAAATCTCTTGCTTAATACTTTTAAAATGGAAAGGTAAGATTTCCAACATAAAATAGGTTTTTTCCTATTATTTAAATATCTTTGACATTTGAATGTATATTGCTTTATCTGTTCTTTAGACAGTAGTTGTTATATCAGTCAGAATCAGCTGAGTCTTACCTTAGTAACAAATAACCTCAAATCTTAGTGGCTTGTAGGAACAAAAGCTTGTCATTTTTATTTCCCCTGCAAGTTGGCTGAAGTAACTTTCACAACAGCCACCTTCTGCTTTTCAGGCTGACACCATTTGCTATGTCAAAGGAAGAGACAGTGACAAATTGTGCTCTATATTTTTAAAACTTCTATCTGCATACTCACATCCCATTTTCCAAAGCAAGTCACATTACCATGCCTAACATCCAAGGGAAAGGGCAGAGTACTCCCACCATCTGCAGAGAAGGTAAAGTATCACCCTGATAAACAGCCCTAATGACTCCCAAAGCTATATCATATAGAAATATGATATATACATGTATATCATATATAATTCTATAAATTAACAAGGATGCAGCCAACCATACTTTGCACGAAGTCAAGCATCAGAGAGGTTAGGTAACACTTAACCTTGTTGGTTGGGCTAAATAAGCATCAAGTCTTCCTTATTTCAAAGGCTCTTAATGAATTACTCTTTTTCTATTTCCATTGTTTCCACAGTACTTATTATCCCCTCTCGTGTTACTGCAGTCCTCTGCTTGCATAAATCTTCTCTACCCAGTCCATTCTGATGAGCTTTATATGAATATTGCTTCTATCATATCACTCCCTTGCCAATAAGGTAAATAAAAACAGAAAGTAGTAAAGTAAAAGTCGCTGTCACGTCCAACTCTTTGCGACCCCATGGAATATAGCCTACCAGGCTTCTCCGTCCATGGGATTCTCCAGGCAAAAATACTAGAGTGGGTTACCATTTCCTTCTCCAGGGGATCTTCTTGACCCAGGGATCCAACCCTAGTCTCCCGCACTGGAGGCAGACACTTTAACCTGTGAGCCACCAGGGAAGCCCAGATAAAAACAGAAGACAGCTACGAATGAGACAAACTGTTTGTTTAGCCTGACCCTTCAAGCCTTTCACAATCTGTCAGCAATTAACCTTTGTTTTCATAGAATTTATAAATGCAGCCAGACTGTTTGCTTACCTCAAATATTTATCATCTTTTCCTACAATGTTGTTAAAATACTTCTCTTGCTTTAAATTCTCACTCTTCCCTCTTTCACTATCAATCTAACCCATTCTTAAAGACTTAACTAAACTTCTGACTCCTCTAGGAAATTTTTTTTTTTGTTTTAGTATTTATTTATTTATTTTATTTCTTTGGCTGCAGCAGGTCTATTTCTGGTACCAGGAATGTGGGATCTACTTCCCTGATCAAGGATCAAACCCCAAACCTCTCTATTTGGGAACCCAGAGTCATAGCCACTGAACCACCAGGGGAGTCTGCTCCTTTGTGAAATTTTATTCTACAAACAATTGCTAGAGAAACTTGACTTTGATCTCAGGTAAAACCTTAGAATGCCGTGCTTGCTTCCTCATTTAATTAACTTTCACTGAGCACCTAGTGTATTCCAGGCAGGGTGGTAGTTGCATGTGTTAGAACATCCAATATACATCTCAAACTAAGCAGATCCAAAATAGAACTCTTGACTTTTCCCTCTTAAACATGCTTTCCCCTCATTTTTCTCCAACCCTATTATTAGGAACCTCATTCACCCAGCTGTGTATGTGGAAAACCCAGAGTATTTCTTTTCTCTGCTTTTTTTTTTCATATGCAATTTATCAATAATACACCTTCAAAATGTCCCGCCTAATTACTTCTCACCACTTCCATTTCTATCTCTATAGTTTGAGCCATCATCATCTCTTTTTTTGATTGTGTTCACACTTAATAAACTCCCTAGATTCTATTTTATGCTTACCTTAGACCATGCTCTTTTCTATTCAAAATGACCATTTACAATAAAATTAAAACCCTGTTTTCTTGCCCACTAGGCATAAAATTTGGCCTTTTGTTGTCTCTCAGACCTCATTCCATCTTTCTCCCTTTCTGTTCTTCTCGCTCTGGTACACAAGAAAAGTCCATGCTGCAGCAGAGCATTTTCACTCACTTGTTCTTCTTGTTTGCAAGTCTCTTCCTGTCCAGCCTGAATTTCAGTTCAGTCGCTCAGTCGTGTCTGACTCTTTGAGACCCCATGAATCACAGCACGCCAGGCCTCCCTGTCCATCATGAACTCCCAGAGTTCACTCAGACTCATGTCCATGGAGTCAGTGATGCGATCCAGCCATCTCATCCTCTGTCGTCCCTTTCTCCTCCTGCCCCCAATCCCTCCCAGCATCAGGGTCTTTTCCAATGAGTCAACTCTTCGCATGAGGCGGCCAAAGTACTGGAGTTTCAGCTTCAGCATCATTCCTTCCAAAGAAATCCCAGGGCTGACCTCCTTCAGAATGGACTGGTTGGATCTCCTTGCAGTCCAAGAGACTCTCAAGAGTCTTCTCCAACACCACAGTTCAAAAGCATCAATTCTTTGGCACTCAGCCTTCTTCACAGTGCAACTCTCACATCCATACATGACTACTGGAAAAACCATAGCCTTGACTAGACGGACCTTTATTGGCAAAGTAATGTCTCTGCTTGAATATGCTATCTAGTTTGGTCATAACTTTTCTTCCAAGGAGTAAGCGTCTTTTAAATTCATGGCTGCAGTCACCATCTGCAGTGATTTCAGAGCCCCCCAAAATAAAGTCTGACACTGTTTCCACTGTTTCCCCATCTATTTCCCATGAAGTGATGGGACTGGATGCCATGATCTTCATTTTCTGAATGTTGAGCTTTAAGCCAACTTTTTCACTCTCCTCTTTCACTTTCATTAAGAGGCTTTTTAGTTCCTCTTCACTTTGTGCCATAAGGGTGGTGTCATCTGCATATCTGAGGTGATTGATATTTCTCCCAGCAATCTTGATTCCAGCTTGTGTTTCTTCCAGTCCAGCATTTCTCATGATGTACTCTGCATAGAAGTTAAATAAGCAGGGTGATAATATACAGCCTTGACGTACTGCTTTTCCTATTTGGAACCAGTCTGTTGTTCCATGTTCATTTCTAACTGTTGCTTCCTGAGCTGCATACAAATTTCTCAAGAGGCAGATCAGGTGGTCTGGCATTCCCATCTTTTTCAGAATTTTCCACAGTTTATTGTGATCCACACAGTCAAAGGCTTTGGCATAGTCAATAAAGCAGAAATAGATGTTTTCTGGAACTCTCTTGCTTTTTTGATGATCCAGCAGATGTTGGCAATTTGATCTCTGGTTCCTCTGCCTTTTCTAAAACCAGCTTGAACATCAGGAAGTTCACAGTTTATGTATTGCTGAAGTCTGGCTTGGAGAATTTTGAGCATTACTTTACTAGCATGTGAGATGAGTGCAATTGTGCAGTAGTTTGAGCATTCTTTGGCATTGCTTTTCTTTGGAATTGGAATGAAAACTGACCTTTTCCAGTCCTGTGGCCACTGCTGAGTTTTCCAGATTTGCTGGCATATTGAGTGTAGCACTTTCACAGCATCATCTTTCAGAATTTGAAACAGCTCAACTGGAATTCCATCACCTCCACTAGCTTTGTTCGTAGTGATGCTTTCTAAGGCCCACTTGACTTCACATTCCAAGATGTCTGGCTCTAGGTGAGTGATCACACCATCGTGATTATCTGGGTCGTGAAGATCTTTTTTGTACAGTTCTTCTGTGTATTCTTGCCACCTCTTCTTAATATCTTCTGCTTCTGTTAGGTCCATACCATTTCTGTCCTTTATCAAGCCTATCCTTGCATGAAATGTTCCCTTGGTATCTCTAATTTTCTTGAAGAGATCTCTATTCTTTCCCATTCTGTTCTTTTCCTCTATTTCTTTGCACCGAGCTGAAGAAGGCTTTCTTATCTCTCCTTGCTATTCTTTGGAACTCTGCATTCAGATGCTTATATCTTTCCTTTTCTCCTTTGTTTTTCACCTCTCTTCTTTTCACAGCTATTTGTAAGACCTCCCCAGACAACCATTTTGCTTTTTTGCATTTCTTTTCCATGGGGATGGTCTTGATCCCTGTCTCCTGTACAATGTCACGAACCTCATTCCATAGTTCATCAGGCACTCTATCTATCAGATCTAGGCCCTTAAATCTATTTCTCACTTCCACTGTATAATCATAAGGGATTTGATTTAGGTCATACCTGAATGGTCTAGCAGTTTTCCCTACTTTCTTCAATTAAGTCTGAATTTGGTAATAAGGAGTTCATGATGTGAGCCACAGTCAGCTCCCCGTCTTGTTTTTGTTGACTGTATAGAGCTTCTCCATCTTTGGCTGCAAAGAATATAATCAGTCTGATTTCGGTGTTGACCATCTGGTGATGTCCATGTGTAGAGTCTTCTCTTATGTTGTTGGAAGAGGATGTTTGCTATGAGCAGTGCATTTTCTTGGCAAAACTCTGTTAGTCTTTGCCCTGCTTCATTCCGCATTCCAAGGCCAAATTTGCTTGTTACTCCAGGTGTTTCTTGCTGCTGCTGCTGCTGCTGCTACTAAGTCGCTTCAGTCATATCCGACTCTGTGCGACCCTATAGACAGCAGCTCAGCAGGCTCCCCCATCTCTGGGATTCTCCAGGAAAGAACACTGGAGTGGGTTGCCATTTCCTTCTCCGGTGCTGCTGCTGCTGCTAAGTCACTTCAGTCGTGTCCGACTCTGTGTGACCCCAGAGATGGCAGCCCACTAGGCTCCTCTGTATCTGGGATTCTCCAGGCAAGAACACTGGAGTGGGTTGCCATTTCCTTCTCCAATGCATGAAAGTGGAAAGTGAATGTGAAGTTGCTCAGTAGTGCCCAACTCTGTGCGACCCCATGGACTGCAGCCCACCAGCTTCCTCTGTCTATGGGATTTTCCAGGCAAGAGTACTGGAGTCGGGTGCCATTGCCCTTCCTACTTTTGCATTCCAGTCCCCTAGAATGAAAAGGACATCTTTTTTGGTTATTAGTTCTAAAAAGTCTTGTAAGTCTTCATAGGTCCGTTCAACTTCAGCTTCTTCAGCGTTACTGGTTGGGGCATAGACTTGGATAACTGTGATATGGAATGGTTTGCCTTGGAAATGAACAGAGATCATTCTCTCATTTTTGGGATTGCATCCAAGTACTGAATTTTGGACTCTTTTGTTGACCATAACGGTTACTCCATTTCTTCTGAGGGATTCTTGCCCTCAGAAGTAGATATAATGGTCATCTGAGTTAAATTCACCCATTCCAGTCCATTTTAGTTCACTGATTCCTAGAATGTCGACGTTCACTCTTGCCATCCCTTGTTTGACCACTTCCAATTTGCCTTGTTGGTTCATGGACCTGACATTCCAGGTTCCTATGCAATACTGCTCTTTACAGCATCAGACCTTGCTTCTATCACCAGTCACATCCACAGCTGGGTATTGTTTCTGCTTTGGTCCATCCCTTCATTCTTTCTGGAGTTATTTCTCCACTGATCTCCAGTAGTGTGTTGGGCACCTACTGACCTGGGGAGTTTCTCTTTTGGTATCCTATAATTTTGCCTTTTCATACTGTTCATGGAGTTGTCAAGGCAAGAAATACTGAAGTGATTTGCCATTCCCTTCTCCAATGGACCACATTCTGTCAGACCTCTGCACCATGACCTGCCCGTCTTGGGTTGCCCCACGAGCATGGCTTAGTTTCATTGAGTTAGACAAGGCTGTGGTCCTAGTGTGATTATATTGACTAGTTTTCTGTGAGTATGGTTTCAGTATGTCTGCCCTCTGATGCCCTCTTGCAACACCTACCACCTTACTTAGGTTTCTCTTACCTTGGTCATGGGGTATATCTTCATGGCTGCTCCAGCAAAGCACAGCCACTGCAACTTACCTGGGATAAAGGGTATCTCCTCACCACCACACTTCCTGACTTTCCACGTAGGATAGCTCCTCTCGGCCCTCCTGCGCCCACACAGCCACCGCTCCTTGGGCGTGGCGTTGCTCCTCCCGGCTGCCGCCCCTGGCCTGACTTTATATTCCATTTAAACCAAGTGTCTTCTACAATGACATTTTACCAGAGAGGTTTTCACTGACTACTCTGTAGAAAATGATACCTGTCACCCTTAGCTTCTTTAATCTCTTCCTGCTTTATTTTTTTCATAGAATTAATCATCATCTATATTATTTATCTCTTTCTCTCTATTTTTATTACTTTACTATCTACTTCCTCTTCCAAGAGGAATATGAACTTGACAAAAGCAGAAACTTTATTTTTGCTCATCGCTGTCATGACAGTGTCTAGAACAATGCTTGCCACATAGTAGATGATCGATATTTTTGCCAAATGAATGAATGGGTGACAAGGGCAATTATCAATTACCTGGATGAATACTGCTCTCATGATTGCATTTCTTCCCATATTTGATTTTCCTTATGTAATTCAGGAGCGTTTCCCAGTTTTTGAAACTGGGAAGTTTAAAAAGCAATGTGTATATATATGGCTAGAATCTTAGAAATATTAATGAATACCCATCCAGCTAGTGAAAGCCAGCTTTAAAGTGCTTTTGAAAACAAGGTAATCCAAGAGCAGAAAAACCTGTATGCTTGTGTATCTCTGTATGTGTTTTCCTTCCATTCATTCTGACCAGACCGTATACTAGAACCTCTGTGTAAATATTCCAGGCAAGTATAACTGGATCTGAATTAGTTGGTCAAGAGTATAAGTGCTGAAGTTAAAAAAGAGAGAGAGAGAGAGAGAGAGAGAGAGAGAAGTGTTTAAACCTTGATTGCCCAAACTCTTTTAGGCCAATTCTTTCAGGCTATTTTAGGCCAACTGGGATTTCTTTGGAAGGAATGATGCTAAAGCTGAAACTCCAGTACTTTGGCCACCTCATGTGAAGAGTTGACTCATTGGAAAAGACTCTGATGCTGGGAGGGATTGGGGGCAGGAGGAGAAGGGGACGACTGAGGATGAGATGGCTAGATGGCATCACTGACTCAATGGACGTGAGTGTGAGTGAACTCCGGGAGTTGGTGATGGACAAGGAGGCCTGGCATGCTGCAATTCATGAGGTCGCAAAGAGTCGGATACGACTGAGCGACTGAACTGAACTGAGGTACATGATATTATATTAAGATAATTGTATATAGTATCTTTTTTAATTTTCACACCATCCCTACAGATACATCAGTTCAGTTCAGTTCAGTTCAGTCGCTCAGTCGTATCCGACTCTCTGCGACCTCATGAATCACAGCACTCCAGGCCTCCCTGTCCATCACCAACTCCTGGAGTTCACTCAGACTCACGTCCATTGAGTCAGTGATGCCATCCAGCCATCTCATCCTCAGTCGTCCACTTCTCCTCCTGCCCCCAATCCCTCCCAGCATCAAGGTCTTTTCCAATGACTTCACATAAGGTGGCCAAAGTATTGGAGTTTCAGCCTTAGCATCAGTCCTTCCAAAGAAATCCCAGGGTTGATCTCCTTCAGAATGGACTGGTTGTTTCTGAGTGAACTCTGGGAGTTGGTGATGGACAGGGAGGCCTGGCATGCTGCGATTCATGGGGTCGCAAAGAGTTGGACAAGACTGAGCGACTGAACTGAACTGAACACTTCTACTAAATATAAGGATATCTTTTCCAGACATGATAGCTATGTGATTTTGTATATGTTGAGTGTAATGAAAGTAAAATATGCAAATACAATCATCTTGTGGATTATTTCAGGCAAGGATCGGTGGTATGATGGCCAGGATGGGGCTGGAGATCAACTAATGAAGGGGATTAACTATTCATACGGCTGGAGAGCAAGTTCTCAGAAGAGAGAGACAGCTCCTACTTTCTCTTCTTACTCTTTTTTTATAGGCCTGAGAAGGAACTACACAAGCTGTTTCTTAAATTACAGAGGTGCCAGGACCTTGTATTTAGTTTCGTAAAGTGTTCATCATCACAAAGAAGCAGCCTGCTGAAGCTCTTCCTTGGTCTCCCAAATTCCTAATGGTCTTTTGCTACAATGATTCATCAGTAACACTGGGGTGAGGAAATAGGCAAGTGTCTGCATTATGGGCTAACACTATTTATTATATTGAATTGTTGTCAGTGTGTAGTAAAGATTTAGAAAGTCTATGTTTGCCCTGGAGAATTTCACAAATCTTTAAAAATGACTCATCTTGATTCTACTCCATGTATATTTGCAACCAAGTTGCACTTGCCACCATTAAGTACTCTAATTTTAATTTTCCAGTATATTAATACATTCTCTAGAACATGCTCATACCATATGTAAGTAGAAAGTTAAAAAAATAATGTAATGGTTCTTTAAGAGTAAAAGTAAATGTATATTTAGTGCAGAAAAATGAACATAGAGAAAAGCACAAAGTTGAAGAATGTGTAAACTTCTAAAATATCTTTATGACCATTGTCTAATTTTATCCCTACATTATCCTTATGAATAAAGGCAAAATATGAATCATTGTGTACTTAGCTGTCATAGAAAATGAAACAGTGAATTAAGTTGCCTTCAGTTCTGTCAGATCCCAGGCTATCCCTTTTGTGCTAAATTGCTTCAGTTGTGTCTGACTCTGTGCAACAATATGCATTGGAGCCCACCAGGATCCTCTGTCCATGGGATTCTCCAGGCAAGAGTACTGGAGTGGGTTGCCTTGCCCTTCTCCAGGGGATTTTCCGCACTCAGAGTCTGAAGCTGGGTCTCTTACATCTCCTGCACTGGCAAGAGGGTTTGTTTTTTTTTTACCACTAGCACCACCTGGGAAGCCCTTCAGTTCAGTTCAGTTCAGTTCACTCAGTCGTGTCAGACTCTTTGCGACCCCATGAATCGCAGCATGCCAGGCCTCCCTGTCCATCACCAACTCCCGGAGTTCACTCACACTCACGTTCAGTGATGCCATCCAGCCGTCTCATCCTCGGTCGTCCCCTTCTCCTCCTGCCCCCAATCCCTCCCAGCATCAGGGTCTTTTCCAATGAGTCAACTCTTCGCATGAGGTGGCCAAAGTACTGGAGCTTCAGTTTTAGCATCATTCCTTCCAAAGAAATCCCAGGGTTGATCTCCTTCAGAATGGACTGGTTGGATCTCCTTGCAGTCCAAGGGACTCTCAAGAGTCTTCTCCAACACCACAGTTCAAAAGCATCAATTCTTCTGCGCTCAGCCTTCTTCACAGTCCAACTCTCACATCCATACATGACCACAGGAAAAACCATAGCCTTGACTAGACGGACCTTAGTCGGCAAAGTAATGTCTCTGCTTTTGAATATACTATCTAGGTTGGTCATAACTTTTCTTCCTTCTTTTCCAATGAGTCAACTCTTCGCATAAGGTGGCCAAAGTACTGGAGCTTCAGTTTTAGCATCATTCCTTCCAAAGAAATCCCAGGGTTGATCTCCTTCAGAATGGACTGGTTGGATCTCCTTGCAGTCCAAGGGACTCTCAAGAGTCTTCTCCAACACCACAGTTCAAAAGCATCAATTCTTCGGCGCTCAGCCTTCTTCACAGTCCAACTCTCACATCTATACATGACGGCTGGAAAAACCATAGCCTTGACTAGACGGACCTTTGTTGGCAAAGTAATGTCTCTGCTTTTGAATATACTATCTAGGTTGGTCATAACTTTTCTTCCAAGGAGTAAGTGCCTTTTAATTTATGGCTGCAGTCACCATCTGCAGTGATTGTGGAGCCCAAAAAAATAAAGTCTGCCACTGTTTCCACTGGGTCTGTCTAATTCCTAATTCTGTGCTATACCTTGGGCCACACAGAGTGGAAAGGGAGCAGGTATTTCCCAGGAATTGGAGACAAACACAGAAATGCAAACACATTTAGGAGACAGGTCCTGAGCCAGACAAGGCCAACCCAGCCTGTGTATGGATGCTCTCCAGCAGCATCTTGAATGACAGATTTCTCAGCAGTACTGAAAGCTGCTTGGCCATTGACCATGGAGGCTGACAGCTCTGGATGAGTAATTCTTGGCCCTAATTTAGATATAAACTTCTGAATTTAAGAAGGATGCAGAGGGAGAGGATTTAGTCCTTTCCTTCTCCCCTCCTCAAAGAAAGTGTGCTATGTTCCAGGCCAGATTTGAATCAAGAGCTCATTTGGATTAGTATGTCATTCATTTACAAGATGAAGGTGTGATCCAGTAAGTATGACAGTCAAGAGCTGGTGTCTCCATGAGTAAATACATCCATCCTCTATTTTCCTTCTGTCCAGAGTCACTCTAGGCAGATCTGCTTTAAAATGGCTTTGTAAAGTGCTTTGTAATTCTCACATGGTTGATTATCCATGTAAAATGTTTTCATAATAACAAACAGTTAATAGCAAATGACACTGCATGATGCTCCTTGATGTCCATATGAGTAACAGATTTTGAATAGATGGTTTCCCTGCCAATTGCATGCTTGTCTTTAAAGCCTATATTTTAAGTTCAAATATTCATACAACATGGTTTAGGGAAGATTAGCCCTCTGTGGTCCTGAACTATATTGAAAGCATCATTATTTATGTGTAAAGTAAATTTATGAATGGAAAACATTTAATATGAAGTATTCTCAGTGGCAAATAACATGAAAGAGAATCACTGTATTCGGAACAGTAGGAAATAGAGACAAATAGAATAGATAAAGGAAACTATTTCATAAAATGGGCCAGGGGCATGTGGAATACATTAACACAAACAATACAGGTAACATGTACCACGTGCTCATGAGCTGATATGTGCAGCAGGCTCCTAACTGAAATTTTGGACAAAGAGAATAACATGGACTTTGTAGAGGTAGAGAGGCATAGGGCAGATAAGATATATTTGTTAAGCAAGACTAGATGACGAAAATTATGGGGGTCTGTTAAAACCACATTTTTAGAGACTGGGAACATGTCATGGATAAGTTTTTGTGGTTTTTTTTGTTCTTATATCACAAATACAATAAATATTTTTCAAGGAAAAAACTCTTCACATCGAATCTTTCACTTATACAATAATTTATTCACTTATTCAGTATTTCTTTAACCTCCCCCACTCCTGCAGAAACACACACATATTTATATATATGCATTGTTGCAAGTAGACAATCTCTGAGGTATCTGCTACCTTTGTAAACAATCACAAATGAGAAGCATCAACTGACCCTAGTCCTCACACCCAGTCACACTTGTGAACAACTTTTAAATTGCCCATAGAACACCACCTAGAAAACTAAGAACAAAAATGCCAGGGGCTTCTTACGACTCCATTGTATAAGGAAGGGCATAAAAGAAACAAGATTCCTAAACCAATTAATTAGTTTCAAGGTCAGAATGTGATCATAGATTAGGAACTTTGCAATAATTAGAAAATCAGAACATTAAAGATTATATTGAGACTTTTGTCCCAGAAAGAAATAGACTCTTGCTGAACTATCTCAGTAGAAAGGGATAACTCAGAGAAAGAGAATGTAAAATTATTCCTCAGAAAGGCCTTTGCCACTCATAAATCATCATGGGAAATTGTCCATTTTCTGAGAAATACTGAGTTTTGATGAGGACTATTTCTCATACTAAGCTTACACTTATCAAATTATCAAAAGTACTATTAAATGGCAAAATCCACTATAGATGAGAGGATGGAAAATTAAAGACTCATGTATTGCTGAAAGGAGAGCAAATTGTTAGACTATTTATGAAGGACTTTTTTTTTAATTAAAAGTCTTTGGCTTTTAAAATGTATTTTTATTCAGAATTTATACATCTAAGGACTTCCCTGGTGGTCCAATGGCTAAGACTGCATTTCCAATGCAGGGAGCAAGTGTTCAATCCCTGATTGTGGAACTAAGATCCCACAAGCCACATGGTGTAGCCAAATAAATAAATAAATACCCATTAAAAAATAAATACAATACATCCATTTAAAAAAAGAAATTGAAACGAATACAGTATTGTAAAGCAAAACAAACTAAAAAATAAAAATTAATTAAAAAATAATAAAAAATAAAAAAGAAATTGTATTTCTAGAATGTATTCTATGCAGCAACTGTGGTACTGCTTATAGCTGAAAGAAAGAGAGAGAGAAAGAAAAAGAAGAAAGAGAATGAAAAAGAGAGGGAGGGAAAAAAAGAAGGCATGGAGTAGGGATGAAGGAGGGAAGATGGGAAAGTAGGAAGGGAAGAAAAATTTAAAAAACCTAAACAACCTCAAATTCAGACATTATTTTGAACTAAGAGAAAAAACAATGAAAGTTATCTACTTTATGTAAGAGTTACATGTTTTACTGAGGAAGTCCCACTATTGCACTAAGCATTTAGACACTGCTGACATCTCTGATTTCTGGAGGCTTTAGACAAGACAGTGTTCCCAAAGACCTAGCTGTGCACCGTCTCTATGAAATCTCACCACCCTTATCTGTTCTGCCTGAGATCTCTCCAGGCCAACCCTCACTGCCTAAACCACAGTGACCAACGCCATTTCCACTGCAGATCCTCAGAGGCCTGTAGCACAAACCTCCTAACTCTTTAACTTTCTGCATGCTTTCTTCCTGTTATCCGAATGTACACATCCTTTCTCTTATGAGGGAATTTTCTGAGTCTGGCTTAAGAGAAAGAACTTCTTAGAGGTTTTTATCTATTACCTTAAAACATAAGAACAACCACAAAGACAAGGGTCTTGACGATTTGGAGAGGAGTTACTGGGGAGACAAAAGAAATAAATGAAGAGTTTAGAGAATAATGATGAACATTACATATAAAGATATCAGTTCAGTGCTGATTGTGGGATTCTATTCAACAATCCAACAATCTCCAGAGTAAGAACAAGCATTCCAGTTTGCCTTCTAGGTAAATGAATGCTGAACCTCCGTCCATAGTTCATCAGGAACTCTATCAGATCTAATCCCTTAAATCTATTTCTCACATCCACTGTATAATCATAAGGGATATGATTTAGGTCATATGCCTGAATTTACTGTAATCAGCATTATGCAAGACTACTGTGAAGAAATAAGCATTTCACTATCTGTAATGGTAATCTATCAGTTGGATAACACTTTAGCTTGAATTGCTTAAACTCAATATGATCCTCTGTGATTTAGCAAAGAAAGTGTCAAGAGAGTAGTATAAGACAGAAAAATATTGATTGGGAAACAGGTGAATAGTAAAAGGAGATGAGAAATGTCCAGCAGATAGAGTGACATTCAGCACAGTTACTGCAAGGGACCTGAGCAACCAGTGTCTGGCTACAGGGCGCAAGCAGCCTAAATGTTTCTGTGAAAGGCTACATTATCAAGTTGACAAAATCAGGAGAGACTGGGAACCTACAATCTCTAAGAGAGAATTTTCGTCTAAGTCTAGTACTTGGTGTCATCTGCATATCTGAGGTTATTGATATTTCTCCCAGCAATCTTGATTCCAGCTTGTGTTTCTTCCAGTCCAGCATTTCTCATGATGTACTCTGCATAGAAGTTAAATAAGCATGGTGACAATATACAGCCTTGACATACTCCTTTCCTATTTGGAACCAGTCTGTTGCTCCATGTCCAGTTCTAAGTGTTACTTCCTGACCTGCATACAGATTTCTCAAGAGGCAGGTCAGGTGGTCTGGTATTCCCATCTCTCTCAGAATTTTCCACAGTTTATTGTGATCCACACAGTCAAAGGCTTTGGCATAGTCAAGAAAGCAGAAGTAGATGTTTTTCTGGAACTCTCTTGCTTTTTCCATGATCCAATCGATGTTGACAATTTGATCTCTGGTTCCTCTGCTTTTTCTAAAACCAACTCGAACATCTGGAAGTTCACGGTTCACGTATTGCTGAAGCCTGGCTTGGAGAATTTTGAGCATTACTTTAGTGTAATTGTGCGGTAATTTGAGCATTCTTCGGCATTGCCTTTCTTTGGGATTGGAATAAAAACTGACCTTTTCCAGTCCTTGGCCACTGCTGAGTTTTCCAAATTTGCTGGCATATTGAGTGTAGCACTTTTACAGCATCATTTTTCAGGATTTTGAATAGCTCAACTGGAATTCCATCACCTCCATTAGCTTTGTTCGTAGTGATGCTTTCTAAGGCCCACTTCACTTCACATTCTAGGATGTCTGGCTCTAGATAGGAAGCACTAATTCTTTGATATTAATATTTTTATTATCCGTGGAAGACTAAAGAGCTTCCAGTACATGAGAGAACTTTCAGCTCATGAAGTTCATAACAGCCTACATTTAACACTAAACTAAAAGAATTACTCTCACAATGTCTGCCATGTCAGTTTTAAAACAATATATAATCTGTTCTGGTTTACTTATAGGAAAAGAAGATTTGTGGAAAATAGAATCTAATGATCTTGATGTTTCTCCTAGATCTTATCAAAAGCAAGACAGGATTCAGTGCCCTGGTAAATCTGATTTAATATTCCCTAGAAGTCTGGGATTGTCTACCATCTACACTCTGCTACATTTGACGGTGTTGATATGAACTGACATTTAATTATTTGCATAGCCTAGTTAAAATTAAAATAGCAACATGCTCTGAGTTCTTTTCAAGCATGAATACACTCTCCTTTTGTCCTAGATATTGTTAAGAATGGGTTATACAAAAGATGATTTTTGACACTTGAAAAGAATGAGATATTGCTAAGGACCAGCAAGACAGCATCAAGAACAAGTCATGTAGCGGCTTCCCTGATGGTCCAGTGGTTAAGACTCTAAGGTCCCAATGCAGGGGGGACACGTTTGATCCCTGGTTTGGGGGGGAAATCCCATAGCCATGTGACACAGTAAAAATAAAAGAAAATATCATAAAGTCAAACTCACATTCTGACTTCATGACTAGACAGTCTAGACTAACAGGTCAAGAGAAAATAAAAGGTATATGAATTTCCTGATGCATTTAGTCTTTCGTGATAACTTGGGAGTTCCCATTGAAGGAAATGTGTGAGACATTAAAGGCAACATGGATTACAATTGGTTCAAAACATGTGCCTTCCGATGTTGATTATCAGTAGATCAGTATCACCAGAATCAGATCCTTCATGGAATTCCAGAGGGGCTTTACATGGGTCAACTTCATCATTTATATATTCCAAATACAGGAAACAAAATGATTAAGTTTGCACATAGCAAGAGCTTGGAAAAGATTGTTAACAAGATTAGCGAAGGAATCAAATTTCAAATTGATTTCTTCAAATTGATCCACTGGACTGAATGCAACAGTATAAGATGTACTCAGCAAACTGGTCATGGATTCAGATCAGTGATTTAGGCAGGACGGGCTTTCTGACTTGGTGACAGCTCCTGTGAAAAGACTCAGGCCTACACTGAAGAGAAGCCAGGAGAGCAAAGCAGTCACTCAGTCCTTGGTGTTTGCTCAGCCTCCCCTTGCTTGTTGTGTGATCTCGGGTAACTTACTCAATTATTTTGAACTTTAATTTCCTGTCTTTAAATAGGAATAGCAATCACTTGTAAAGATAATGAGTTGAGGGAGCTATGATATTTTTGGGAGATTAACTGTCTTCCTTTTTTCTTCTGCTTATTGCCCCTTCTCCTGCTCCCTATTCAAGTTTCTAGCTAGTGTATAAGCATAGCTTCTGAAAATGATGGAGCAAAGGAGAAAATAGAGGGGATTCAGGACGCCTGCATTTGTTTTCCATAGGGTTTCCTTTGGCCCCAGAGGCTGAGGGGTGCCAGTTCCTAACCAAGGAATTGAGCCCACACCCTTGGCAGCGAAAGTGTAGAGTCCTAACCACTGGACCACCAAGGAATGCTCATGTTTTTCATAATGTTAAGCACCAAGAGAACAGAGAGGAGCTGAGATACAGGCAAAATGTTGGGACACAGCAGAGAAAGAGAAGCTATTTTCCTTTTCTCAGGCTGGAAGGGAAGGAAGAGAGATGGTGGGACGTACTGAGAGCAGAGAGTGGAGTGGTTTCCTGTGCTGCCTCCCAGTTAGAGACCCAGAGAGGAGCCACGGCCCCAGAGAAGGGTCCTTGCAGGGACAATGCTGATGGACAGTGATAGCCCATCAGGGAGTCAACAAATAGCCTGAACGTGAAGGACCCTCACTGACAACGTGTGTAAACTAATACCCACACAGCGTGGTACCTGCTAGCACACATAAATCAAAGACTACTTCCAGTAGTTAGGACTCTGCGCTTCCACTGTGAGGGGGCCAAGTTCTAGCCCTGGTCAGGGAACTAAGATCCCGCAAGTTGTGGGTCTCAGCCAAAAAAATTAAAAGATATCAAGGACTACTTTTCTTCTATTTCCCCTGCTGAAGAAAGGAACAAGCCTGGTGAAAGGGGAGGAATCAAAATAGTTAAGGCAGAAGAAGGTATTAAAACAAAAATTGGGTTGAATTATTTACAGACTAAGATAATATCTTGAACAACTTTGATTTGTTAGAATAAAATTTATATACTCCTTGGCACATAGTGGAAGATCAATACAATAAAGACAACTCCTATCCCAGCTATAAATATTTTATGTAGCTATTCAAAAGGTCAATACTAACTTTTATTTACACAAGAGTAATGTCTAGTTCAGGAAAGGTAAAGATCTCATTCTCATCAGGGACGAAGTGTGAAATCCACTTACAGTATATTTTTCACATGGGCTGATAATGATTTATATGTCTGTAGCGAAGAGTGATTCACATGGGTAGTGAGGAGTCGGGCACTGTATGGTTAAAACAACTAGGGCTGAACAAGGGGCGGCTGAGGGGAGAGATGATAGCTGTCTTCAGAGATTTAAAAGGCTTTTTGTGGAAGATAGCATGTCCTTGTTCTGAATAGAAGTTGATGGCATGAATGTTTGATTCAATCAACAGAAAGAGGAAGTTTCTCATAGTTGAGTGTTCATCAATGCTAAGGATTCAAACAGATGTTCAATATTCATTTTGTCTGGAATGCTGTCAGAGGATTCCTGTTTGCAGAGGAATGTGGCCTGGCAATTTCCATTTTAGGATGATATATGGGGCAGGCGGAGTCAACCAATATTACCGAATTCCGGAAATACGCTGGATGCTCTGTATCTTTACCTCACTGAGCCTGCTGATGAGTTAAAAATTGTAAGTATAATCAGCATAACACAGTTTACATAGTAAACTGGCAGAGTTTATAATGCCGGAAAATTAAAGGACCAAGTTTTAAACCGAAGTTATTGCATTATAAGATTATGTACTCACCTCTGCACACTTCATTTCCCTTTCAAAGGAATGAAAAAATCCTTAGTTTGAGGATAAAAGTATCAAAATACACAGATTTTACCAATGTACTGACCAATGACAAGCACTGGCTTTTTGAAATAGTTTACCTATGATTCATGTGATTGTGCAGAAATATTAGCTTCCCTGGTTACTCAGATGTAAAGAATCCACCTGCAATGCAGGAGACCCAGGTTTGATCCCTGGGTAGGGAAGATCCCTTGGAGAAGGGAGTGGCTACCCACTCCAGTATTCTTGCCTGGAGACTTCCATGCATAGCGGAGCCTGGTGGGCTATAATCCATGGGATCCCATAGGGTTAGATAGGACTGAAAGACTAATACTTTGACTTACTATTAGTAGATATGTTTATGAACATTTAACTTATAACAGCACATTAAGTATGCTACTCCTATCTTCAAGAGATATGTACATTTGTTTCTGTTGTAATGGTTAATTTTATCTGTCCACTTGGCTAGGCTTTAGTGTTCAGATATTTGGTCAAAAATTATTCTGGATGTCTCTGTGAAGGTGACAGAGACAGAAGGTGACAGAGGTGGGTTTTAGATAACACCAACACTGAAATCGGAGAAGGCAATGGCACCCCACTCCAGTACTCTTGCCTGGAAAATCCCATAGACAGAGGAGCCTGTTAGGCTGCAGTTCATGGGATCACGGAAGAGTCGGACACAACTGAGCGACTTCACTTTCACTTTTCACTTTCATGCATTGGAGAAAATGGCAACCCACTCCAGTGTTCTTGCTTGGAGAATCCCAGGGACGGGGGAGCCTGGTGGGCTGCTGTCTATGGGGTCGCACAGAGTTGGAACGACTGAAGCGACTTAGCAGCAGCAACACTGAAATCACTGGATTTTTAGTAAAGAACATTGTGGGTGGGCCTCCCACCCATAATATGTGTGAGCCTCATCCAATCACTTGAAGGCATGAATAGAAGAAAGACTGACCTTCTGCAAGAAAGAATTCTATCAGCAGACTGTCTTTGAACTTGACTGCAACTCTTTCCTGAGTCTCCAGCCTGCTGGCCTACCCTGAGGATTTTGGACTTCTACCTCATAGTCCTGTTAAGTCAATTTCTTAGATCTCTCTATATACATATATACATACCATTGCTCTGGAGAATTCTGATAAATTTGGTATTTATATTTATTTCTTTGCCTGTGTGTTTCCCAGTTCCTTTTAGCTTTAGAATTCTATGAGTAGAACAACTACCTGTATGAACTTGGAAGCAGATCCCTCCCTAGTCGAGCCTTCAGATAAGATCACAGCCTTAGCCAAAATCTTTGTTGCTGTCTCATGAAAGACATTATACTTAGCTCTCCTCAGATTCCTGAACCTGAGGACTGTGAAATAATAAATATGTTTGCTTTAATAATATTCTATGAATGGAACTTAAATTCCTTTGGAATAGTCTTGTGTAATAGAGGCTGATTTGAATTGCAAGACCTGGGTCCTAGCCCCTGGTCACTTCGGTCTGGAGACCTGGGTCCTAGTTCCTGGTCACTGCCAGCTAGTTTATGCAGGTGTCACATCTCTGGGTCTCATTTTCCTATCTGTAATATGAGAGGACTGGACACTAGAACTCTAGTCTCCCTTAAGTACTACAATTCAATGTCTCTATTAGTCATATGGTTTATTCATCAAAATAAATACTGATGAAAGTCACAAGAAGAAAACACCCTGGATTTTTTAGGCCTCCAGACTTGGTGGCAGTGTTCCAGCATCCTTTGTGCAAATAGCTGTCTGTGTTCAAGTCCTGTTCTACCTCTTCTTTTCCACACCTACTAGTCTGTATCACTAGCCAATCAACGTCATGTACAGTTTTTGGCACTCTGCTTGTGGCCTGTGTGTGCATGCTCACAGTTCATGCTGGGCTCTGGATGTGTATACAGCACTGGCATTTTGGTTTTTTCTTGTATTTTCATGGATTAACTGGTGGTACCCAAGGGTGAGGGAACGTGTTTCCAAGTGTGAGTCCTTTTTTTCCCCTTCTCATTTCCAAGGGGGTGTGTCCAGATCCCTTTGCCAGGCAGCTACTTTATAGGAGGCCAGGCAGTGGACTTTTCCCACTAACTGGATTTGCATTTGCAAATCAATCCTGCTGAATATTAGCTGAACATCTAGTCAGTCCCATGTTAATCCCTTCTTTCTTTCTTTCTTTTTTCTTTTTCTGTGGTGCAGATTTTAAAAGAAAGCATGACTTGTCCAGCCCTATCCCTGAGTCCCAGTGAAGCAGCAGGAGGGGGCTGAAGAAGGAGGGTCCCAGGCCAGACTGTGGAGCAAGCAGTTTGTCACTTGTCCTGCCTAGTTTTCGCTTTCACTTAACCCCTCTGCAACCACTCTCAGATCTCTCAGGCTGTTTCTGCCGCCTATTAGCTTTTTTCCAGAAGGGATTTGGACAATACAAACCAAAGGCAATGTCAAAGCTTTACCGTGTTACCACTCCTTAGGAGTACTTAGATACATTTCAACAGAAGACAAAATTCTAAGCCAAAAGGATGGAATTACAGGTGTCAACAGATCAGTGGGAGAAGGTAGTGGTGTATTTTTGTGCTGGGCATAGGAATCGGGCGACTGCCGCAGGTTCCTCTTAAGGCTGGTCTTCATCCTTGGTTGGAGAAGGGCGCGCTGAAGGACTCTCACCCCCTCTCTCCCAGCAGAGACCAAGAGATTTGGTGATGGTATGGGGTGGCTGGGTGCGCACTGAGGACAGATGGCTCACCCTTCACCCTGATAATCATTAGAAAAAGAACAAAAGAAGCGAGGGGGTAGGGGGAAGACATGAAAGAAAAGCGAGAAGAGCAAAGAAAGGGACTGAAAAGCAAGAAACAAAAAAGGAGAAAGCAAGGCAATGAACTTGGCGGCGGGGTTCCGCGCACTCGGGCTGCACCGCAGGGGGACAGGGAGGATGTGGAGGCCCCCATCCCCGCGGGCCTTCCGAGCTGCTCAGGTCTCGCAGGGAGGGTTCAGGAATCAGGGCGCCCGGCTTCGGGCGACCTCTGGGCCTGCCCCGCCCGCTCCCCCGCCGGGCAGCCGAGCCGGGCCTGGAGCCAGTCTCCCACCCACTCCGGCCCCAGCAACTCGCCCCTCGCTGCCCGCCTGGGGAGTTCCTCTCCCACCCCGCAGCCAGACTCTTCCCTCCAGCCCCGGGGCTGGGATCCTGGGTGGGGCGGCCGCGCCTCCGGGACGGCCCCCGCGGCGGATCAGCGAGGCTGGGGCGGCCCCAGGGCCGCGCGGGGCCCGGCCAGACGCCGCGGGGGCAGCCGCACCTGAGCCCCTGGTCCGGCACACTGGGCGCCGGAAGCGCAGGCGGGGTGGACCGGTGCCGGGAGCAACCCGAGCCCGCGGGGTGGGGGAGAGGGGGAGACTGGAGCCACAAAGCGGGTGACCACGTGCTGCCGCACGCCAGCGGACCCCTCCACCTACCCGCCCACCCAGCCGCCCTGGGAGCCCCCGGGGCACCCCGAGCACCCAGCACCGGCTCCAAGGCGGACCCAGGCGCTTCCACGTTCTCGCCCTAACTTTCCTCCAACTTCTCCGTAAGGAGGAACCTGCCGCCCCGCCCGCCCCCTGGCCGCGACGATCCGCACTTGAACTCCGCGGCGCCGACCTTCCACCTTGCGCCACCCCGGAGCTGCCCGGGAAACCCTGATGAACTCTCCAGAAAGAGGGTGAAGGAGGGTCCGGCCACCGCGCTCGGCCCAGGTTAGGGGCTTCATCGGGGGAACTCGGAGCCGCAGAGCCTGGTAAAGGTGGTGGAGCATGACAGCGCGGCCCCTGGGGACCCCAGCGCAGTGATGCCAACATGTAAGTACCGCCTCCCCCTTTCGGCTCAGAATTCCTTCACACCTTTACCTGTGCCCCCTTCCCCTGCCCCCCCCCTTTCC
>SJXQ01004466.1:344439-450006 GCA_006408695.1 Aepyceros melampus
CTTACTCCCGGTCCCCGACCCCACGGCTTTGAAAAGAGCCGCACTGAGCACCGACAGAATAAACCGGTTTGTCTTCACTTCGCCACCCCCCCCGCCCGAGGCAATGAGGAGTGAGCTGCTGTTTTGCCAGGCGGAGCTGTGACATGTGTGTGTGCGGCTGGCTTTTTTTTTTTTTCCCCCCAGCCAGAGGTACACCTCACGTTTGGGCGGCGTAAAGCATAATAAAAAGGGCAGGGCTTCAAGAATGGGGAAAACGTTTTCGATTCAAATGCAACAAGAAGTCACAGGCGCGGTCGCTCCATCCAGGGGCCAGGCCCTGCCAAGAAGGCGCTCTCCTGGATCAGCACCTGGGGACTTGGAAGGTACAGTATGCGGAGAGAATGTTGACTTTACACATTGTCACCCTTGACTAGAAGTTATTCTTGGATCTTTGGGTTGTTTGAATGATTTTTTTTTTTTTTTAAGCGCGCAGAAAAGGTACTCCGTGTACTTTACAGATTAAGAAGTCCTTAAAGAAGATGCCATTTTACGTGATAGAATCTCTGAAGGGGCTTGTGTAGAAGCAGGAGTGGGGGGTGTGGGGCGATGAAACGCTTAGAGAACCCTGATGTGTTTTGTTTCTATGGACTTGTCCTCCAAGTGGTGAGGTGCCTCAGGGCGACCCCGCTGAAGGGCCCCCAGCACCGCTTAGCTTAGCTTTCCAAAATGGAAAAAGGAAAGTTGTTCTCGAAAGACCCAGCTTATTTTTGTGGCCAACTCAGAAGTTACTTTTTCTTGTAACATATAATTTTCCCTGTGGTGTTTTGTTTAATCTTGGGCAGACATCTGGACAGATATTTAACTCCCTTCCACTGACTAATATACAAGAGTTTCTAGAAATTGATAAACACTCTCCTTCCCCCAACTTTTGGAGCCTTACTTATTTCCACTTAAATTTCCTCTTTCAATTTAATACCTGGGAAAAACCTGCCCCTCAGGCCTGTCTTTTTCCATTCCTTGGACCTTCTGCCTTGCTCCTTCCAGCACACATTTTCAAAATAGGAAAAAGAGTTAGTGTCCAGAAACCTAGCCCTTGGCTGGTCTGTTCCTGGTAGTGAGCAGTATAATTAGAAAGGAACCACTTATTTTTATTAAACTGCATGTGAAGTCATTCCACACCTGTGAGTTTGAAAGTTTCATTTGTCCAGTGGGATCAGCAAGGTATAACCTGAAAGAATTTATTTTGGGATGTGGCCAAGAGCTTCATATAAGACTTATTCTATATACAGGCAACACATTTTGAATGAATGTGAGTTTGTTTTAAGCTTCATTTTTTCCTGAAAATACATAGTAAGAGTTTTAATAGCAGATGTTTGTCTAGCTTTCTATAAGCTTTCCTAGGTGATTTGACCTTATGGGGGAAAAACTACATTATACATGAAAAAAATATAAATACCAGGTTTTAAAAGATGTGAAACTGATCAAGTAATGTTAAAATTTCCTGGTTATGAAATTATATAGTCCATTTGAATTCTATATGATTTTAAAAATCTTAATGTCATTATACAGTAAAAGCATGGATATTTAATCACAAAATTATTACTCTGATTCAAGTTTATTTATTGAGCTATTTTGACAGAATGTTTTTCCATTTCTTGTCAGATTGCAACTTTTTCTTTTTTTCTGTTTATAATTCATATGGAATGGTTTAAGATTATCTGATTCTTTTTAGATATCAGTATATTAGGCTATATGGAAGTAATACCAACCTTTCCAAGGTAAATATTCCTACTATCTCATTGAAAATGTAATTATCATTTAAATTTTTAATTTTGATAGATTCAAATACACAAATTGTTTGAATATGTTTTCTGCCTACTCTTGTGGATGAAAAGTGTTTATATATTAGTACACTCAAGTTCTGGAATTAGAGACTTTACAAATATACTTTGGAGTTGTAATGACTGCATAATTTTAAATTTTAGTAGATTTAGCAAGACTTGCATTAATTGGTCTCAAGCTGCATGAAGCTACTGTTCCATTTATGGCTTATATAAATTACATGACATTGTGCTTTTCCAGTGTGAATGGTGAATGAGGCTATTGTCTCTTGGCTTATGGGAAATATTAGAAGCTTGTAGTTTTACTGCCCAAGTGGACACGTCACTCTGATTTCTGGAAATAATGATCTGAAAGAGAATCAGTTTACATATTAAAAATAAACTGACAGCTACTTCCTTAAACCTGACCGTTTTTCTGACTGCCCATGTCTTACCAAGGGTTTACATTTCTAATGCGATGATCAAAAGTTTCTAGAGACCATTTAGACTTTGGACTAAATAAAAAAAGACTTTGTTCAGTGTGTGTGGCATGCTTGGGGCAAAATTGCATCTTTCCACTTCGTTTCTAATTGGATGACATTAAAACATTACTGCATTGGACGACGTGAAGAAGCACAGCAAGTGACTGGGGCTATAAACATTTAAAGGCCATTTCAGTCGTAACTAAAAATGCCAATAAAACTTGAGTGCACTACCTGAGCGTCATCTTACTCTCCCTTATTAACATTACTCAGGATGGAATTACTTGGAATGCCTTACAGAAAACTTCAATATTGCTGTATTGAAAACATTTACGACAAATATGACCAAGGCTTAACATATTTGTATATTGGTTAAAAAAAATCACTAGAAAAGAAAATGTTTATAATGGAAAATTAACTATACAAATCATTCAATATGCCAATCCAAATAAAGAAAATCCAAATGAGACATTATGTTTTCTATCAAACTGGCAATGATTAAAGCAATATTACCCAGTAGTGATGAGAGGCTCATTAGATAAACACTGATACTCTTCATTGTAAAACTGTTCATATGTATTTACCTCTATTTAGAAATAATTTTAAACCTCCAGAGAAGTTGCAAAAATAACTCTTGACACAGAATCACTTATTGTAAATATTCACCCCATTTGTTTTATCATTTTTCTTATCTTCTCCTTTCCACTGTCTGTAGACACACACACGCACACACTTTTTTCCCTGAATCATCTGAGAGTAACTTACATTTATTGGGGCTTCAGGGTTTATTTATTTAATTTAAATTTTTGTTGAAGTATTTGTTGATTCACATGCAGTTTTAAAAAATAATACAGAGACAGCCCAGGTACTCTTTACCCAGTTCCTCCCGATGCTGACATTTTGCAAAACTAGAGTACAATATCACAACCAGGATACTGATACAATACACCTCTCTTTTTCAGATTTTCCCAGTTTCATGTGTTTGTGTGAAGGTGTGTGTATTTCTCATGATTGCTTAATTTCATCTATGTAAAGCCAGTTATGTATATTATAGCTCAAGTAAGGGGCAAGATTTGTACAGATTTCAAGAATTATAAACCTTTATGCTTTTTTAAAGTGAGGAGTGAACCCAACTTAATAAAAGAACTTACTTAATATAATAGCACTTCATTATTTAGGCTCAAGAACATGATCTTTAACCAGAAGATGAAACAAAATAATAAGCAGGTTTAAATAAACCAAATTACCATGCTTTTTACTCTGGAAGAATTAAGGCATTCTCTGTGCTACTCCTCATGTCCCTTCCTGAAAAGATTTGCCATAGAAATACAATTGGGATATAGAGAAAGGAGTTCATTCTGACTATTGCTAATATTAAGAAAATTAGTACCATGTTAATTTCTCTACCAATTTCAAAATCTCTTCACTATTTTCTCTTTAATTGTGATTTTTTAGAGGAGTCAGTAGGAGTAAAGAGATGTAAGACAGTAGGTTTTTTTAAAAAAATTATTTTTAATTGGAAGATAATTGCTTTACAATGTGGTGTTGGTTTCTGCCTTACAACAATGTGAATCAACAATAAGTATTCATATATCCCCTCCTCTTGACCCTCCCTCTCCCCTCCACCCCATTTCACCCCTCTAGGTCATCACAGAACACTGGCAGGTTTTTCAGATTATTTCAGTGATGCGTTTGGATTAAATGGTATCTATATTCCTAAAAAAGGGCTGAGTTCTAAAACTTTCTGATGCAAGATTTAAGTATGTTGCATCTTGCAGTCTATACACTTTGAAGAGTGAATTTCCAATAGAGTTAGCTTGGTTCTCAAAAAGGACCATTGAGTTGGAAGCCAGGTATTCCAGGAGGTCTTTTTGATTTTGCTATTACTGATGATGTGATCTTGGGCAAGTAGCTTAAACATCATAGTTTTTTCATTTGCGAAATGATGGGTTTTGTTCCATAACTTTTAGATTCTTTTCAGGTTATAGAAGTCTATGACTCTCTTTTACTTAAAAAGTATTCCTGTTCTTTCCAATAGAACACTGAGACCACAGCTAGAGTGACAAAAATTATACTGTGTTTTTTGTAGTTCCTGTTTAGAACCTTAGTAACCCTGTTCATGATTTTCCATTCTTGTGAGAAAGTTGTTTAAATCCCAGGGATGTGTCTTTGCAAGTGATCCCTTGAGAAGACAGACAGTGCTTTCCTGCCTCTGTTCTATTCTTATTTGTTTCTGTTCTTCAGTAAACAGTTAAGTGGATGAAAGTTGGCGTGTCATATGGTTTATGCTGGTTACAAGTGCTTGCCCTGTCCTGGGTTCCTTTGCAGTACAACATGATGGAGTCCTGAGAACTGGAATGCATTAGGCTCTTGGTTGCCATTTGCAGCTCTTGTCTAGTAGGATTGTAGGCAGCTTTTGTAAAATAGCTTCAGGAGAGAATATGGAACTCCTAAGTGTCAGCACCTTTTATAGCAAAAGAAAGTTGCATGAGCACATGAAATAGACACCATGAAATTGAGTGTCACCAAACTAATGAACGTCATTCCCTGAGTATTGTTTAGAAGACATGGGAACATAAGAGAAGGGCTTATTCACTAATAGTGTCCTGATGCTGATAAAGGAAGATTGTCATGTGCCACAAAGATTGAGAAGCTTCAGTTCTCCTGGGCTAATATTCCTTCTGTTAATATCTATGAGGCTACCATCCAGGCTCCATTGGTTTGCCTGTTTGTTTCTCTGGGCCTCAGTTTCCTCCTCCATAAAACGAGGAGGTTAGGCTTTGTCTCTGGCCCTTCCAGCTCTAAATTTCTTTGACTATATGATTGTTCTTTAGTCTCAGAAGTACACTCTTCCATGCTCAGCATGAATGGGAAACATCTCATAAATCCAGCATCAATGGGAAATGGGCCCTTCTTCCAAATAAGTGAACTTTCCATGCGACAAAGGTTTACTGGCTACCCTTTTCAAAACCCTCGTTAAGTTCTATGCAATGTTGATCTAGTTCTTTCTGTAATATTCTATTTACAGAAGAGAAAATAGGTTCAGAGTTTAAAGTACTTGCCCCCTCAAAACACACAGTAGATAGAGGTACCAGGACATAACTCTGTGCTATTCCAGAGTTCACATCCATTATCATTTTGTTATTATTAATGACTCACTGGGATTTCCCAAGTGGCGCACTGGTAAAGAATCCACTGCCAATGCAGGAGATGCAAGAGACATGGGTTGGATCCCTGGGTTGCAAAGATCCCCTGGAAAAGGAATTGGCAGCCCACTCCAGCATTCTTGCCTGGAAATCCCCATGGACAGAGGAAGCTGACGGACTATAGACTAGGGGGTCACAAAGAGTTGGACACAACTGAGCAATTGAGCACGGCAAATGACTCACTAGAACATCTTGCTTCTCTTGTAAGCAGTAACATTGCTTTTAATTTCAAATATTTTGGATGGGTATATTTGAAAATATACCTCCCATTCAAAAATACTTTTAAAATTAATATTTAAAATTTTTTATTGGTACAGTTGATTTACAGTGTTGTGCAAAAGAACTATGTAGCATTTTTCTTGTGTGGAGTTGGTTTCTGCTAAGAGCTGTGTGATGCTGGGGATTCTAGTTTGGAGAATATAAAATAACATGAACAAAATCAGATACTATTTTAAATATCTTCTTTCATGGCATACTTGAATAGTCTATTTCATCTCTGTTCCAAGGAGATCCCAGAAATAGCTACAAAGTCAATAGATTGATGTTGGTTTATAATATTGATCTTATTGTCTGTTCTTGGTAAAGTCCTTTTTTTTCTTAATTCACTGTTGACAGAATAACCACATTTATATTAGAATGCTCAGGATGATGGTAACAATAAAAATAGCTGATACTGAACACTTGGGCTTCCCTGGTGGCTCAGCAGTAAAGAATCTGCCTGCCAGTGCAGGAGACCCAGGTTTGATCCCTGGGTTGGGAAGACCCCCTGGAGAAGGGAATGGCTACCCACTCCGGTATTCTTGCCTTGGAAATCCCATGGACAGAGGAGTCTGCTGGGCTACAGTCCAGGGGGTCACAAAAGAGTCAGACACGTCTTAGTGACCAAACAGCAACAACAACACTGAGCACTTGCTGAATGTTAGACACATTTCTTAACAGACATGATTTGATTTAATCATCCACCAGCTCCATGGACTAGATTGTATTGATGTTCCTATTTTACAGGTGAAACTAGGAGGAAGAAGGTGGTCAAGTCAATTTTCCAAGGATTACCTAGTTCATCAGTAGCAAATTCAGGTCTGTCTGACTCCAGAGCTTATTCTCTTTGCTACTTAAGTAGTCTCTACTTAACAGTCTCTCAGATAAGTTAGAAGGGCAGGCTTGAGACAAGTGCAAGAATCAGTTTAATGTCTGATTTTTATTATTCAAGTATTTCTGTTACCACTTTCTGGTTTTCTATTTATTATACATTTTTTTCCAGATAAGCAACCTTCAGGTAAAGAAGTATTTTACTGTGACTCCAAAGCATTGTTTTAGTTGCTCCTCTTTTAGAAATAAAATGATTCTCAATTATCACTTACAATGAAAGTAACTCTGGGGATTTTAAGATCTGGAGGTTTCTTTCTGCCACTCACCGTTCTTCCTGCTTCATGATTCTCCTGCTCACCAGTTCGTTCATGTTTCCTTTTTGTGACTGCCTTTCACACCCACTGCCCCCTTCAGTGGTCTGCCTCTTTTGATAGGGTTATGTCAATGGAAGGTGGCATGCCACTGTCTTCAGCCAAGATAACACGGATGTTCCCATCTAAATCATTAAGCATAATTTTGAGTTTAGAGGTAAGACTATTGTACAGAGAATTGAGGGTCTTCAAAGCACCACTCCTCCATTTAATGTCATTTATTAGTTTCTTCAATACTTGGTATTTACTAGCCATTTAAAAACATTGATAATTATTAATATATATAATTTTAGAACTAACATTAGTACTAATTAAGTTAAGCTTCAGTACTTAATTTTAGAGGAAAGAAGAAAGTTTGGGTGCTTTGATTTTAGTATTTCCACTTGTAAAGCAGCAGATATTATAAAATGAAAACATTTCCTTAGAGGTTAAATTTCTGGGAGATTATAGAAGAGGTTGATAAAAGCATCCTCTTGGTACTCAGATGGGCATGTGACTGATGATGCTGAAGATTGATGCTAGAATTGTTTTTTTTTTAATAAGTGATTTTTTTCCCTTGAATTATCAGAATACTCCCCTTCTTTTTGCAGGAATCATCTATTATATACCTCTGATAAGGAAGTTGTCACCAAGTAGCAAATAAAATGCATGAGTTTTTTCTTTTACCTAATTAGCTTAAAGGGGAATCCTTAGTTTATCATCTTCAAGGTTTCTTTTCTTATTTGGAAGCAAGGTGGGAAAAGGTTCTTTTTCCGTCCCTGCTAGAAACCTACAACCTTTTCTGACTGAATGCTTTACTAAGCCTAAGTGTCCTGATTGTTGCTTTTTTTCATGGTAGGATGTTTCACTCAGACCAAATGTGGAGCTGTCATTGGAAATGGAAGCCAAGTTCTCTTTTGTTATTTGCTTTGTGTCTTGTGTATGCTCCTCTCTCAGGTAAGTAAGACTTTTTCTTTCAAACTCTGTATTTAATAATGATGACATTGCCTTCAATGTAAGTGTGCCTTTTATTTGTTGACTTTGTCTGTCCTTATAGGCTTTAGGGGCCTCTCATTCCACCTGAATTATGTGTGAATTCTATTGCTTTCATTATTGTTTTATTTTCCTTGATATTTGCTACATTTCTTTTAGTTTTATTTATTTGTCTAGCCCATTTTGAATGATAAGATAGCCACCTACCTGACATTAAAAGTGTGCTAGCTGTTTCCTGTGACTGAATAAATACACAGCACTTAACTCTCTATTTTCAAGTTTTCATTCAGTTCTTAACGAAAAGTAGAGACTTTGTTATTATTCTGATTTTATTGCCATGTATGAGGTAAGAATTTGGAATTAAGTTTTTAGACCATGAAGTAGTAGCCTTAAAATGATGTCACAAAGTTTATTTTAATTACAGTACTTTTGGAATGAAGATATTTAATTTTTGAAATGAGTACAGTTTTTTTCTCAACTTTGCAACAAGGCCTTTTTAGCTGTTATTGAAAGCCAACTTTTCTATAAACAGCTAGTTATGTGAATGAGACAATAGGAACCTGAAGAATGTTAATGATCTTTAAAGGTTACCTGATTTTGTTGCTTGAGCAAACTGAATTTCTTTGTGCCCATTTTGTTTTGCCTTTTTTTTTACAGCTATATTTATTCAGTTTATTATATTTTCCTTTAGAATGAAATCGTTACTCATGAAGTCTTATATACTGATTACTTGGAATTTACTCAAGATTTCATATGTTCCATATTTATAAATATCTGTATGCTATTGTAAATAATACATGTAACAAATCATGGAAATAGATTGCTAAAATTGCTTGTTCATAGATCAAGATATTCAACTGGAGTATTTAATATATAAATACTTTTTTCCCAAGCCATCAAGTATTTTAAGAGTTTCAGCTACTTAGTTGGAAAATCCCTGGTACTTAATGTTTAATGGCTTCAAAACAAAACTGAACTTTGAGTGGTTCTTTTGGTATATTTGTTTCAGTTTCATTAGAAGTCTATTTTTCTGTTACTTTCATTATCAAAAAGAAGAAGCACACTTGTAAAGAGATCTGAAAATTATATATATGTTGGGTTTTATCATGTACAGTTGAACTATCTCTTGACTTTCAAAAGTGCTTCTCCAAGAGTCAGTTACATGATGTAAGATGAATTAGGAGATTAAAATTAGTTGAGGTCTATTTACTTTCATTTTGTTAGGTCATGGCATTTGTAAATTTTCAAGGTTTCTTCAAAAATGAAATTGGGACTTTTTATTTTAGATGTCAGTATGTTAATTGACATGACTGAGCGACTTCACTTTCCACTTTTCCATTCATGTTAATTGATATGTGCACATTCATTATTTTTGTGAATAAATTACATGAAACCCAAGTTTTTAGACTAAACAAATAAGGTCAACTGAGCTGAGACCAGGGTGGGGCAGGGGGAGCACCTGGGATGTAAAATTTCAGGAGGCTCTCATTCTCAAGGGTATGGGAATCAGAGTATTTAAATGTATTTTCAAGTTACTGTCTGACACAAGAAATCTTTTGAAGGAATTTCTCTTATTACTCCACATGGTGTGTGTATCACCTAAGGCTTTGTGACGGATAGTTACCTGTGTTTACTCATGAAGCCACATATTTTGTATCTAGATGTCTTACACGTGACTCACTTAAAATGCCACCGCCTTCCACATGAATAGCTGAACTTACAGAAGTACTTTAGGGGCTATTACCGGCATTTTTATATAAAATTTTTGCCTTAACTCAGTAGAGGGTTCATGAAAATAATGTATGTTAAAACTTTACTATCAATGTATATAATTTTCAGAGTCCTATCTTTAAATCATGGTGTAATATTGCTATATTTTTAAAGACCATCTGGTGCTTAACTGTGATTTTTGTCTCTGTGTAGGAACTCTGACTTTTTTCACTTCTGTGGATGACCCCTGGATGATCTCATTGAATCCAGTGGTTTTAAGTGGCCTCTTGATGCCAGCATCTCCTCAGTGCTTATCTTTGGCCAGAGCCCCTTTCTGGACCCTGGAGTTACCTCTTGGATTGCCTGTCCTCAGATACTTGGATGTATAATAGGCCTCAAACTTCACACGTGTGAACAAGATTCTTGATTCCTACCTCCTGTCCCCAAATCTGCTTCACTCTCTTGCATTCCAGTACATCCTCAGTTCAGTTCAGTCGCTCAGTCGTGACTCTCTTTGCGACCCCATGGACTGCAGCACACCAGGCTTCCCTGTCCATCACCAACTCCCAGAGCTTGCTCAAACTCATGTACATCGAATCAGTGATGCCATCCAACCATCTCATCCTCTGTCATCCCTTTCTTCTCCTGCCTTCAATCTTTCCCAATACCTCCTACTTCCTGCTATTCTCTCCTAAAGTCACTGTCTTTTAGACCCATGTTCTTTCTATTTCTTGACTGTGCTTTCTCAGTACTCTTTTCTCCCTAATCTTGATTCTTTCTTGATACTCAGGTCTTAATTATTACCATCTCAGGGGTAATTGGGGCCTGCTTATGCCCCAATTCAAAGGAGCCTGTGGTCACTCTCATTTTACCTTTAGTGATACTCTGTTGATTTTGGTTACTCTTCTGCTTGTTAATGTTTTGTTAATTTGACTGCTATAGCTGGATTCGAGGGTTGCAAAACCTCTTGATTGTTAAGATTGATGCTTAGTTCAGATGATTAAAAATTAGGATCCTATAGTTTGATTCTGATAATATCCACACTTTACCTCATAACATAGAACTACAGCGTTGAGTCTTCTAGGCAAGTTAACATTTGTAGTTTTGTGGACATTTACAAAGCAAATAGTATACAAGGTTTATACCCTTCAGGATTTTAAAAAGTAATAAAGAAAAAGAATGCCTTGTCTTTTGACAGCTGATGAATATAATTTTTAAGAAGAACTACAGCAGTATGACCTTTGAATATTTAAACTGGCCCCATAGAAGTACAAATTACAAAATGTGATTGTTTTTTACCCACTAGCTTGACAATATTTAGAAAGCTGATAACATCCAGTATTATCAAAGTTTGGATAAAAGGCATGCACTAACATGGTGGCTCTGTCTTTTGGGATAGAACATGGAATGATACACATCAGGTTTTAAAATGGATTATTACAGGGGCATAAAATGGATTATTTTAGGGTGGGAGTGAGAAGCAGGAAAGCGTTGGAACTTCATACAACTACAAATTGCCTTGTTAAAGTCAGCATGTATTATTTTAGTAATTTGGGGAAACAAAAAAATCTTGATGAAATTCTTTGGTGTTAAAAAATGCATTAAAATATTGGCCAGAGAGACTGTTGACATGTATGAATATTACACTTTTTTAAAAATCACGACCGTTACTCTAGCTGTTCCTCCACTTGATAAGAATCTCCAAATGGTGTTTCAAATAAGAACCTCTTTTTATGTAGCGTGACACGCTATAGCTCTGAAGATGAATGATGATATCTCAAGCAGACAGAAGGTTGTGGCTTCAAACAGAGTGGGAAACAAACAGCCAAGAGCCAATGAATTCCTTAGCAACCAGGAGGCTGTTTCCACACAGATAGCCTTAGTCACGAGCGCTGAGGGAGGAGCCTCCCTTCACTCCTGAAAATCGATGACATCAGCAGATTATTTCAAAACTCAGTGTTATGCTGATATCTACGATAGGCAACAGCTAAAAGAGGAAATGTTTCTGAAAGTACAATCTGACCTAAATTGTGTACTTTCTAGCCCAGAGCACTGCACGGTTCTGGAAGGCAGATGATTGAGCTAAAGAAATCTTGTGCTTTTTTCGGATTTGTTTGTATGTTCATTTTTCTCATGATCATAGAATGGGCCATTATTCTATCAGTTACATTGCAATCTGTGATGGAGTGTTAGACATCTTTTATACATGTTTGGCATGCTGCAATTTATGGAGTCGCAAAGAGTTGGACACGACTGAGCGACTTAACTGAACTGTATTTGCTCAACAGGCTTTCCAATGCATAGAAAAATAATCTTTTTATAAATCTCCTAGTTTTTTTTTTTCTATAGCCATTTTAGTATGAATATGTCATTAATTCACTGAAGAAGGAAATGGCAACCCACTCCAGTATCTTTGCATTAACTACTAAATAAGTATATCTGGAAGGTCAGAAATAACGATCTACTTGTGTAAACTATTCTTATCAAGTGAAGAAAGAGCCAGAGTAATGCTTAAGTGACTAACAGAAAATTATATGATGATAGATGTTTGTGGGGTTTTTCCTTCAGTCAGGGTCAAAATGCTCCAAATTACCATCTGAGGCTTTCAGCTAAAAGGCTGGGTTCCCATTCTACACTTCAGTTTAGAAGAGCCAGTGTGACTGAATAAGCAAACCTCGGAAATCTATATACAGAAGTCTCCTTGATGCATCTTCCCTATAGATAATTTCCCTCATATTCCTGTGAAATGATCTGAATTTGATGTAGGTAAATATGAAATCTTACACTGGGGTCATAAAGTCAATTACATAAACGTGGGATGGGGGTGACTCATTATCACCACGGTGACAATATCAAGTGACTAAGTGGTGTGACGGGCCTCTAGTGACACTGACACTGCTTAGGAATTAAGCATTAGGAAGGGGAGGGTGCTGTACAGAGTCTTCCCCTTCACTGGTCAGATCACGTTTGTCTCCAGGCTTGGCTGTCATCCTTTAGAGAGGCTGGTAAACAGTTTGTAGACCAGGCAGATCAAGCTGGTGATGAGCCTCTAGTAATCTGAGGAATGCTTTAGAGCATCTCTGTCTCCACTGTGTTATGTGAGGCTTCTGTGAGGCTGGGCTGCAGCTGTGGACTCCTGTCCGAGTCAGCCACCACAGTGTTGCTTTGGTGTAACAACTTGGTCTTTTTGAGAGAGGAAAGGTCTTACTGAATTTAAAAATAAATGACTTAAATGGTACATTTACTTTGGAATAGTGAAGTCAGTAGGAATGAAATGGTATAGAATGAAATGGATAGAGTGGTCATTTGGAAGTGATAAACAGACTTAGTCTGAATATTTTTGGGTTGATGTTTCAAGTACCAAATGGCTTTTAGTAATCGGTTGCCAAAAGATAAAACCAGCTGTCCTTTGAAATTGCCATCACTGGCGATGAAGAAGGAATGCAGAAGGAATCTTAATATTGAAGAGGATTTTGTACTAAAAACCATGACGGCCTCCTCAGTCTCCAATTTAATCATAGAGTGAGTGTGTGTGTATAGTCTTTTTTTTTTTTAATCTTTCACACCCCACTTTGATAACCAAAATTTGTTTTCTGTGTTTGTGAATCTGTCTCTGTTTTGTAAGTAAGTTCATCAGAACTGCTTTTTGTTGTTATTGTTGTTCAGTCGCTAAATCATATCTGACTCTTTGCGATCCCATGAATTGCAGCATGCCAGGCTTCCCTGTCTTTCATCATCTCCCAGAGTTTGTTCAAACTCATGTCCATTGAGTTGGTGATGCCATCCAACCATCTCATCCTCTTAGGTCCCACGTATAAGTAATATCATATGATATTTGTCTTTCTCTATCTGATTTACTTCACTTAGTAAAATAATCTCTAGGTTGATCCATTTTGCTACAGAGAGGGTCTTTTTTTTTTTATATACACATCGTTTTAATAGTTACCTCAAAAGGTTCGTCTGTGTGTATTTTCTTTCAATTTTAGTAGGTACATTTTATACACAGGGAGAGATTAGGAAGGTACTTTTTTAGATAAGATAAATTTTGGAACTGTAGGTTTTGGCAGGTACAAAATTTTCTGCTACTTTCAAATGAATAATTTTTTATGGAATTTTCCTTTTATTTTCAACATGTAGAATATGTGCTTTTTGGTACCCTTCTTTCTAAGATTGCAATATAATAGAATTTAGTAAGTAAAGAATGTGGAAAAGAACAAAATGGAAAAGAACCAAAAAGAGAGGGGAAAAAAAAAAACTTATTCTAGACTTAATGAGTAAGTATGTTTTACAGGGTGGAGTAGCAGGGGAGGAAAGAGTGAGTCTTAGCAAATCTAAAAGTTTGGTATGCTTATCAGAACCTCTCCCTCCCCCAATATTATTAAAGTGCATTAGACATTTGTGAGAGCCTTATAGTACTTAAAGGAGTTACAGAGAACATGTAATTGTATTGCTCCTTTTATTTTTTTTAAATTCTACTTTATTTTACTTTACTGTATTGATTTTGCCATACATCCACATAAATCTGCCACGGGTGTACTATTGCTCCTTTTAAATGCATTTAAACTCTAAGGGCTATGTTATCATAATTCCATAATTTTTGAATACTGTGTGTGTGTATCAGATATGTGTCAGACTCTTATCAAAGTCCTGGCTATGCAGAACTAAATCATGGAGTTTTAGTGTTATTGGGGAGACTGACGTGAGACAAACAGGAAGCTCTGTGATATGTGGTCTAATAAAATTGTGACTCTGATATCAAGCGATAACAGAAGAGATCTCAGAAAAGTTTGCACACGGGAGGTAGTGTTAAAACTGCATCTTGCATCAAGGGTGATGAAAAAATATTTACAAAATGGTATGGCTTTGTCATTCACCATTTGAAGAACTTTCCCTGTAATCAGGTTGGAGGGCTGGCTGTAAAATCTGATGCAGTTGTGGGAGTGGTTCATCCCTACTAAGTGTCATCTCTGACCTTAACTGAAAGTAAGAACATAGAAAGTGAATATAGAAATGGAGAAGGATGATGTAGGCAGAGAAAAGGTCAAGATGAACCCACAAGTTCACTGAAAGTGATTTTATGAGAGGATCAGTACTTCCTGTTTCTAGGATAAGGATCTCTGCAGAAGCGAATAAAGACTGAACTTAGACATGTAATGGGAAGGCCAGATAGTGGAGGATGTAGCTGGAGGAAAAGTGCTATCAGAACTGAATGAGGGATTCCAACTCAGTCAGGGGATAGCCAGATCGTTGTCAGTTGTAATTCAGTAAGATACATGTAACCAGAAAAGTACGCTTGAGGAGCAGAGGGTAAGAACTTCCCTAGATGACAGGTAATTCAGTAGTAGAATTATCTTTGGTTTATTGAATCTGTAGTTTATGCTTTTTCTCTATCATGTCATTTTACTTCAGAAATGGCAGCCTTCCTTTCCTCCTTAGTGAACTTCATTCATAGATACATCAAAAAGCTGGAGATATTAATAAAATTTTAGACACACTTGATGCCTTCTCTTTCTTGCTCAAACTCATATTTTGTTGTGATCAACAGTTGCTGAATCTAGGTTGGAAATGCCTTTGTTAACTTTTTAATGACTGGGGCTCTCATCTCCACCAGGAATATTGTGTGAGCTCCTGATTGTCCCCTTGCATCCAGGTTTCTGTTAAACCACAGTTGGAATCGTGCCACCACCCTGATGAAGTTCCCCTAAGATTCTTATCGCCCACAGGAGAGAGTCCACAGTCCTTACTTTATGTAATTTCACAGCTCTCTAGCTTTATAATGCCATCAAGTGATCAAGTGCTTGCCCTACTGTGTGTGTGTGTGTGTGTGTGTGTGTGAGTACATGCTCAGTTGGGTCTGACTCTTTGCGACCCCATGGACTGCAGCACACCAAGCTTCCCTGTCCTTCACTGTCTCCTGGTATTTGCTTAAACTCATGTCCGTTGTGGCTCAGAGGTTAAAGCATCTGCCTGCAATGCAGGAGACCTGGATTCGATCCCTGGGTTGGGAAGATCCCCTGGAAAAGGAAATGGCAACCCACTTCAGTATTCTTGCCTGGAGAATCCCATGATAGAGGAGCCTGGTGGGCTACAGTCCACGGGGTTGCAAAGAGTAGGACACGACTAAGCGACTTCACTTTCACTTTCATGTCCGTTGAGTTGGTGAGGCCATCCAACCATCTCATCCTTGTCACTCTTCTCCTCCTGCCCTCAATCTCTTCCAGCATCAGGGGCTTTTTCAGTGAGTCAGCCCTTCACATCAGGTGGCCAAAGTATTGGAGTTTCAGCTTCAGCATCAGTCCTTCTGACGATTATTCAGTGTTGATTTCCTTTAGGATTGACTGGTTTGCTCTCCTTGCAGTCCAAGGGACTCTCAAGAGACCTTTGAGATGTTCAAGTGTTCAACCTTTCTGTCTTTATGGAAGACCAGCTATTTAAGGGGGGATATTTCATAAAATTTTATAATAATTACTTGAGCCTCCAAATGAGTAAAAATAACCAGAGAATTTATTTTCACTTGTGCCAAGGACTAGACTTCTTATGGAAATACATTTCTTTTGTGGCAAACTCATTCTATTAAAATGTACACTCTAAAAAAAATCTATTTTTGTTGAGAATAGTGAAAGTTATTATTTTCTTAAAAATTTTTCAGCTGTTCCCGCCCTTGTCCTGCATCAGTTCTAGTCTTTTTCTTTACAAAGCAAACAAAAATTTCCCACATGCCCCTCATTTCCCACATTTTTGTTCTTTTCAGTTTTCATTCTCATTCATCATTCCTTTTATTTCTGAAAGACTACTTTTTGGATTTATTAGTTCCTCACACTTAAAAATAGATCATTCTGCTTTAGAGACACATTAACAGGTATCTAGCTGTATGTGTATGTAAACAATTATGTTATCTTCTCTAAAGATCTCCTGAGTTAGTCTGAACTTCTCCAGAGGGTTTTTTATTTAAAATTTTTCTTTTCAAGGAAGTGGACCATAGTAACTACAATAATGTTTTGTTATTAAATGGACAAAAAACCCACTTTCTTCAAAGAAAGTCTGTTTTAGGTTGAAGTTATGTCACAGAGTGAAATGGCTTATATTCAGTTTTAGAATATACTTGCTTTGCATGTTTTTCATATTCTTTAAATTGTTCCTTTAGGTGCCTCTGACTTCCTAGAAGCTTATGTTACTGCTTTTTTTGCACATCAGGTGGCCAAAATATTGGAGTTTCAGCTTCAACATCAGTCCTTCTGATGACTCTTCAGTGTTGATTTCCTTTAGGATTGACTGGTTTGATCTCCTTGCAGTCCAAGGGACTCTCAAGAGTCCTTTGAGACGTTCAGGTGTTCAACCTTTCTACCTTGATGGAAGACCAGCTATTTAAGGGGGGATATTTCATAAAATTGTATAATAATTACTATACATATACAGTCCATTGAATTCTCCAGGCCAGAATACTGGAGTGGGTAGCTGTTCCCTTCTCCAGGGGATCTTCCCAACCCAAGGATCGAAGCCAGGTCTCCTGCATTGCAGGCAAATTCTTTACCAGCTGAGCTACAGGGCAGCCAAGAATACTGGAGTGGGTAGCCTATCCCTTCTTCAGGGAATCTTCCCGACCCAGGAATCAAACTGACCCAGAAATTGAACCTGGATCTCCTATATTGCAGGTGGATTGTTTACCAGCTATAATACCAAGAAGTCTTTTAGCTCTTAGGGCAGAATACAGAAGCTAAACCAGCTTTGTTCTTCATCTGGAAACTAAAATCAGATTTGGAGTCTAATCATTAAATTGAACTTTTTCCCCCTATTATTAAAAGATAACTTTTTAATTTTTTCCAAAGTAAGACCATAGTACCATCTAAATATTTTATATCTTAATAATCCTAGTCATCAATATAATCTATTGGGCTATTTCAGGTTAACAACACAAGTGAATCCTGTGTTGGTGAAGAGAAAACTGCCTTTGAAAAGTACATTTTAAAAAATATAAATTTGCTTTGGATTTCATTAAAACTTGAGCTGCAGATACCATGGTATTACTGATTGTTTTGATGCATCTAAGCTAATGATGGGAATGAAAAGTTTGCTTCAATATCACTGACACTGCTAAGTTTGAGTACTTCAATCATCAGTAACATGAGTTAAATGCTGACTCTGAACTAAAATTCTGCAAAGACGTTCTTTTATACTCAGAAATACCTTCTCAGTGTGTGTACTGGAGCTTTATTCCTCACGGACTCTAGATAGGAGGAGACAGTTATTACATGTAGTGAAACATGTGTGCCTGATTTTTCAGATTCTGTTTCTGGCAAAATCAAGCAGAAGGTGGTTGAAAGTGGTTACACTGGATGATTGAGTTCCAGGGAGCAACCGACTCGAAGGAGACACTTCAGGATACATTGGGTTGATGGAAATGTTCCAAATTTTGGCCGGAATAGTAGTTACATAGGGGTATACATCCTCAAACCTGATTGAACAGCATACTTAAAATCTATGCATTTTAACATGTGTCAGTTATACCTCAAAAAGAAGTCTCAGCTAATTGGAAAAAATAGTAATAATTCTGCTGCCGCTGTGTAGTCACTAAGTCGTGTCCTACCCTTTGTGACCGTATGGACAGTAGCCTGCCAAGCTCCTCTGCCCATTGGATTTCCCAGGCAAGCATGCTGGAGTGGGTTGCCATTTCCTTTTCCAGGAGATCTACTCAACACAGAGATCAAACTCGAGTCTCCTGCATTGGCAGGCGATTCTTCACCACTGACTACCTGGAAAACCAGAATAGTTCTAGGACGCAATAAGTAGACCTTTGATACATCCAAAACTGTCAGGATTTTATTAGCTATATAGAGAATTAAATAATAGCTTTCTAAAATACAACCTCTTTGTTGATTTGCTGGCTTTTTTTCTGTTTTGTTTGGCTAGCAGGAAAGGATTATTTAGTTTTATTATTTATGAATTAGATATGTTTATTCAGATATTTTCAGTGCTTACAAATACTCTTTTATCTCTGTTTGTAGACATTTCTGCAAAGGATGAACCCTCACCTAGTTCCAGTGTAAGCTTTCATTTCACCCTCCTTTAGCCTCTATGTTCAAAAGTTTGACTTACTATATCTTTACCTGGCAGATCTTTTCTGTGAGTTTTTCCTCATTTAATAAAAATATGTACAATGATCAGTATATAATTATATATTAGATTTTGCTTCTTAACCAATACCTTAATGGAAAAAATATTAGTAATAGTTCTGCTGCCACTTAATGAAAGTTTATTGATATTATTGGCTTGTTACTCAATAAAAATGAAAGGAAAAAGGATGCCTCAAGAACATTCACTCCATTAGTTGTAGTGTTATTTTTCTTTTTTCATATTTTTCTTTCTGTTCAATTTGTTTTATCTTAACAAAACTATTTATCATTTACTATAAAGGGATTTGTACAAGTTTCACAAACACGTGGTATTTGTGAAAACTCCACAAATCTTTTTGTAAAGTTGATTGCTCAGCAAATATAAGGCATGAACCAGAAAGTAAATTACAAACACTTAAAAATTCCAGCCTAGGGTAGACTCAGCACCTGGTGATTATTTTCTGAGGGGTTATTTGTTCTGCTCTGGTTCCTGACTTGAGAGGTTTTCATGGGTAAATAGTGGGTTGAAAGCATCAGTCAAGGCAGTCTCATTTCAGAAGATGCACCTGCTATGACTGTGTCCCTGGATGAAAGTCATTATTTGCCTAGGAAGGGTATAATGAGAATGTAGCCATTGATGGAATCAAAATAATGGAACGAGTAATCATCAACTGTTAATTTAAGATCCCAGATGATGCACAGACTATACAAAGACATCTTCTGAAAGAGAGAATGTATCCTTATTGAGTGGATAATTTGGGGAAATCCAAAGGGGGGAAATGGCATCTTTTTAAACTTCAGTAAGTGTTAAAAAAAGATGAAGCTCAACTTTTACATCTTAAAGTCTGATCTCATTTCTGAGTCTCAGAGAAGTTTACAATTAAGCTGATTTAGCTGATGTTTTAGTAAGTGAGACCTGTGCTAGAGTTATAATTTAATTGTGCCCATTGGATAGGGCAACGTTTTATTTTTCTTAAAAAAAAAAAAAACTTCATATATTGTTAAGACACTGGTGGTACTTTGAAATCAAGCCTCCATGATGATAATGATAAATTTTATGGCTCTTCTATCTTGTGAAGCCACCACTCTCTAATTAGTTACCTGTACAATTGCTCGGAAAGTGCTGTCAGACAGAAATATGGGGTTTATGCTTCCTGTATTTCTTTCTGTTAAGCATCAGAGGCTTGTTCTGTCAGTTATCCAATGTCTGAAAACATTTTTTTCATGTATTTTGCCCACTTATATGTTTGTATGCTGGGAGGGGAAGTCCAATACTTGTTACCTCATTATGGCTGAAGCAGGAGTCCCTACCGCTTTATCTGAACTTAACGTAAGCTTGTGTTTATTTGCCAATCATTTGATACACAGCAAAGTTCTTTTCTTTGAGGATTGATTTGTTAATTGGAGAGTGCTGTCTCTCTTGAGTAAATTATGCCCATGAAGTGTCATCATTGATTTTTTTCTTCCAGTTTTATTGAGATATAGTTTACATACAGCACAGTGATTTTTAATTTTGACTCCTTTAGAGTGAAGAGAGATTGCTTATGAAGTGATCTGAGCACAGAATCCTTATTTTTGAGTTTTATCATTTAGTCATTATTAAGCAGCTATTTTTATTTACCTTTATTCAAAATCTTTCTAATGATTTGACCAAGTTTTCATAGGCTTATATATCCTTTTACTTTTGTATACTTATTGAGTCATGTAAAATATAGTAAATTTCATAACTATAATATGAAATATAACTGGCAAAAAATAGTAACAACTATCATCTAATAAGCACAACTCAACTAATGGGAACAGCTATTCAGAGGGTCATTAGCTTTGACTATTCAACTTGCTGTATCCTTCAGCGTTTTACAGAAAGTCATTGAAGTAGGTTAACCTGAGGCATCGGTGAAGGGCAGGTGGGCTAGGAGAGCCTCTTGGGGATCTCTGGGCTGCAGCCTAAGGTATTCTGCAATCTGAGCTGCTTTTTCCTGGTTTCAATGTCACTACTGTAATGTTTCTTCCTTCCAGATTCAAAATGTCAATGATATCTTTGACTCTTCCTTAGCAACACTTCTGAAAACCCAAGTGAAGTGAAGTGAAGTGAAAGTTGCTCAGTTGTGTCCAACTTTTTGTGACCCCATGGACTCTATAGTCCATGGAATTCTCCGGGCCAGAATACTGGAGTGGGTAGCCTTTCCCTTCTCCAAGGAATCTTCCCAACCCAGGGATTGAACCCAGGTCTCCTGCATTGCAGGTGGATTCTTTACCAGCTGAGCCACAAGAGAAACCCAAGAATCCTGGAGTGGGTAGCCTATCCCTTCTCCAGGGGATCTTCCCGACCCAGGAATCGAACTGCATAGCAAGCCGATTCTTTACCAACTGAGCTATCAGGGAACCCCCCTGTAAAACCTAATCTATTGCTAAATCTGGGAGCATCTCTTGTATCGCTTTGTTTTTTTGAATGCTCTTCATTATTTTTCCTCCTAAGGTTTTTTAAAATTAATTAATTATTGGCTGTGTTGGTTCTTAGTTGTCGCACGCAGGATCTTTCATTGTGGCTGACAGGCTACTCTCTAGTTGTGGCACATGGGGTCAGTAGCCCCATGTCATGTGGGATCTTAGTTCCCTGATCAGGAATCGAACCTGCAATCCCTTCATTGGAAGGCAGATTCTTAACCTCTGGACCACCAGGGAAGTCCATGCTCTTCATTCTTATGTAGAGCCTGATGGTTTCTTACCTCAACTTTTGTAATAATAGAAAAACTGGTGCTGTTATTGCCTGTTTTCATCTGTAAGCTAGTAACAAACCACTTTTGTGTAAACATTTCGTGTAAACTAAGAACATGCAGTTCTTAGTTGTAACACACAGGATCTTTTATTGAGGCTGCAGGAACCAGCAGGAAGGAAGGTTATTTGCTCAGGAACCTTGAAGAGCTTTTGGTTGCTGAGTTGATTACTGTTATGGATTAACATTTGAGATCCTTCACCATATATTCTTAACTAGTATTTTCTAAGCTATTTCCAAGGTTCCTTATTCATAATCTAAGAAATAGATAAATTGGAGAATATATTTTTCTCTGATATTTCATATATCTCCCGCCTCTAAGTCTTCCTTACACTATTTCCTCAGTCTAAAACTCCTTTCTCCTTTTTTGCTACATGTAAGGTGCTTCCCAATCTTAAGACCTGTGTTAAATGCTTCCTCATGTGGGGAACATTTAAAATGAGGCTGGTAAGATGAGTAGGTTTTTTTCCCTTAATTTTCATGTAAATATATACACCCAGGTAACCACCTGTTAGATAACGTCTTAAAAGGTAAAAATGAAGCAGGAAATATTTTCTATATCTCCAATTCTTTTCCCATTTCTCCTTTGGAATTCTATAGTAATTTGGATTTATTCTATGTTTTATTGCTGGATTGTGTTTTATTTTTATTCATGTTTATATTTGCTTTTTTATTGCTAATGAGTGCCTAGAATGTAGGGGCTATGTCTTCTTCACAAAACCAAGAGAGTATGGGTACTGCAATGTGAATGAATTAAAGTACATTATTTAAAGGGAGACATTTAAGATTAAGGTCACTCATCCATGCTATGGGTTTGATGTGAAAAGCACAAAAGCTGTGTCATGAAAAAGTAGACCAAGGCACAACCATCCTTTTCAGTTATCACACTGGAGTAGATTAACTGAACTGTTCAGAGTGCTGCAGACCCTGGTGACTTGGTCTGCGTTTCATTCATTTTGGCTCTGTTGGTGTACCCCAATTTATATGGTACTCAAGACAAACTTCCTATGACGTTAATAACAGGAGAACTCTGGCCTTAATGAAACAACATGCCTAAGAGTCCAATATTGTGACGTTTTCCTCGTCCTGTCTTTTCTTGACTGAGCTGTCCCTGCGGTAGGTTTCAGCTTCCAGCACACCCCCTAAAGTAACCCGCCATCCTCCTCTTTCCATACCACTGTGGGAGCTGGGTGTGGGAGAGGCACTGGAGCTTCCATGATCTTTATATTTTGTACATTTCCCAGAAGGCTCCTAGCTTAGCAGAATCTTGAGCTGAGGCTCCAGGGTGTTAAGTAGATTTGGGATTCTGGGCTGCTGTTAATTTTGCCTTAGCTAGTTATGAGTTGGCCTGGGATTTTAACTGAATTTTATAATGTTATTTCCATGGGAAAAAAAAATTCTAAAATCCAAACAACCATCCTGGAGCTTATTTTTTTGTAATATAGGAATTAGTACATTTTGGACTTGGTACTGTTGACTTTTTTATGACCAAATATTTAAAAATTCATTGTGCCTGTGCCTTATTCTTTTAAATCAAATTAAAATAGTCTCAGTGTGCATTATTTAGAAACATGATGTAGCCAAGGCTTTAAACATTCATCAATTTATATGATATACTTCTCATTCAAGTGAATATTTATAGATTTTACTAAAATTAAAAATAGATGTTTGATTTCTAAAACTAGTCTGTGCTGATTCACCCAGGATGATGATGCTGTATCTCTGATTAATTTCTGGGAAATTTACCAAAGAGAATAATTAAATAGAAGTAAAGGCTTCATAGTAAAGTAATGCTCAAAATTCTCCAAGCCAGGCTTCAGCAATATGTGAACCGTGAACTTCCAGATGTTCAAGCTGGTTTTAGAAAAGGCAGAGGAACCAGAGATCAAATTGCGAACATCCACTGGATCATAGAAAAAGCAAGAGAGTTCCAGAAAAACATCTATTTCTGCTTTATTGACTATGCCAAAGCCTTTGACTGTGTGGATCACAATAAACTATGGAAAATTCTGAGAGAGATGGGAATACCAGACCACCTGACCTGCCTCTTGAGAAACCTGTATGCAGGTCAGGAAGCAACAGTTAGAACTGGACATGGAACAACAGACTGGTTCCAAATAGGAAAAGGAGTACGTCAAGGCTGTATATTGTCACCCTGCTTATTTAACTTATATGCAGAGTACATCATGAGAAATGCTGGGATGGAAGAAAAACAAGCTGGAATCAAGACTGCTGGGAGAAATATCAATAACCTCAGATATGCAGATGATACCACCCCTATGGCAGAAAGTGAAGAGGAACTAAAAAGCCTCTTAATGAAAGTGAAAGAGGAGAGTGAAAAAGTTGGCTTAAAGCTCAACATTCAGAAAATGAAGATCATGGCATCTGGTCCCATCACTTCATGGGAAATAGATGGGGAAACAGTAGAAACAGTGTCAGACTTTGTTTTTTTGGGCTCCAAAATCACTGCAGATGGTGACTGCAGCCATGAAATTAAAAGGCGCTTACTCCTTGGAAGAAAAGTTATGAATGGCAGAAAGTGAAGAGGAACTAAAAAGCCTCTTAATGAAAGTGAAAGAGGAGAGTGAAAAAGTTGGCTTAAAGCTCAACATTCAGAAAATGAAGATCATGGCATCTGGTCCCATCACTTCATGGCAGATAGATGGGAAGACAGTGGAAACTTCTGACAATGGAAACAGTGTCAGACTTTATTTTGAGGGGCTCCAAAATCACTGCAGATGGTGATTGCAGCAATGAAATTAAAAGATGCTTACTCCTTGGAAGGAAAGTTATGACCAACCTAGACAGCATATTCAAAAGCAGAGATATTACTTTACCAACAAAGGTCCGTCTAGTCAAGGCTATGGTTTCTCCTGTGGTCATGTATGGATGTGAGAGTTGAACTGTGAAGAAAGCTGAGTGCTGAAGAATTGATGCCTTTGAACTGTGGTGTTGGAGAAGACTCTTGAGAGTCCCTTGGACTGCAAGGAGATCCAACCAGTCCATCCTAAAGGAGATAGTCCTGGGTGTTCATTGGAAGGCTGATGCTGAGGCTGAAACTCCTTTACTTTGGCCACCTCATGAGAAGAGTTGACTCATTGGAAAAGACTCTGATGCTGGAAGGGATTGGGGGCAGGAGGAAAAGGGGACGACAGAGGATGAGATGGCTGGATGGCATCACTGACTCGATGGACGTGAGTTTGAGTGAACTCCGGGAATTGGTGATGGACAGGGAGGCCTGGCATGCTGCGATTCATGGGGTCGCAAAGAGTCCGACATGACGGAGTGACTGAATTGAACTGAACTGAAAGGCTTCATACATGAAGATGGGGCTTCCAGGAACCCACCTGCCAATGCAGGTGACATGAGATACAGGTTCAGTCCTGGGTCAGGAAGATACCCTGGAGAGCAGGACATGGCAACCCACTCCAGTATTCTTGCCTGGAGAATCCTTAGGGACAGAGGAGACTAGTGACCTATATCCATAGGGTCTCAGGGAGTTGGGAGTCAGATACAACTGAAGTGACTTAGCACACAAAGTAGAAAAAAACAAAGAAGTTATTAACACTAAATAACTTTATGAATTTTGGGAAAATGACTATAATTAAATGTAGAAATGCACACTGTCTTTAGAATAATAAATATCAATACTAAATGTTAGATATGTCATGTTTGCAAACTGTATGAGTATAAATAACTGGAGAACTGGCATGCAAGTGTTAAAGTATGTGAGGAAGAAAGTTCAGACCAATGGCTTCAGGTTTTCAAAATAAGTCTTCAAAGTAATTTTATTTGATTTTAAGCATGTTGCTTCTGGAATAGTAAGGCAGGCTGATTAAAGCAGTGTGCATTAAGACAAACTCAGAACTATAATTTTTTTTCCTCTATATTCCCTCCTAACAAGTTATTCTTGATAAGCACTTACCAGTTGCTGTGGTTCTTTTCCCTGTATTGCTGTAAGATTTCTGAATTTTCAAAGCTCCTATACAAAAAGAAACAGGAGTTAAAAATTAACAAGACTCTTAGAGGAGCCTGATCAGCTAGAGTCCAAAGGGTCACAAAGGTCAGACATGACTGATCATGTGGTTATTATACATACCATGGCAATAATTGTCATATCTCATTGAGCCTAATTATTTATAATATGCAATGTTATCATCATTTTAAGGCCCTTAGCATCTTCTTTGTCTTCTTTTTGTTTTTGGTGTTGAATGTGTTTCAAGATGAGTGTTGCCCTGAATGCTGACTCCTTGTCCAGAACAGAGTTGTTTTGTTCTTATGTACCCCTTGACTGTTCTCTGTTCTTTCAAATTAATGGTGCAGAAACAGACTCATCCTGTGAGGCTGAGATCATCTGTTATCAAAACTCACTTATTAGGTGGAGGCTTCATGGCTGATCACAGGAACATCTGTAGAAAAGGCCATCAGTCAGGTTTTGTGAAGGTTAAGGAGAGTGTGTGTGTGTCCTGGGGGGCTGGTGAACCGTTTTTGTCCACTTGTGGGATTTATATTTGTATACGTTTGTTTTTCACTTAGAAGTCTTCTCACTTTAAGAATCCTTTTCAGATTAATTGACATAGATCATTCTGTCAGAAACTGATGGCATGCAGAAAAGTCTCCATACATTCTTTAATGATTCAGTACCAAATCACGAGTATTGTAAACGTTATCATTTCTCATCTCAGTCTGGTTATGAAAGACTAGTATTCCATCTTGCTCTAATACTTTGTTTGGGTATTCACACTTACTAAGTTCTTTTCAGTTGTAATTGCCAGTGGGAGATTTTTTTTTTTAATTGTTTTAATTTCAAAACCTTGTAAAATGAAGGATGAAACAAATGAGCCACAGCTTCAACTAAAATAATGACAGGACAAGAAAAAGAGGAATTTAGTTTTCTGTTTTTAATAAGTCTTTGAGGACTAAGAGGAACTGGGAATATTGTAACAACTTTCTGTTTAAGCTGTAAAAATCCCCTAATTCAAATTTAGCAAGTGAGGTCCACCTTTTATGTTAGGAAATGTTTCTGAACACAATATGGGAAATCAGTGCTAGTAGGAAACAGATTTTATTAGTGCAGACATAGAAAAAGTTCTGAGGCTGTTAGATATGTCTAGGAAATATGTATTACCTTTTTAAAAAAATTAATTTATTTATTTTAATTGGAGGTTAATTACTTTATACTATTGTAGTGGTTTTTGCCATACATTGACATGAATCCTCCATGGGTGTACTTGTGTTCCCCATCTTAAACCCTCCTCCCACCTCCCTCCCCATCCCATCCCTTAGGGTCATCCCAGTCCACTGGCCCTCAGCACTCTGTCTCATGCATCAAACTTGGACTAGTGATCTAGTTCACATATAGTAATATACATGTTTCAATGTTATTCTCTCAAATCACCCCACTCTCACCTTCTCCCACAGAGTCCCAAAGTCTGTTCTTTACATCTGTGTCTCTTTTGCTGTCTCGCATATAGGGTCATCGTTACCATCTTTCTAAACTTCATATATATGCATTAATATACTGTATTGGTGTTTTTCTTTCTGAATTACTTCACTCTGTATAATAGGCTCCAGTTTCATCCACCTCGTTAGAACTGATTCAAATGTGTTCTTTTTAAAAGCTGAGTAATATTCCATTGTGTATATGTACCATAGCTTTCTTATCCATTTGCTTCCATGGCTTAGCTATTGTAAATGGTGCTGTAATGAACATTGGGATATATGTGTCTCTTTTAATTCTGGTTTCCTTGGTGTGTATGCCCAGCAGTGGGATTGCTGGGTCATATGGCAGTTCTGTTGCCAGTTTTTTAAGGGAATCTCCACACTGTTCTCCTTAGTGGCTGTACTAGTTTGCGTTCCCACCAACAGTGTAAGAGGGTTCCCTTTTCTCCACACCCTCTCCAGCATTTATTGCTTGTAGACTTTTTGATAGCAGCCATTCTGACTGGTGTGAGATGGTACCTCATTGTGATTTTGATTTGCATTTCTCTGATAATGAGTGATGTTGAGCATCTTTTAATGTGTTTATTAGCCATCTGTATGCCTTCTTTGGAGAAATGTCTGTTGAGTTCTTTGGCCCATTTTTTGATTGGGTCATTTATTTTTCTGAATTGAGCTGCATGAACTGCTTATATATTTTTGAGATTAATTCTTTGTCAGTTGTTTCATTTGTTATTATTTTCTCCCATTCTGAAGCCTGTCTTTTCACCTTGCTTATAGTTTCCTTCATTGTGCAAAAGCTTTTAAGTTTAATTAGGTCCCATTTGTTTATTTTTGCTTTTATTTCCATTTTCTTGATAACTGTGTAACAACAGAACTCTTGTACCTGTGCTTAAATTGTTACCCATCTTTTCATCTGTTCCTATTCATTCTTCTCAAGAGGACTCTGTAACCAGTCTCTCTCCATTTTATTGTTTAAAAGTCAGTTATTTTTATACAGGGTAAACTCCTTTTCAATTTTTCCACTTTCATTGTCTCTCTTTAGGAAATTTTTGAATTAAAATATGCTCTAATCCTGACTCATCATTAGGATCAATGATCATAAACTGGTATAAAAAGTAATTTTCTCTAAAGAAACAGAAGTCCTACATTTTGAGATTAAATCAAATTAAATCAGTATCTCAGTAATGCTGCTTTATTTTGTGTATTGCTCTTTGGTGCATTTAAGAAGAAAAAGAAAGGAAGGGAATTATTGTTCCTGTGTTCCAGAGGAGACTGACTTGAATATTTAATCATAGTTGTGTAGCATAAGAGCCAGAACATAGTTCTTCTGGCTCCTGGAGCAGGTTCTTTAGTAATGTGAAAAGTAGATCCCCAAGGCCTTCCCTGGTGCTCAGTTGGTAAAGAATCTGCCTGCAATGCAGGAGAGCCTGGTTTGATCCCTGGGTCAGAAAGATCCCCTGGAAAAGGAAATGGGAATCACTTCCAGTAAGCCTGCCTGGCTCATCCCATGGACAGAGGAGCCTAGCAGGCTATACAGTCCGTGGGATCCCAAGAGTTGGACATGACTTGGCGACTAACCCACCATCACCACAGATCCCTACACGGTCCACAAATACCAAATAAGCAGAGGCTATGAAGAGTCACACACCCTCACATGCCCATCCTTTTCTGATTAAATTTACCTCATTCCTTAAGCAGGAGTCAGGGTATGTATTATAGGCCTGATTTTCATTCAGTAATAGTACTCAAAAAATTCACCCCTCATGTTTCAATCAAAGTATCACCAGGGTGATGTTTTATACCACTGGTAATTAAAGTGTGATCTGGTCCTGGGCCAAACACTATCAGTATCATCTGGGAACCTGGGAGAAATGTACATTCTTGGGCCCCATCCTTGCCTACTGACTCAGAAACTCTGGGTGTGGGGTCCAGCAGTTTGCCTGTAAACAAGCCCTCCACAGCGATTCCCACGCAGGCTAAAGTTTGAGGCCAGCTGTTTTAACTCATTCATTGCAGTTGAAATTCTGGTTAATTTTCATTCTTTTTCTTGATATATCCAAGGAGTCTATCTAACATTTATAATACTGTTCTTGTTGAGATGGGAGGCTGCACTGGTTCAGTACATGGGCTCTGAAGATGAACTGTGAGTTGGAAATTCTGGTCCTCTTGCTTGTGTACTGGGGATATGGCCTTGGGAAAAGCTACTTCTCTGTGGAATGAAGTCACCATAGTTCCTACTTCCTAGGGTCATTGTGGCAATTCAGTGAAAGAATCCAGGCAACACATTTAGCAGAGCCTGATCTCTTGGAAAGTACCAATGAAGTGTTTGCTATAATTGTTAGCAGGGTGAATAGTTATTCACCAAGTAAATATTATTTTGAAAAATAATATTTTATTTCAACCAAGGATCTTAAAAATGAACTTTAGGGAAAACCACCAATTGAGACTTTTCCGGGGTTCGTGCAGTAATGTGCATGCCTCATTAGCAGTTGTTTTTCCTTTCTAAATGTTGCTTGCTTGTTTATCTTAATAACCTATTAATAACTTAAAGTGGCATAAAGAGAATGTTTGTGCTAAAAATTCATTTCAATGTAATATTCCTTTTTCTCCTCTAATGCTTTCACTTTTGAAAGGGAAGTAAGTGCTGACATAAGCATCCAACTTTTGGGCATCAGCCATCTGCTGCAATGTTTAACATCTATTTTTATAATCCGACATTTCTCATTGACCTTAATCTACAATTTTGAGTGTTTCCTCTTTATTTCAATGAATAACTATTATTCGTAGAAAGCTGCCATCCCTGAGTCATTGCTGTTGTGATCCACACAAAGGGTAAATAATAGGACCCTGAAAGTGGTGGAAAGGTGTTCTTATGCTGAAAGTTTTTGTTTCATTTAAACTTTGGTGCTTTTACTGCTAATGTAGCTGATGCATTTCCAGTTTACTCCTTAAGCTTTCTTGTTCCTCCTGTAAGTTTGCGATAGTCATACATCTGCCACCATCTGCCACCTATAATGAGAAGAGGGTAGGAAAAAAGATGGTAGGGGAAGGGCAGCCGTGCAAAGGCTAGGTATGTGAGTGTTGCTCTTGAACGTCACTCTTCACTGCAGACCATCGCCAGCAGCTGTTGGTTCCTTTATTTTAGTCTTTAACAGGTCCTGGCAAGGAAAAAAAAAATGTTCTGCTGAAAAAAAAAATTTTTTTTTTTTTTTTGCCACTGCAATTTTTTTTTTATAAGCAGAAAAACAGGGTAAGGGGAAGTTAGAAATTAGGTGGTGAAAACATTTTTTTCTTGATGGTATTCTCAAGACAGCAGGGCTTCTGCAAGCCAGAAAGATGTGGGAGTAAATATGGTAATATCATTCATTAATCATGAAAACCATATTAAGAAAAGGTCTTCCCCTAACCCTTAGTGTCATATAACCAGGTCACCAGATCCATTTTTGGAGTCAGGGTTTTCTATATTCTGTTCAGCATCAAGAAACAGTTAATATTTGATACCTTGCCTTTTCCCCTCAGGAAAAGAAACAAAATATGCTTGAGAAGACAGATTTAATCTCTTACAACCATGTGTATTGAATGCATTCAGTGGGCTGAAAGTTGAAAACAGTTTATATGCCTTTTTCCCTAATGGTCTTTCATTTGGGGTTTTGAGGAGGAATTTACAACTCACTCTTTCCATTTTTATTACTAGAGTATAAAAACGTGTTCTTTGTATGTCAAAAAGTCAATTTCAATTTATTATATGTCAGAGGAACTGTAGCACAATATTTTTTAAAGCATGGAGTTCTTGCCCATGTAAAGACATTTGAGAATTGTTTTCAAAAAGAGTGTTTTGAGCTTCATTTATGTAACAGGGGTTGATCAACAGTTTTTCCCATGGCAGGACAGAAGCAAAATTTGCCTTTGCCTGAAAGTCACTGATGAAGCCCAGTCTCCTTTGGAGTTGAGGTCAGAAATGCTGTGAGTGATATGGATATAACAGGAAAGGAAAAATTTTTTAATAAAGGCTAATGTTTTTCAATTGTCTTGGATTTTTTAGTGTTTCCCCATTCACTCCTAACTTTTGCCATCTGGATGCCTCTAGTTCTGAGAAGATACACTGCCTCTTCTTCTTGCCTCTTCTGTCCCTGCCTCCCTTCCTCCCTCCACCCCCACCCACCTCAACTCTTACGGCTCCTTTAAAGCCTGTAGTTCAAAGAAAGTCACAGTGAAGAGGGCTGTGTCTTTTTAGGCCCAGTGAAACATGTCCTGCAGCCCATGGGCTTTGTGTGAGGCTTTCTGTGATCTCATCTTGCAGGGTCAGAAATGAAAAAAGATTCTTCTGTTCTGTGTTTGCTGGTATAATCATCACTCTCAATGACGAAAATGCAGTGGGAATCCAACAATGACATGACCCTCTGAAAGGGATGCTAAAAGAAAACTTTTTAGAAATGTCTTTAACTTAACCTCGTTTTATCTCCATAGATGAGAATTGTTCTGAAATGCACTGTATTCACAGACTATAGCTCTAGATTGGTATATGTTTAAGACAATTTTAAAGCAACAATATTGATCACTCTTAGCAGGGTTAATGGGACAGAAGAGTTCACGAAAACTATTGCCCTCTGCTCTATTTTTTTGTAAATTGCTCTCCTTCTCTTTTTTTTTTAGTGTATTTATGACTAAGTAGGAAAATATGTGTCACTAGTTTTCCCACCCCCTCTCCATTAACTAATCAACTTAATTCACAGTTTGTGGAATTTGGCATGTTTCATATTAATTTTTTTGTCGTGTGTTAGGCCATCTTTTAATGAGATGCAAAGAAATGTTATCTCAAAAAACTTAGCTGCATTTTTACAATTCAGGACTGTATTGATACTTTGTGTCAGTGAGAGCTTTACAAAGGGGAAATTAAATACAGATCTTTAGAACAAAATACTGGCAAGTCTAAAATATATATTATTGGAGTTCTAGAAAAAGGTCTGGCACTCAATTCTTCTAAAAGTAAATGTAACAGAATTTAATGTCAACACATGGGTAGATTACCCTTTGTTGCTTACTTTATAGCGTGACTGTATCTCTCTATTATAAAATAGCTTCCCTTCCTTCCTTGAAAAAAAAATGTGGATACTGAACTTGCTAGCATAGTGATGAGTAGTAGCATGTTCTGGCATATTAGTGATAATCTCAATTCACTAATCTCTAATTCAGTTCATGAAGAAATGTAAACATATGTAAACACTAGATGACATTCCATAGAGATAGAAAGTTTTTATTTTTAATAAAAGTAGATTATGTGAATATTGGCTTGATGACCTTTCTCTATTCTCCACTAAACTAGAATGTTTTTAACCAGGATGTTTTTTGCCTCATTTGTGAAGGAAGTCTGGGTTAAACAGAGTTGACATTCTGCTGCCTTAGATAATGAGCTACCTCATTCCAAGGCAGTTTCTCGAGGAAATGACTTCCTTTCCTCATAAATCTTGCTGTGAAGCTTGGGTGTTGTGTGGCCATAAAACACAATTATTGACCAAGCCAAGAAATGATAGCTTTTGCAAGAGAGATAAAGATAATGTTTATTTTATACATCAATACATCTGTTTTTCTAATCTTTGGAGTTTTATCCAGACCTTCTTTCTCTGTATACGAGAATTAGTAGGAATGTCCTTGAGGCTCTTTCTCTCCCACTCCAGAGAAACAAGGAAAAAACTGTAGTGTGGTCTGAAGGATTATGGCACAAGGAAGAGGCCGATAGGAGCTCTTAAACCTTTTAGGGAAGGACTTCTGTCCAGAGCTTAGAAGGTGAAGCAAGTGGGAGTGTCAGTGAGCCGTCTAGTTTCCATCCTAGCTACCTACACTAGGAAGTCTGGTGAGCATAAAAATAGCCTGGCTCTCACCTCACTGACTCAGAGGTGTTTGAACAGTCTTACATCATCCAAATGGTGATAACACTGGAAAAGTATGATCCTGTCATTTGCCTCCCATGTCACAACAAAGAGAATATATGATACAAGACTTGATTAATGAGACAATGTGAAGTTATTTTCTTTCTTGAATTTGTCAAGTAATCAATGTCTCAGTGATTAGACCTACCCAGGAAACAACTTCAGACAGAATGAGAGGCCTGGATGGCTAGAAAAAGAGGACTGTAAGATGACTCATTTTAATTTATCACCGAGTATATTCACTGTTGGTTTGATAGGGTTTTATCCCTTCTAAACTATTTTACTATTCACTAAGTGTTTGCATATGTCATTAGAATCCTAAAATATGACAAGCCTTGATTATCAGCAAATTCTTCTTCCTCATTTTAGTGTGTGTTATATGCAAGAGTGGATGATGGAATCAGGTCAACTGGATTGTTAACTAACCTTCATCATCTTTAAGTTTCGGGTCGTAGGAACTTGGAAACAGAATTTAATGTCTAGATCTTTGAGGATGAAGGTTAAAAATGCCCATGTCTTGCTACGGTGTGGCTGAAACAAGGATAGATGTCTCTGGTACATGTAGTTTATTATTGTTATTTAGGGATGAGGAAATTGAATTGCAGAGAAGTTAATTGACTTGCCCATCATCACTTTAGGGTCTTTGAAGCAGGGAGGGCTTGATTCAGGCCTTCTGTCTCCAATCCTGTGTCCTGTCCACACTATCATTCCCCTTAATGCACATGGATTTTTGCTCATCATTTTCAAGGGGCAATATATCTATAAACTAATGGTGTTTGCTGAAAGAAAGCTGGTATAAATTATTGCCAATTAATGATGCAAGATTGTTGACTTGGGGAGGAGAGTGGATTTTCCAGTAACTCCCAATGATGGGTACAACTGTCTGTTCTTTGGTAGTTTTAAGATGTTTCCACAGTGAGACTCAAAGTATGACTTCTCAACTTGAAATGGTAGAAATATGGTCAGTAGCAGAAAGACAGAAGGTAGAAGAAATAATCCAGTGGGGAAGCAAGAAAAAAATAAATGCCATTTCATGTAGGCAATAGAATCAAAACAGCAAGTTTGGCTAAAGGAAGAAAGTGGTAAAAAAAAAAAAAAAAAGAGAGAGACAAAGGTAAAATTAATCCACATTACCAGACAGCATAGAGATATATGACATTGGTTAGCATATGGCATATGGCATATATCCAGACTATGCCATCCCGGGCCCCATAAAACAATACACTGGCTTTGCAAACATTAACAGACTGTAGGAATCCTATTACCTAACTTTCCAGAATAACAGAAGGCCAAATGTTTGTGGCACTAGAGCTGGGAGTAATGAGGGAAAATTACCAGGAAGTATGTCTTGGCCCAGAGTAAGGAAGAACTTTCTAACAATAAGAGCTGCCAACAATGGAATGTCCTATCCTCTAAAGAAATGAGCTTCCTCCTGCTGGAGAATCAGGCAGCAGCCAGAACATTGTCTGGCAGGGGTGCCATCGGGGGTTCCAGCAGAGGGTCACAGTTCACATCATGATGAACTGTGATGGACCTGAAGGTTCCTTGCCAAGACTCTGTGATTCCCTGACTGTTTTGGTTACACCTTATTTCTCTTTCATACTCAAAGGTTTACTGATTTTCATAAATATACTTTAATATACACAGGGAGGGACTTGGGCTTATGAAATAAGATTAGCTTGACAGTCCTTTGTCCATGGAATTCTCCAGGCCAGAATACTGGAGTGGGTAACCATTTCCTTCTCCAGGGAATCTTCCTGATCCAGGTTTCGAAGCCAGATCTCCTACATTGCAGGCAGATTCTTTATTCTCTGAGCCACCAGGGAAGCCCCTTATGAAAGTAATCAAATGAAATTCAAAATAATATATGTTAGAGGAAAACAACCAGAATAATTCTTTTGAAAGTCATATTGAATAAAGCCCATTGTAGTGATTATAAATCTCAACAGAATGAAGGTGATTTGCGATGGACATAAATACATCTGGAAAAGAATTTATCTGTTACATTTATATAGGCACACCTCATTTTATTGCATTTAACTTTATTGTGCTCCACAGATACTAAAAAAAAACATTTTTACAAATTGAAGGTTTGGGGGAACTTTGCATTGAGCAAGTCTTATTGGCCCGTGGCATCATTGTCCCAAAAACATTTGCTCACTTAGTGTCTCTGTGTCACATTTTGGTGGGTCTCACAAAATTTCAAGTTCTTTCATCATTATTATATTTATGATGATGATTTGTGATCAGTGATCTTTGATGTTACTATTATAAAAAGATTATAACTCGCTGAAAGCTCAGATGATGGTTAGCATTTTTTAATCAATAAAATATTTTAAAATTAAAGCATGTGCATTGTGTTTTTTTAAGACATAATACTGTTGTATGCATAATAGACTACACTACAGTGTGAACATAACTTTTATATGCACTTGGAAACAAAAAAGTTCATGTAATTTCCTCTGTTTCAATATTTCACTTTACTGGAGTGGTCTGGAACCAAACCCACAATATCTCCAAGGTGTGCCTGTATTGTATAATTCTGTTGGAGGAAAGAATTTCTGCAGAGTAAGCAAAAGACATGTGTCAGAGGCTACAGGGCAAATATTGTCCTTTCCTATAGTTGATTCGAGGACAGTATTGAGGGAAACAATCAGAAATTCATGTTAGGGAATGGACAAACTTGAATTTCAGGTTCATATGTTTGGGGTTTGGTGGACACTTAATTTCTTTTGCAATTTTTTTTTATTTTTTAAATAGAGATGGACATGATAATGAGCTTTGTTTCATAACTGTTAGTTTGGTTATGGTGGGAAGGAAGGATTAGAAAAGAGAAGGGAGGGATAAAAAGTGTAGGTGAGAAAAGTTGCCATCTAGAGCAGAGGTAGTGAGAAACCAGCTCCTGGGAGGATGCACTGCTAAGTCACTTCAGTCGTGTCCGACTCTGTGTGACCCCATAGACAGCAGCCCATCAGGATCCCCCGTCCCTGGGATTCTCCAGGCAAGAACACTGGAGTGGGTTGCCATTTTCTTCTCCAATGCATGAAAGTGAAAAGGGAAAGTCGCTCGGTCATGTCCGACTCTTTGTGACCCCATGGACTGCAGCCTACCAGACTCCTCCACCCATGGGATTTTCCAGGCAAGAGTACTGGAGTGGGTTGCCATTGCCTGGGAGGATAGAGTTGCCTTTAATTGAAATGGGAAGCTTATGGGGGAGAAAATGTATAGAGGGTATCATCGCCCTCGTGTCCATCTGGAGCCACAAATGCAGAACCAGCGAATGGGACAGGTGAAGAATGGAGATGCAGATTTGGGAATTATTTACATGGAGGACACAACCTAAAATGCAATGAAATTCCAAAGATGAGACTATCAGTTCAGTTCAATTCAGCTGCTCAGTCGTGTCTGACTCTTTGCAACCTCATGGACTGCAGCACGCCAGGCTTCCTTGTCCATCACCAACTCCTGAAGCTTGCTCAAACTCATGTCCATCGAATTGGTGATGCCATCCAACCATCTCATCCTCTGTCATCCCCTTCTCCTCCTGCCCTCAATCTTTCCCAGCATCAGAGTCTTTTCTAATGAGTCAGTTTTTCGCATCAGGTGGCCAAAGTATTGGAGTTACAGCTTCAGCAGCAGTCCTTCCAATGAATATTCAGGACTGATTTCCTTTAGGATTGACTGGTTTGATCTCCTTGCTGTCCAAAGGACTCTCAAGAGTCTTCTCCAACACCACAGTTCAAAAGCATCAATTCTTTGGTGCTCAGCTTTCTTTACAGTCCAACTCTCACATCCATACATGACCACTAGAAAAACAATAGCTTTGACTAGACTGACCTTTGTTGGCAAAGTAATGTCTCTGCCTTTTAATATGCTGTCTAAGTTGATCATAGCTTTTCTTCCAAGGAGCAAGCGTCTTTTAATTTCATGGCTGCAGCACCATCTGCAGTGGTTTTGGAACTCCCAAAAAATAAAGTCTCTCACTGTTTCCACTGTTTCCCCCATCTATTTGCCATGAAGTAATGGGACCAGATGCCATGATCTTAGTTTTCTGAATGTTGAGTTTTAAGTCGACTTTTTCACTCTTCTATTTCACTTTCAACAAGAGGCTCTTTAGTTCTTCACTTTCTGCCATAAGGGTGGTGGCATCTGTGTATTTGAGGTTATTGTTATTTCTCTCAGCAGTCTTGATTCCAGCTTATGCTTCATCCAGCTTGGCATGATGTACTCTGCATATAAGCTGAATAAACAGGGTGACAGTATACAGCCTGGATGTATTCCTTTCCCAATTTGGAATCAGTCTGTAGTTCAGTTGGTAAAGAATCTGCCTGCAGTACAGGAGACCCCAGTTCGACTCCTGGGTCATTAAGATCCTCTGGAGAAGGGATAGGCTACCCTCTCCATTATTCTTGGCTTCCCTTGTGGCTCAGCTGGTAAAGAATCCACCTGCAATGAAGGAGTCAACTGGGTTCAATCCCTGGGTTGGGAAGATCCTCTGGAAAAGGGAAAGGCTACTCACTCAAGTATTCTGGCCTGGAAAATTCTATGAAATATATATAGTCCATGGGGTCTTAAAGAGTTGGACATGACTTAGCCTATCAGGGAAAAGAAAAGAAAACTTGAGCAGGCAAGAGAAGGGAAAACAATCAGAGAAGGTAATAATAAAAGCAAACTTAATGAATAAAGAGAAAACCCAAGAGTATTTCTTGGAGGCTGAGGAAGAACACAACCTCAAGAACATATGATACTCTCAGAGACCACGGAGGTGGGAAGTCAAGACAGACCCAAGTTGGAAGTTTCCTTGGAGGATTCTAACCACCTTTCAAGAGCTTGGGAACTGGAGTGACCATATAATTTTGTAAATGTGAAGGAACAAAAAGCAGCCAAATAATACATTAGTCACAGTTGTGTTTGTTACTCAGAGTGACTTTCATGATGTCTTTCCCCTCCTTTCTGGGGATAACAAGGCCTGTCTGCCCTTCCCTGCACTGCTGCTCAGACTTCGCTCAGGACAAAGGCTTCACAGCAGACTAAATTTATAGATTCGAATCAAGCTCCGTTGGAGGACAGCGTTGCTCCTATTTTCCTTTTGGGGGAGGGAGTAGATGATTGGGACATCCTGGCACAAAACACCTAGTTAGTTATCTCTGAAATAATGTGTATGTTATAGCTTTGTTGTAAGACTGACTTTGTTCTAAAGAGTGGTTCACAAATTGCAAATTCCTCCTCATAACTAGTTTTATTATACTTACAGATAAGACTGTAGTTGGGGACTACTTAAAGATTCGCTATCTTATATTTTGCTGTCTTATATGATAGGAAAAACAACTGCCTTAACTGAAACTTAAGTTTTGGGTTCAAATACTTCACCTATTACATCATAGCAGCTATAGTATATGCTGCTGGTAATCAAATATACTATTCTCCTAATAACAATGTAACAGTCACGACATACATATTGAGGCATGTTCTAAGTTACTGTGCTGGACAGGATGTATAACTATATCATTTATGTTATCGTCTTTTATGACAATCTCTTTAGAGGGGTGGTATTATTGTTCTTCTGTGGATGAGCAAAACTGAATTTGTGAGACATCTTACACCTGTCCAAGCTCAGATGGATAAAAGAGCTAGCCGAGAAAGCCCCCTCAGACAGAGTGGCTTCACATCCAATACCCTCCATCCCTGAGTTATGCTGTACTTCTTAGAATATAAAGACATTGGAGACCAGTGTCAGGGTGAGCGAGTGAGAGAGCTGAAGCACAGAGGGGTTCAGGACCAGCTGGGCAGGCTGCTTCCAGCAGTGCCATATCCCTTCCACCAGGGGATGCCTCTGTAGGGACTTTTTTTCCCCCCCTTTTTGAATAAATTTCAGAGACCATTGTATTCTTTGTGAGTTTGCTACTGTGCAACCAAACAGAGCCTGCAGCTTTTAAGGTGAATAAAATGTCCATCTATTGGATATATTGAAGTGGCATCAAGTTTAAGAATTTTGCGCTTGGTCTTTTGGAAGTTATAATTAAAACAAATAGATTGTGGTTCTGTTTTAATCTTATATCGGCTCTTCTGGTTGTTGCAATATGACTCAAGCAGTGAAACCACAACAACCCAGAAAAATGGCAACGGTGTATGTTGGGGAGAAACATCTTTCTTTTGATGGTTCCTCCCTGTGAAGGGAGCTCCAAGCTGACTTTATTCCTGGATTTAAATGATTGTTAATCTGTGGAAAGCATAACTGGGTATGCTCAGCTTGACTCCACCCTCCCATGTGTTAGTAGGTACCTGCCTACCTGAGGGATGTGGCTTTCTACTGCTTTCCAGAGCATCTCAGGAGGGATTCCTATGGACTTATGTGAAACGAATATTGTTAGTGAATAGTTAATGTCTCATAATTTTATATATTTGTCTGACACTGAATTTAAATATAATTTTTATGTTTAAAATTAACATATTCTGACAATGAATTTCATATGCCTTATATCTTTGACATTATATTGAAATGAAAGAAATAACATGGCATAAAAAATTCATTGTCAGAATGACAGTTTAATAATATTAAGGCTGTATCTTAAACTATATTGAGAAAAACCTAATTTTCTTTGGTTGTAGTTCAATAATTTAATTCTTAATGAAGACTCTAAATGAGACTATTTATCATATTCCATAAATTTAAAAATTTAAAGCAAATACTTTAAATTATGGTTAAAAGCATTGCATTGATATATCCTCAGATTCATATTAGCTTTAAAACGTTAAAACATCTAAATTAATTTTCTTTGATATCATTTTAATACAAAGAGTTCTCAAGACAATTACCATTTCATAAACAGTTATAATTAGCATCATTAGATTTATATACTATAGTCCTTCTCTTAAAGAAGTTAAATATAATTCTTAATTTCATCTGGTGTATAATTGAAACATTTAAATTATTTTTTGTCATTTTGATAATAACACCTATCATCTATGTATTCATCCATCCACCCATCCACCCAGTCCCCCCACACACAAACTTGGAAGCACCCCAAATAGGCTTTTCTCTCAATAGCTAAGAGGTTTAGAAATTTTTCAAATCCCCTCACCCCACACCTCTATAGACACAAACACAATCCACATCCAATTGGATTTAACTGATGTTGTATCAACTCTCTAAATTAATATAAGAATTTTACCTCTATATCCTGAAATGTTCACATTCAGAACAATTGTTAATTTGCAATGTGTCTCAGATGGTAAAGCGTCTGCCTACAATGAGGGAGACCCAGGTTTGATCCCTGGGTTGGGAAGATCCCCTGGAGAAGGAAATGGCAACCCACTCCAGGACTATTGCCTGGAAGATCCAATGGACGGAGGAGCCTGGTAGGCTACAGTCCATGGGGTTGCAAAGAATTGGACATGACTGAGTGACTTCACTTTCACTTTAGCTATTGTATAAACCTTGGATATTAAACATTGGTATTTGTTAATAGTGTACTTCACATTTTTTAGTCAGGGTCCCTGGTGAGAGTCTGACCACTTGCCGTGTACACACTTTCACACTGGAGGCTAATAGACCACTTGGAGCTTATGCAAGGACCAGCCAGGTAGAGAATCCCTTCTAGACTGTAAACTGCCCTTTGGCATTGGTGTTATAACAACAATGTGAATGCTTTAAAAGAAGCTGGATACCTGCAGAGAGTAAAAATTGGCATAAGCCACTGAAACTAAGAATTTGATTTAGGAACTATCAATCAAGCATGGTTATATAAGGGCTAATCTCAGAGCTTTCTAGAAGCACACTAAAATTAGAATCTCTTCTTTCCCTGCGCAGTGCCGAGAATGAGTACCAAGACCAACTTTGGCTTTTCTTCTCCTTTGCTTGAGTACTCAGCCTTGTCACCCCATGTCCTTACTGACTGTCTTTCGTTGAAAAACAGAAATCTTTTGTGATATCAAGAGCTAAGTTCGTGCAGTGCTCTGTCATACTTGGCAATCACAAACAGGCCTTCTTCAAGACTGTCCATACTCCTGGGATGTTTTGGCTTAAGGATTATTGTGTACTTTACTAGAAGTACAAAATAAAAACCACTGTGAAATTACCCACTTAATCTTTTCATTACAACCCTCTAGATTTAATGCCAAATAATTGTTTCTGGATTGCCTTACACCACTGAAACTTTAGAAACCTGGTGTTTTTTCTTTTTTATGCTTTTATTCTCATGTATTAGCATAATAGAGTAAGCATTCCCTTTTGTGTTACATTTTTATTTATACATGTGTTTTGCAGGTGTGGTTCGCATTGGAAATTCTGGCTCCGGACCTACAGACAAATATTAGATGCAGAGTTAGGCAGTGCTAAGGCAGTCTTGTTTAATAAAGTTAAAATCTTGTTAATCATAAATATTGCATATTAACAGTAGCTTATATATGCAGTGGGACCAGGTAGTCTTTCCTGTAAGTAACTACACATCTGTGAAAAGAGAAACATTAGAAGTGGGAGTTAAGTGTCATTATGCTTACGTACCAACATCTGCTGCAGGTTATTTTGCAAGGAAGACAGTATGAAATGCAGATGTATTCCTGAGAGTAAATGTTCATCTGTGGCAATTTGTATATTGCCAAATATTTATTGATTATCTACTGTGTACAAGTCTCCCTGTTTGTAAATAACCCTGTACTTATTCAGTTCCCGATGTGTGCGTTCAACTCACTTTGTGTGTTCTCAGTTGTGTCTGACTCTTTGCAACTCCTTGGACTATAACCCTCCAGGCTCTTCTGTTAACTATAGGAGGTTATAATGATAGTAAGGGCACTCGTAAGAATTTAGAAGTACTCTTATAGCGGGCTTCTAGGGTGACTCAAATGATAAAGAATCTGTCTGCACTGCAGGAGACAAGTTTGATCTCTGGGTTGGGAAGATCCCCCGGAGGAAGAAATGGCAACCCACTCCAGTATTCTTGCCTGGAAAATCCCATGGACAGAGGAACCGAGTGGGTTGCAGTCCACAGGGTCAAAAAGAGTCAGATATGACTGAGCATGAATGTATTTATAGTTAAATAAGATTAGATGTATAGTCATAACTGCTCACATGTACACCATGTAAAACAGAACAGAAGAAAACAGTCAAAAGAATATATCCTTACTCGTTATTAAGAATCAAATAAAATTTATTTTATTGAGATATAGTTGATTTATAGTGTTAATTTTTGCTGTACAACACACTGATTCAATTATATATGTATATATTCTTTTTCACATTCTTTTCCATTATGGTTTATCACTGGATAGAAAATATAATTCCTTGTGTCAACAGGGTTATTAATAGCGTCTGCTTTAATTGGGCTGCCTAGCATAGAACTTAATGACCACTTTTTTCAATGAAAAAATCAAGATCTTGGTTTATACTCTACTTGGAAATGTGAATGGAGAGCAAAATTCTAATCACAGTTAAGCTGTTGAGTAAAACTCTGTAGCCTTGGACACTTTGTGCCTGCCTCTTCTTCCTCTCCTCCTCTCTTAACCTCCTTATAGGTTAGAAAATGAAACAGTGGACTCTACACTCTGTAATTCCATTCCAATTAGAGTTCTATAATTCTATGAGCATTTAACCAATGAAAACCAATTAAAACAAAACAAAACAAAACTTTATCACCAGAACTTCATTAATTGAAATGAATGTCAAAAGTATAATCTGAATCAGATCCCATGCCTGGAAAGCTTGCCATTTAGGGTTAATCTAGAAAACACTTTTTTGGTGCGGTTCACCTCTTAAGAGGACCATAGTTTCAGCATTTGGCAACTTAGCTTGTCATCAGGGCATGATGCCATAAAGACCTTTGTGCAAAGACGGAATAAATTAGAGTGAAAGGCAAGTCGGTAGTAGGAGTTTTGGAGAGATGTAACAAATGTAGAGAGGCAGAGTATAACTGAGTGGAAAAAAATCCTCCAGAGGCAAAGAGAAAATTGTTGAAAGGAAGAACATTAGGAAACTAAGTTTATCTCAGGAATTTATTCCAAAAGTCAAATTCCAGAGGAGACTCAATTCTGTAATGCTTTCCCAATCCTTATTTATGCTATAGTACAGGGATCTTATTTAAAATGAGAAATTATAATGTTCTGAATAAACAAGGGGAAATTGAACAATTTTTATTGTCCATGGCACACAGTATAGTCTTTTAAAAAGAATTTCAGGAGAAATGATCTCTACCATTAACTAAAACTCCCATTTTTTTTGAGCATTCTTATTAAAGCTTTACCAACTAAATAAAGCATAAAGAAATTTTCATAATTAACTATTTAAGTTTTTTTTTTTTAACCAAGGTCAAAATTAGCAAACCACAGACCTGGTAGTGAAATTGTTTCCATTGTTCTTCTCAGACTTTTTTTTTTAAGTTTGCTAATATTATAAGCAATTTTTTAAAAATTACCAAAATTTCTTAACAAAACTAATCACATGGTAGCTAAATGAATAAAATCAGTTTCATTCATAGTCATCTGTCATAAATTGTCATTTTCCCCAGAGTAAATATATATTTAGCTATTTAGAAGAGGAAGGATAATGGAAAAAAATCAGTTTTATTTATTCACAAACATATTTAGATAAGTGACATTTCTCCTACAAATACAGATGAAATTCTGACTTCTGATTTACTCATACGCTATATAACTTGTACATGTATCCCAACATGATTCCCAGATGAATGGGTTGTTGATATTAATATTAACAGATAAAAAAAAAATACTTGTTTATAAATGTACTCTCTGTATTTTCTGTGAAAATGAGATATGTTTTTGACCTTACTGTATATAAAGTTAATATCCTGCTTTTTCTGTATTTTTATTTAATAATTTTAATGATACCTTGATAAGCATCTGTATATTATTCATAGTCATGAAGAACTTACTGTTGTTTAATTTCTAAGTCATGTCTGATTCTTTGTGACCCTGTGGACTGCAGCCTACCAGGCTCCTCTGTCCATGGGATTTTTCAGAACTTCTGTGGTTGTTCGAGTAAAGACAGTACTTGGAAGTAAGAAAATAACATAGTGTCTTTCAAAAATTCAGTATCTAGAATTAGTGAACCATCTTTAAGCAAATAAATATTAAATCCTCTTTAAATAACATTCAGAAAACAAATTATATTTATCACTTAATAAAAATGAGGAGGTGCAGCCAGTATCTTTGAATAACATTTTATTTGCTGTTTATTTTAAATTATGATTTCTCCCTAATGATCTAGTTTAGTGAAATTGTTCTATGAAAGATGAAAAGATAAAGTTTTTAGATAAAATTTACATAGATTTTAGTTTATTAAAAAATCTATAAAGTATTAAATGATGGATTTTAAAACTTGAATATGAAATTAGTCTTAATATTTTAATTACCATTGAAGAGAAGGAAAGTTATCTGGTTTGGAAAAATATGTTTAGTTTCCAAGCATCATAATATTTAATTATCCATAACTTTTAGATTGGGCTTCCCTGTTGGCTCAGTGGTAAAGAATCCTCCTCCTGCCAAACAGGAGTCATGGGTTCGATCCCTGGGTTGGGAAGTTTCCCTAGAGAAGAAAATGCAACCCACTCCAATATTCTTCCCTGGGAAATCCCGTGACAGAGAAGCCTGGCAGGCTACAGTCCATGGGGTTGCAAAAGAGTCAGATGTGACTTAGAGACTAAACAACAAATTTTAGATTAGCCAGATCCAGAGACGTGAAAATTTGTAGTTCACTATTTATTTTAATAAGGTACAAAAATTTAAGACATTTTGTGTGAATTATCTGGCAAAAGGAAACAAAATGGGGAAATTCTTAATTTACATTCTCCTGGAATGAAACATTAATATTTATATTACCCCATAGTGTTTTATATGGTACTTTGCTAGTACTTAAAATTTACAGCACTGAATTCCTATTTCTACAGTTTATCTAAATACTAAATGAAATGTATGAAAGATCTCTTCGTTGAACAAATAGCTACAGTTCCTACTGGATTTTTTTTTTTTTTTTTGGTTGGAAGATTTGAAAGGGCATTCATACGGAAATCAGAAAGATCTAGCTTACATGCTGATACATGATTTATTATTTTGAATTTATTACTCTGTGTAAAGAGGAGAAAAAGTCTTTTCTAGATTGAGTATTGATTGTTTTGTTTCCAGAGTATTAGTGATAAGAAAAATATTACATGAGCTCAAGTGAAAGAAATACATACTTGAGAAGAAACCATCTAACAATGTGATAATCAGTTTTTCTTTATACTGTAACTTAGTAGTAAAAGAGTACTGAAATGCTTTATGATTATAGTCTGAATATTGTACGTGCATTTTAGTACATCACATGAAACTATCTTAGGTCCTGTCTACAGTACATAAAAAATATCCAGTTTCAAAAGAAAAGATATAACATGATTTATCCTTTGGATGCATGTAAATTGGTATTTAGTTATGGACATATTTTGAAGAAAATAGTGTGGAATATTATTTAAAGGACTCTCACAGGAAGGAAGTTTCCAAAGCTAGACAGTCTAAAAAATTTTACCATTAAGTAGTTAAATGATATTTTATTTAGATGATTGATACTACTAGATACTGCCTCCTCCAGAAACTTTTGTTGAAGTAACTGGGTGCCTGAAAACTACAGATAAAAAGCTCTATTTCCATTCTATTTTAGGCAATAGTTGCTAGATATGATGTAAAATTGAAAGGTGATAGAGAGGACACACACACACAGATATGCTACTTTTGAACATATCTAACATTATGATTGACATTCTGTAAGAGTCTAGAATTGTAGTTATCAAGTTGTCCTTGCAATAAAACATATTGATGACTATTAGGATATTTGAAGATCTCTTTAAATGATGGAGCTATTAGGAAGTGAATTGATTCTACTTCAACTTCAAACAGTTCCAGGTAAAGCTCTTCCAGGCTAGAGCAAGGCAGAAAGGTGGAATCACAGATTAGGAGAATTGAGAGTCAAGTCAGCCCCAATAAATATCAGAAGTATGACTCATTCAACAATCAGATTGTAAAATACTGCAAATTATAAAAGTCCAAGGGGACCTGAGAAACACTCATTTTTCAGTAAAAGCTTTGCATGACTGAGAAATTTCCTAAAGAGTTGCAAAGGAGAAAGAAATAGATGTTATAGATTTGTTGATGATTGAGAGTTTTTGATATAAAAGTCCAGTTGTCTTTAATTTTTCTTTAGTTTTTAGTTAGGAACTAGACTAGGGGAAAATGTACATAACTTAAAAAATATCTTGTTATCCTTTTAACCATGATGAAGACTGTTCTACTTATACTTGTTGGCTGATAGCTATAAAGATGCTACAAATAATGAAAATACTGAACAAAAGTTTGGTTTGTAAAATATAAAGCACTATATTAAACCTATTGCTTTTTTGGTTAAGAAATCTTATTCATATGATGATCAACACTGTTTGAATTCAAAACAGTTTTTCTAATTTACCTGTCAGTTAAATATGTGAATTTTTAGTGACCCACAAAAAGGGAGGAAATGGAATATCATAAATCCTGGCACCCCACTCCCAGCATGTTCTGAATATACTCTTTAAGATGAATTATTTTGTGTTGAAACATAAATTTATGATCAGATAATGTCATCAACTAAAATTGCATTTTCCCCAATGGCAACATGGCTAATAGTCTTGGACTAAAGCATAGCAAACTGAAAAGGGAAGCTTAATTATTACATGGTCAAAGTGACTGTTTCAGTGACTGTTTGAAGTTTTAACTTCTATCCAGACTTTAATTTGTGGCAAAATTGACTTAGGATCTTAATCCGTTAAATGTGTTGGCTGTTGTTATGTCTTAGATTTGTGTTGAGAAGACAAAGAATGTAAAGGTTTCTTATGTTGATAATCTCACTGTAGGTTCTCTCTCTCTCTCTCTCTCTCTCTCTCTCTCTCTCTCTCTCTCTCTCTCTCTCTCTCTGTGTGTGTGTGTGTGTGTGTGTGTGTGTGTGTGTGGAGGTGGGGATTCCCCAAGGTGTCTGAAAGACTGGGTCAAGATAGTGTCTGCTTGCAGGAAGGATGCTAAAACTGTTTCCTCAGGTGACTTCCCTGAAGGTGTCCTTGGTGAATTAATCTATCACTCAGTCTTGGAGGCTCAGAAATTTCATTTTGAGCCCATTGTGAAAGTGGGTCCATCTCTTAATGGTAATTCACCCAAGCTAATACTTAACTTGTTCCTTCTTTTTTTTCATTCATTCTTTTATCTGTTTTCAGGACCAGGACCAGGAATTAGACTAGGTTTTGTGGATAGAGTGGTAAATAAGTCCTTGTGCTCTTGGATGGCACAGTAAAAGAGGGAAGAAAAACAAGTAACTGAAAGTTTATGTACAAGTCAAGGGATAAGAAAAATGAGTACAGAAATCTGAGTCAAATCTGCTGATATTCACCTGTTTTTTATGGCCACCTTCCCAGCCAACATCTCCTCTAATTGGTTGGAGCCCAAATTGTTATGGATTGTTAAATATTTTTGAAATTATTCCAACTAGCATGGCTGTCATGGGGATATTGCTTTACTTGAGAAACTTAAATCTTAATGAGCCAGTTTCTTGATATATAATGAGTAATATCTATCAGAGGAGCCAGAAGAGTAGATGGCACACCTAAAGAAGAAACTAGAAGTGGTCTGAATTAAAAGATTGAATTAAACATATGAATTAAAAGATTGTGATGAGTCTAGTGTTTAACGCTATCAATACAAATGAGAACTTTGTGTATCCATTTCATGAGAGTCTTGATCTTAGTGGCACAAAGACTCTGGGCCATTTTCTAGGATTGTCTTGCTGCCTAGTATAATACATAGATAGTTATTACCACTGAGTTCTTAGATTTTCCTTTTACCATATCTATTGTAAATATTTCTCCACATTGATTTTGATAACAGTCATATCTTACTGGTCTCAGAAAGATTCTCTTTTTCTAAGATGACTCTGTCTATTGGTATCAATGCAAAAGAGTTAAAATTTAATGCTTTAAAGAACAATCTGATTTCTAAATTCCCGGGGAGCTCTTCATTATAACTTTCAAGTACAGACAAGAGTTTTTGTTTGAATAAAGTAGCTAAATATTCTCCTGGATTTCTATGTTCGTTTTTTATATTTTGAACCAAACTTCCATGTTTTTTCTGGCCAACAGATTTAAAATCTAAACATAAAGGTTTATTTTTCATAAATTGTTTTGGATTTGACCTTCACAGGGAATATTTTAAGTGTCGTAATCAATGAGGTTTCAGGTACCACTTTACAGAGAACTACTGTGATTATGTTTTTGTGGTTGGATTTTTCTGAACCCATTAGCTACATGGTAATGGAGTGGTGGAATTCAGGTTTTGAGAATCATCACACCACTCGGTTACCAGAAATTCAATAAAAAACAAACATGAGTGATAGGTTTATGTTCTGGTACAGTATATTTTTAAAATGGTGTTTGTTAAGCCCTCTAGAGGATGCATCAAAGAGAATATGACAATCCGTCTTTGATCAACTGAGCCGCCTTATAATTGGACTCTGCATCAAATGTTAAAAGATCAAAAGGAAGAGGCAAATTTAGATTTAGGCGTACGATAGGTCATTTTTTCAGTGGGAACAGTGTGTATCTTTGGATTGGTAAAAATAGGATAATGAAAAATATCCTTTTCTACTTTACTTCTCTCTTCATTCCTAACATCATTTGAAAGCATCTGCTACCTCAGTGTGAATACAAAGTATACTTTGGTGACTAAATAACTTGCTCTCTTTGCTTGAAAAAATATTTATAGATCATGAGCAAAGCAATATTTGAACATAAGATTTTCTTTTGAGATATTTAGACTTCATCAAAGAAGAAGAAAATACAGGAAGTTTCATTGATCAATGGTATACTTTGATTGTTGCTGTTGTTGTTAGTTACTATTTCGTGTCCAACTCCTTTGCGACCCCGTGGACTATAGCCAGCTAGGCTCCTCTGACCATGGGATTCTCCAGGCAAGAATGCTGGAGTGGGTTGTCATTCCCTTCTCTAGGGGATCTTCTCTGCCCAGAAATCGAACCTGAATCTCCTGCATTGGCAGGTGGATTCTTTACCATCTGAGCCACCAGCGAAGCCCTATAGACATGCTAAAATTTATTTTCTGCATTTAAATATATCACAGGCATATACATATTAGAAAATATTTGCATTTAGCATAGTTGGGAAACAGAGACAATTCTCATTTTGATTTAATTCATAGTGTTCTTTTTGGCAAGTCAGTTGGTAACTCTGGGCCTTAGCTTCCACATCTGTAAAATGAGAGGCATGAGGCAGGTGACCTAGCTTTCCACACAAAGTGATATTCTGCTAAATGTTATTGAGACTAGAGATCTGGGTGGTTTAAGATGATAAAATGTATAATGTCAACAACTAGCCTTACATACAAGTGACTCTGCTACTTTGGGAAATTTGTGACCGCTCTGCTAAGGTCTGTCTAGTCAAAGCTATGATTTTTCCAGTAGTCATGTATAGATGTGAGAGTTGGACCGTAAAGAAGGCTGAACGCCAAAGAATAGATGCTTTTGAACTGTGGTATTGGAGAAGATTCTTGAGAGTCTCTTGGATTGTAAGGAGATCAAACCAGTCAATCCTAAAGGAAATCAGTCCTGAATATTCATTGGAAGGACTGATGCTGAAGCTGAAACTCCAATACTTTGGTCACCTGATGCAAAGAGCCGACTCATTAGAAAAGACCCTGATGCTGGGAGAAATTGAAGGCAGGAGGAGAAGGGGACAACAGAGGATGGGATGGTTGGATGGCATCACTGACTCAATGGACATGAGTTTGAGTAAACTCAGGGAGTTGATGATGGACAGGGAAGCCTGGCATGCTGCAGTCCATGGCATCACAAAGTCAGACACAACTGAGTGACTGAACAGCAAATACAGTCGCTTCTTATTTTCCCCAAAGTAAATCATTTTCCTCTTTAATGCTTACAACATATGGTTTAGACTTAGTATGTGCTGAGTAAGTATAGATTGATTCAGTTCAGTTCAGTTTTGTCCTACTCTTTGTGACCCCACGGACTGCAGCACGCCAGGCCTCCCTGTCTGTCGCCAACTCCCAGAGTTTACTCACATTCATGTTCATTGAGTCGGTGATGCTAGAGGGAAGCAAACATATTTTGTGAAACCAAATATAATCTCAGCCTAAAATGGAATTCTAGTTTTTCTGTCATGACCAGGAAAGAACAATTTGATTTTTTTCTAAAGGATTTTGATTGTTTTTTTTAAAAAAATTATCTTATAATCCATATATCTAAAATATATGTAAAAGCATGTATGTTAATGTTGTGTATGTATTTTGAAGTACGTGTGTGTGTGTGTTTCTCAATTTCTGGGTATTTGAGTGGTGAATCTTTGCCATGCCTAACAGTGAGCATTCGATATTTAGCAGTGAATCAAGTAGCCACACTCCCTGACTTCATGGAAATTGTCTGCATCTATACCCTATATGTGTCCAGAAGGGGAACATATTATGTGTGTGCACGTAGAACTTTGTCCTTTGTGATTCTTTATTTTTTTTAGCCTAGCTCATGTTATGAATTTGTGTTGTTTAATCCATAAAAAAACCTGACAAAGAAAGCAAGCAAATAAAATTAGATGAAAACTGCCAAGAAAAATAGTTTTGAATTTCAGAGTGTGTATCACAAGATTTTCAGATTTTCTCGTCCTCCCTGCTAAAACCGAAACAAACAAACAAAAAACCCCAAGCCTTTGTCTGTGGGATGAAGGGAATTTGTAAGTTTGTGTACTGGCATTAAGCAGTGTTACAGAATGAACCCAAGATACATTGGTTATCTTAGAGATAGCCATTTGTTGTTTTTTTTTTTTTTCCCCTCTATTTCCATTTTTATTGGCTATAACTCAAATAATCAAAGAGGAAGCAGACAGCAAAGAGCTCCCACCGAAGCTATGTCTAAAATCTATTTTATTTTACTTCCCTGTATTACTTCCCTATCTTTCCTTACCCCAGTTACCAAAGGAGGTTGAGAGGAAAATGTGATAGCTTAATCTTCCATAATGCTATTCCAATTATACCTAACAAGATGCCACTCATCATAAGACGGTTTAATCACAACTTTATATCAAACATTCTTAGTGCAGAGTGTTCCCTCCAGCCTTCCCTGAAATTCCAAGATCAAATCAGCTGAGCATTGCCATTATCTTTTCTTTTTTATTTTTATTTCTTAAATTTTTTCCAGTCTACTGAAGGCAGCAAAAAGAATCAGACATTTACTTTCTTTGGATGTTGTACCAAGTAGGGTACAAGTGGGTATACTTTTTTTCATTTAAGTTTCATTAACATTAAAATTTACCTTTATTAATGGTTTTGATAGAAAAGTTACTTTGACATGAAGTTTTCTTACTGAAGTCTTTATTTTTTTATACTTCTGGAAAGCCTGTACCCTAAAAGGTAGAGGCACATCTTTTGGCATAGTTTCTACATCACTAGAAACCCTGTAAATCAGACTGAATGGAAAGGCTGTACCTAAAAATGACATCATGAAGCAAATTGATAGAACTACACAGGATATAGTGGAGCCTTTGTCTTTTCGCTTCAGCAGCCCAAATCTAATTGTTGAATAATGTGCTTTAGAGGACAGTGCTGTCTTTCACTGAAATGCTGTGCACAGAGTTCCAGCCAGGCAGTGTGCTATTTCTAGTCCAGTTTTTGGAGGGTGTACGTACTGAGAACAGCTGTACAGATGTTGGCATAGGAGCGACTCTGAAGCCAGTTCAAATGGAAACTTCGATTTGCTTCCAAAAGACCTTATGTGAACTATAGGTGCTTAATTTTCAGCTCTCCAGTGAGCAAATGCTTAAATATAGTAAACAGAAATAACAAGATAGGCTGTCCTTCAAGGTTTGCTTTGCTCATGTTCTCTGAAAAGGGTCTTTGCTGTGTTTGAATTGCTAATGACTAGATATGATCCTGCTTTTGTTGCTATACATTAAGTTTTTCATACAGTCACTTAGAACATTTCTTTTACGTTTTAGCCAAGAGCTTTGGCCTGCATTTTAAGTTCAGGATGGTTCATATATTTCTGTTGTTTGTTATGAGACAGATAATGACCAAGGAACTTTTTCTGCCTTGCTCACTTTTGAATCATGACTTTCAGTTTTGTAGAAAAATAATTGTAAAACATCATAAAATATTATCTGTGAAAAAATGTATGTTAGTGAAAAAATATTTTTGATAATTTTAAAAAGTATTCCTTTCAGGAAAATCACATATGTGCAAATTATTTATTCACTTTACAAGCAAATACTAACTTTAATTCAAATCTCAATTGACTTTTTTGTTTTGGCTCATTTTGCACAGTGAGGCTAGCAGTCCTTCTGCTTGGGACAGAACCACATTGGCTGAGTGGTCCTTCAGAAAGTTGTCTTGCTCCTCCCCCAGACAGAAAGTTATTGGACAAGAAAATCATTTTGATTGCCTTGAGTAGAGATTTTACTCAAATTCTCTTAGCAAATGATTTTCTGAAAAGATCTGTTATCTAAATTATCTGCTATTTAGTTTAATTTATTATGAAGGAGTCGAGAAACCTAAAGTTTCTTATCTTTCTTGGATGGAGATTTGATGCCAAAATGGCACATGGCCTTCCCATCATATATACTTCCCTGGGAAATGATATGTGGGTATCTAGAGCTTTGTATTTATACTGGAAGCCCACATTGCCATTGTTTGGAATTTCCCTTTCAGTTTTTCTGTAAGGTGGACCTTCTTAATGTCATTTTATTAATTCCTGGGGCTCAGTCTGATGAGTTAGGGATGACTGCACTTTGTATTATACTTGCTACTGAACAAGAATAGTATTATACCTATTGTTATTTCAAAATAACTTCCTTAGATAACACCCTACAACATTTCTGTACTTGCTGTTCTAAATGAGATCATGAAAGGAATCTGTATATTAAAATAATATTTCCCTTTCCCTCTAACGGGCTTCCCTGGTGGCTCAGAGGGTAAAGAGTCTGCCTGCAATACAGGAGACTCAGGTTTGATCCCTGGGTCAGGAAGATCCCCTGGAGAAGGGAATGGCAAACCACTCCAGTATTCTGGACTGGAGAATTGCACAGACAGGGGAGCCTGGCAGGCTACAGTCCACCGGGTCGCAAAGAGTCAGACACGACTGAGCGACTAACACAACACTTCCCACAAACAACTCTGCAAAGCTAAATGGTGATTGTGAGCATAGAAGCAATTTACAGAAGAGCCAGTGATGGCTCAGCTTCCCCAGAAGCCGTGAGCGAATCCTGAGCAGCCTGGTCTTCCAGCACTCTCCAGTGACAGAGGTGTGCCTGCCCGGCTCAGCTCTCTTGCACACTGACCAGCTTCTGTTCTTAGGTCAGCACCTCCATTGGGAAACACGCTACCCTGTTTGCCATGTAGACCACCCAACCCACCCACTTTTGGTGGTTTGGCCTCCTCTCTGGCTTGCCTGCAGGTGTGACTTTATTCACTCACCTGTAAACAAGTCACTCTCTCATTTTTCTGCAGTTTAAAAATAAAGCTGACTGAAAGAGAACAGTGAGCAAGTAGATTTTTATACCATCCTGGAAACTTGTAATTATCCAGCGTGGTGAACTTCATGAACTTCTTCCAGTGTGTTTTTGCTGCAGACTGGTGATTGGTGTGAAGGCTCCCCAGGGCAGGGGTGAAGCCATTTAACTGTGGAGAAGTTGATGAAGCTGCCTGGATGTAAATAACCTGCCAGAGGCTGTACAGTGTTAAACCTACATCACCTTGTCCCCAGCCCAGTGCTGTTTGAAATTAGATAAACATTTTGGCAATAGAGTAGCAGATCAAAGTTCAGCCTCATTGCTCAGTAAGTGTATTAACTTTATGAAAGTAAGAGATTATTTTTTTTCTTTTATAAAGTAAGCTGGTAGGCATCAAGAACATACAAAAGCAGCTATATTAAGTAGAAGAGAGGTGATTTTTTTCCCTTGATGTAACCACACTCTAAATCTTCACAATCTGTCACAACTTGCTCGGTAACTCTAAGCCAGCAATATCAAAATAGCACAATAAGTACTGTGAGCAAGATGTGGAAATTTCTTGAGCAGTAGGAATATATCCCAGAAGCCAGGATGTTTGCCGAGCACTAAGCTCCACTTGCATTCACCCTGCACTGGCTGATTTATGGCTCCTATGTGGACAAATAACACAAACAAGTTGGGACTCATGAATACTCAAAAAGACCCTCTTCCTTATAATCTCTTGAGCTTTCCTTGGGGAAGCATCTGATGTCTTCATGACTCTCCCAGAAGCTTCTTCCAGTGGAGGGCAGCTGAAGCTCTGATCCATCACTCCACTAGAGTTTTAGAACCAGAAAAGACATTTCCTTCAAGTATGGAAATTAAGGCCAGTCACTAGCCAAGAGCAGAACCCACTGTGATCCGCTTGTCACGTGTCCCAACTATTCACATAACCATAGATTATTTCAAGGAGAAGACAACTTAATCCCTTCTCACCTGGCACAAAGTAGTCATTCACTAAATGCTGGTTGTTATTACAGTTAAATTTCTCTTCACCTCCAGAGAAGATGGGTTTATGACTTTATATGGGTTTATATGGCATGTATTCACATTAAGAAAATGCCTTGAATGGTAATAATTTTAGATCTGGAAAGGATCTTGAGAAAGCTTCTAGTTTAACTTCATAAGCATATTGTTCTTGCTACAATGATTTTTTTCCATAATAATAACTTTTTTTTTTAATCAGCTAGACCTTGTGAGTTAGCTAGAAAGGAGTTGGACTAAGAGACAGTTTTTCAAAGTCCCACTGTAGAATTTGCTAAAACTTGAGATAATCTATTTCTTTCTCCCTCACACACACACACTTCTCTAATAGATTATACTTGAGATTTATGTGCAAAGTTAACACTGTATAAATATTTTGAAAAGTAATTAATTCCAGTGATGGATTAACTTAAGGCAGTTAGACAGTGTATTTAAAGAACCTATTTATGTATAAAATGGAAAGTTTTACTGAAAAAACATTTTTCTTTATTTTTAAAAATCTATATTATGTAATTTTTACATCAATTCTTCCTTATTACTAAGTTGTTTACATTAAAAAGTACTGCATAAAGGGATAGAATTATCCAGTTGCATTGATAATTTGCTTTGCTCCAAACTTTGACTGTTTAAACTGCTCCCATTTAAGTGCACAAACCTGAGTGTTTTTCTTTTTTTTTAATCCTCAAATTAAAGGCTCATTTGGAAAATTTGAGCTAAGATGAACATTTACCTACTGCCATCTTCTTCCTAATATATTGTCCCAACTTATTTGGAGGGCAAGTTTCTAAATCAAAACTAGTTCTAACTATTAATTTCAGTTTCCACACCTGCACCCATAATAAAAAGGACCTTTTAATCCTACTTTCCCTCTGACCACCCTCTGATAAACATAAATGTAAATATTTAAAAGAAAACTGAAAATGAATGGAAGTAGGGGCCCAGAAAATTGAATAAATAAATGAATGAACGAACCAAAAATATGACTAACATGCTCTGCTATTAAATAATAACCACAGTCATAACACTATAAATGAATATTATTTGAGCATCTCTCCATGAGCAAGTATAGTCCTAATACTTTACATGGATATCTCATTAGCTGCATTCAGTGCTCAAGGAATTAGTCATGTGCTGTTTAGCCAGTAATGACATCATTGCCTTGATGGGTATTAGAACTATAATTAGCTTTTATGAGGCTAAGACATTCTCCACTTATGTTGGTGAGATTTAGCAGTACTTTTCTGGGTAATACTAACATAAACCAGTTTTACCCTGCAATGCTGCCTAGATAATCCCAGGTTTTCTGTGGCATTCTTAAGTGAAACGAACATTAGGTGAGTGTTTTTTTTTAATAGTTTCTTGTTTTTTTTTTTTTTTTTTTAAGAGATAATACATCAAAGCAAGACATCTTTGATAAACACTAGATTGGTCATTTTGCTACATTTTAATCATACCCATCAACAATTAGGCTTTGCTTCACTGAATCTTAGTAGAATTAATCTTTCTTTACCACTGTGACTGATTTTTTTCTTTCCACAAACAAACTGCCAGGATAGTTTTCTGTCTTTTGTCTCTCTTCTTGTCATCTCTCAAATGCTTTGCATAAGGCTGAAGTTATTCTTACAAGTTTTTGTTCACTGGTAATTGTGTATTTATGTACACAAGGGTGAGGTTTTAAAAATGTGCTAAGTACAAATCTGATTATTTTACTTTCCCATAATTAAAACCTTTTAATTTTCCCTACTGCTCATATTACATTAAAAATTTTTTTTCTTTAGCATTGCTTGCAAAACCCTGCAGAACCTAATCTGGCCTACCTTGCCATCTTTATCTAATGTTTCTCCCCATTTTGTACACTCTGCTTCAGCTAAACAAAACTCTTAAGTTAATGGAACAATTCATGCTCTTTCTCACCCACAAGCTGATGCAACCTGGTGACGCTACTGTGCAGAACTCTGTTTTCTTTTTCTCCTCTGCCTCCCCTCTTCCATTGGCCAACTTATCTGCTGCGTGTTTAGGTCTTAGTTTCTTTCTCATCTGTTAGAAATGGTTCTCTTTCTACAAAACTTAAACTTAGGTAGTTGCAGTCATCTACTCATCTACTTGCTCCATCATGGGCTTCCCATGTGGCTCAGTGGTAAAGAATTTGTGTCCCAATGCAGGAAATGCAGAAGACGTGGATTTGCTTCCTGAATCAGAAAGATTCCCCTGGAGGAAGAAATGGCTATCCACTGAAGTATTCTTGCTTGGGAAATCCCATGGACAGAGGAGCTTGGTGGGCTCCATGGGGTCACAAAAAGTCAGACACAGCTGAGCAACTGAGCAAGCACATACGCATGCACTATCAGAGCAATTTTCACATTGTATGATCACTATCTACTTATTTATCTGTATTTGCAATAATCTATGCCTTCCATAATGGAGAAGACAATGGCAACCCACTCCAGTTCTCTTGCCTGGAAAATCCCATGGATGGAGGAGCCTGGTAGGCTGCAGTCCATGGGGTCGCTAGGAGTCAGACACGACTGAGCAACTTCACTCTCACTTTTCACTTTCATGCACTGGAGAAGGCAATGGCAACCCTCTCCAGTATTCTTGCCTAGAAAATCCTAGGGATGGGGGAGCCTGGTGAGCTGCTGTCTATGGGGTCGCACAGAGTCGGACATGACTGAAGCGACTTAGCATCAGCAGCGCTGCTGCATACCTTCCGTAAAATCTGGGGTTATATCTTGCTCACAATTTATCCTCAGTATCAGACCACAGAGCCAGGCACATAGCTGCTTAATAACTATTTATTGGGTAAATGGATGTTGGGGATTGTTGAATGACGATTAGAAAATTCAGAGGACAAATGTGGAGCACTATATGGTCATTCAAAGACGCTTGCTTTGTTAGATTTCAGAGGAGATTTTGAATTAGAGGAAATACTTTTATACTTGCATTTTCATTTTCATAGATATTTCTTGTAGTGATGAGGAGAATGAGTCAGAGATAACAAGACTATTGACAAAAAGACTAGTTACTGAACTTTTTTCTAAGGGAGGAAAGATAAGAACTAAGTGACCACAGGAATGAGAGAAGGGGAGAAATGAAAGAACCATGAAGAAAATGATGTCATAGCCTTAACAAACCACTTTAAGGTGTGTAGAGGAAAGAAGAGAGAAGGAGTATTCAGAGTCCTAGTTGGGATAATTTTCTTACAACTAGCACGTAGAACATGAATAAATGGTTGGAGGAACAGTGTTTGGATCAAGGAATCTGTGAAGTGTCGAAAAAGATGTTGAGCAGACAAGCAAGATTGTGGTTTGGTGTGCAGTAGAACACGTATGTCATCTGCATTTGGACGTAAGGAAGGCCTCTGTTTGGATGAGATCACCCAGCAAGAATGAGTGAGGAGAGAAGAGCTGAAGACAGAGGAGAGCCCTGTAAGAGTTGGCTTGGGGCAGACTTGGTTGCATGGATCAGAAATCTACAAACAATGGATCAAGAGAAGAAGCAGCATGGTAGGAGAGTTCTGGTCAGAGGATCCAAGGACAAGCCACAAAGAACAGCTATGCCACTGGTGACTGGACATGCAGTGTCTAGAATGAGAGTCTGTTTTTCAGAGGACTGGTTTTCCCATATCTCTCCATTCTTACATTTTCTCTCTTTCTCTTTTCTCTATTTGCTCATCAGTGTCTTTGTTTGCAAGTGGCAAAGGATGCTGATACCTTTGTGTTCATATAAATTTGTTATTCTGTTGTTCATCATTCTCTGAAAAATTTGTGTCTCATAGACACATAGAGAGGTAATCTGACTGGGCAACCAAGCCTCTGATTTGATTCTCTTCAGGTGAGAGGTCCTCCTCTGGGGTATGGTGCAAATATGACTAAGAGATGCAGAAGGGGACCTCCCAGGTTTACAGTGGATACGAATCCACCTGCCAGTGCCGGGGACACAGGTTTGATCCCTGGTATGGAAATATTTCACATGCCGTGGAGTAACTAAGCCCCCACTCTACAGCCCGCGAGCCACAGCTACCAAGCTCACGCTGTGCAACTACTGAAGCCTGAGTGCCTAGGGCTCGTGTTTTGCAACAAGAGAAGGCACGTCAGTGAGAAGCCTACTCACCTCAACAAGAATAGCGCCCCCACCTGCCACAACTAGAGAAAGCCTGCACAAAGCAATGAAGACCCAGTGCAGCCAAAAATAAAATAATAAAATAAAATTTTAAGAAAGATGCAGGAGGGGCAGATAGATCTTCTTGGAAGCAGGTGCATGTGTGGAGATTGTGAATTGATTTTGTAGTATGTTATTACTTAAAGATGGAGAAGGCAATGGCACCCCACTCCAGTACTCTTGCCTGGAAGATCCCATGGACGGAAGAGCCTGGTAGGCTGCAGTCCATGGGGTCATGAAGAGGCAGACATGACTGAGCAACTTCACTTTCACTTTTCACTTTCATGCATTACAGAAGGAACTGGCAACCCACTCCAGTGTTCTTGCCTGGAGAATCCCAGGGATGGGGGAGCCTGGTGGGCTGCTGTCTATGGGGTCGCACAGAGTTGGACACGACTAAAGTGACTTAGCAGCAGCAGCAGCATTACTTAAAGGAGCACTTTTCAGATTTTAGTGTACTGGGAATCACCAGAAAATCTCGTTAAAATACAGATTTTTGTTTAGTAGGTCTAACAAGCTCCCAGCTGCTGCTGTGCCACTGGCTGAGGTCAGGGCCAGTAGAGCAGAGGTATGCTCAGAGAGGGCAGAGAGAAAGGCAGGAGGAGATCAAGGAGACAGTGGGAACTGGGTGGAGGGCACAGAATCAGGGAGTGTTCAGAAGCATCAAATGTTGAAGAAGGTGAGTGAGATCACATTGGAATCCTCTTTAGTAAAAATATCTGCCTGATTTTGAGTATTATTTCAGCAGTATACAGAACTCTGTGAGTGCATAGAGAACAAGAAGGTCCCTGGCTAGATTAATTCAGAGTTAGGGGCTTGCAGTGCTGGAAGGAAGGGGATAAGAGACTTGAATGCATTAACTAGAAGGTAGAGTAGCATTAACTAGAAGGTAGAGTAAGTCATAAGCAGGCAGCTTTAGACTGTTTCAAATGGTGCATTGGCTTTAAATTGTGTTTTTAACAGCTGGAGAAAGATGCAATGATTGCTTAAGAGAGAATAGTTTCCCGTGAAAATGTGTGTGGGTGTGTCTGTAAATGCATGCACATATGCTTGGGTTCTTAATCCTCTTACACAGGATATATATGTACATGCTCAGCCGACTCTAGAATGATTTACAGTAGTTCACTTATTTGGATCTTCAAAAGTATTACCTTTTGCAGTTATATAGGGAATGTTCTCATGCCAAGGTGATTATGGAAAGAGGATTCAAAGTTTAAGCATTAACAGTATCACAGAAGACGGAAATGTGTCTGAGGGTGTTGTGCACATGGATCTCTTTGGAGATTCAAAAAATTATTCAAGTTTAATGGTGCTGTCTCACCAAGGAACTTTCATTTCAACTTCTTGTTCATATTCTAGTGAGGTCAGACTTAACTGAACTGATTGCAATAGAGTGGGACCTCTTGAACAATGTTTAAGTTATTGCAGCAGAATAGCAGAATGTGTGCTCAATTGTGTCCGATTCTTTGCAATCCCATGGACTGTAGCCTGCCAGGCTCCTCCGTCCATGGGATTCCCCAGGCAAGAATACTGGGGTGGGTTGCCATTTTCCTCTCCAAGGGATCTTACCAACCCAGGGACTGAACCCAAGTCTCCCGAGTCTCCTGCATTGGCAGGTGGATTCTTTACTGCTGAGCCATTGGGGAAGCCCAAGTTAGCCCAAGTTATTGCAGTACTTTCATATTTGTGGTACTTCTGAAGAAGATTTTCAGGTTGAAACATCACAGAGGAAAATCAGAAATTTTCTGGTTAACTCCAGGAAACCAGTGTTTTAGGATGAGTTTGGGAGCAAATGGATGTCTCAACTTGTTCTAGCAAGAGGGTGGAAAGACCAATGTAACCTTGGTGAAAGAGTGACTTTCCCCTGCACAGAAATGCTATCTTTGAAGAGGAGTGGTGAGGAGCCCAGGCCTGCTTGCCAAGTCTGTCACATTAACAGAAACGCAGATGTCACAGCCAGACTGCCTTCAGATTCCTTGCCATCCTGAAAAAAATACACATAGAGGCCTAAAATCACTTGAATTTAAATACTTTGATGATGTCATCCAGTTCTGTATATTATCAGTTATTTAACACCTGCCAGCATCCAAAGTATTATTTATATTTTACATTTCAGTGATGTTATATCTGGTGCATTCCACTTGATCAGGGGAAATGTTGCATGGCTACCCTGGTTTGGTAATGATTGAGGCATCAGGCTGACTCTAGAGCTCTCAGCTGCTGCCCTTAGGTTTCATCTGCAGAAACCACCAAGGCTGCTAAATATTTTAAACCTTTTTAAGCAATTCATTTAAGAGATTCGTACAAATAATTCAAACAGTGACTTCGAAGAGATGCAAACTGAGCAGGCAACTGAAGGGAAATTTTCTAGAGATACTTCTTTACCAGCCAAATTGTCCAACAAATTCACTAGTGCCAGTTTTACACACATTCAGATTAAACAAAACCAAACCAAACCCTAGATTTAATTTAGGTGCATTCATTTTGTTCACCATTTAACACAGTATAGGAATATCAGTTATTTCATCTACAGATATGGGTTGAAAGCAGCTAAAATTGATCTCTTTTGATTTATCTCTTGGGATCTGATACTCCTGTCTTGGATTTTAAAGAACATAGTATTTGATTTATAGAGAAGTACTTGCAACAAAGGTGGAATAAGAATCCAAACCTCAGGTGAAAAAAAAATGAGATAAAGGTTATTAAATCTATATCTAAATATTCTATATAAACTGAACTAGCCTTTGTCATAACTGAGAGGTTTCCAATTCAGATTTGAGTTTCTTTGAGGAATAAAGTTTTGTGAAAATAAGCAGAAGTGAATTATTACTCAACATTGCAAGCACAGACAAGAAGCAAGGGTGGTATTTGGTTTGTTTGTTTAGATTATCTGAAAACTTTGCTTTTATAAAGTATGGGTGTGAATATGTTATTATATCTGTCTTTGAGAACAACTTGAGCCAGATGTTTTGAGTTGGGTAGCTTTTAAAAGATGGTAACTCTGGTTTTCCCAAGACCTTATTCAGTGGCTACTGTAGCCATCTTTTTATGTAGCCCCGCCTTCAAAAGAGAATAATTTCTTCGGGTACTGGCTCTTTGAATAGGAATCAATTAGCAGTGATATTTTATTGCTCCAAGTGGACAAATCCAAAGCACTACATTTTAGACTCTCTAACATTCTTTACTCAAATATTTCAAAGTTTGTTTCTTAAAATATATTAATTTTAGGGTGATTACTGGAGAAGGAAATGGCAACCCACTCGAGTATTCTTGCCTGGGAAATCCCTTGGACAGAGGGTCCAGGAGGTCTTCAAGTCCGTGGGTTGCAAGAGTCGGACACAACTTAATGACTAAACAGCAAAAACAGGGTGATTACACTATGTTCAAGAAATGACCCATTAAAAAGCATCATCTCTTAAAACAAGACTTGGACTCATCACTTTGCTGTGTCTTTTGTTTAACCTTGGCAACTTCTCTGGGAAAACATTGGACTTACCTTCAGAAGAGCTGGTTTGAACCTGGATCCTATCAATTAGACATGTAACTTTTGGCAGTTTACATAATCTATAATAGCCTTATTTGTTTCTTCTGTAGATGGAGGAGATACTAATTCCCAGGGTTGTTATGATGCCAAGTGAGATAACCTATGTGAAAGCCCTTTGCTGGGATCTATAAAAATCAATATAATGAACGTGATGATATTGTGCCTAGTTTAATTGACATTTCATCCAATTAAGGTCATCGCTATTTGGTAACATTATGTCTAAATGCAGTTTAGCTACTTAGATGAGAATCATGTAGAAGAATGCTTTACATGCTTTTTAAAATGATGATTATAGGAGTCTTCTCTGTCTTTCCTATCACAATGGGTGCCTAAAGGAAAAAAAGTTTCTGTTAAGTGGGGTGCTACTTTTTTTTCTTAAATTATTGATGCACAGATTTTGTTATAGTAATGACAATAATGGCCAACACTTAAATAGTGCTATCTGTGTGGCCAGTACAGTTTCTAGGACATTCTAAAACTAATCTATTCAGTCCTCCCTATAACCATGGGTAGTGGGTGCTTTTATTTCTGCCAGTGTTAATCTACTTCTGCTTTATTGACTATGCCAAAGTCTTTGACTGTGTGGACCACAGCAAACTGTGGAAAATTCTTCAAGAGATGGGAATACCAGACCACCTTACCGACGTCCTGAGAAATCTGTATTCAGGTCAAGAAGCAACAGTTAGGACCAGACATGGAACAACAGACTGGTTCCAAATTGGGAAAGGAGTCCGTCAAGGCTGTATATTGTCACCCTGCTTATTTAACTTATATGCAGCACACATCATGAGAAATGCTGGGCTGGATGAAGCACAAGCTGGAATCAAGATTAATGGGAGAAATATCATTAAACAGATGCGCAGATGACACCACCATGGCAGAAAGCAAAGAGGAACTAAAGAGCTTCTTGATGAAGTGAAAGAGGAGAGTGAGAAAGCTGGCTTAAAACTCAACATTCAAAAGACTAAGATCATGGCATCTGGTTCCTTCACCTCATGACAAATAGATGGGGAAACAATGGAAATAGTGAGAGATTTTATTTTCTTGGGTTCCAAAATCACTGCAGATGGTGACTGCAGTCATGAAATTAACAGACGCTTGCTCCGTGGAAGAAAAGCTATAACCAACCTAGACAGCATATTAAAAAGCAGAAACATTACTTTACCAACAAATGTCCATCTAGTCAAAGCTATGGTTTTTCCAGTGGTCATGTATGGATGTGAGAGTTGGACCATAAAGAAAGCTGAGCGCCGAAGAATTGTGCTTTTGAATTGTGGCATTGAAGAAGACTCTTGAGAGTCCCTTGGACTGCAAGGAGGTCAAATCAGTCAATCCTAAAGGAAATCAGTCTTGAATATTCATTAGAAGGACTGATGCTGAAGCTGAAGCTGCAATACTTTGGCCACCTGAAGCAAATAACTGACTCATTGGAAAAGACTCTGATGCTGGGAAAGATTGAAAGCAGAAGGGGACAACAGAGGAGGAGATGGTTGGATGGCATCGCCAACTCAATGGACATGAGTTTGAGCAAACTGCAGGAGCTGATGAGGGTCAGGGAAGCCTGGCATGCCTCAGTCCATGGGGTCACAGAGAGTCGGACATGACTGAGCGACTAAACAAAAAGTGATGAAACTGAGGTACAGAGAGATTAACTTGTTCAAGGTTACGTGGTCAGTGTAGTGAGTCAGATTGACTTTTTTAAATACCTTTCATTAGCTCTCTGGAAGAATTTGTAAAATTCTTATAAATTTGTAAAAATAGTGTAAAGGAAATCATGAACATTAGTTGGGTAAGGGATGTAGGGGATAGCATCTCATTATGGAAAAATAATGCTGCCTGCATGCATGTTGGCATGACTCAGAGATTGTATCTTGTTTTCCTTTCTTTTTTCTTTTGTAATCTCCAGTGGCTTTTGCTGGATACTTTACTGTTAGTCTACCAGGATTAGTTCTTGCTTCTGAGCCCAGGGTACAGTCACAGAAAACTAAACATGTCAGAGAGGTAGGCCCTCATCATCTCAATCTCATGCCATGAGTGAAATCACTGGAAGAGATAGCCTCAAAACCCCATCCAAAGAGATAGCCCAGATATGATGCACTCTTTTTTGGGGCTTAGATTTTGGTTGACAGTTTCATATACTACAGTCATTCTTTAATTTAGTCATGTGACTCATTTGTGTGTGTGTGCCCTCAGTCACTCAGTCGTGTTCAACTCTTTGCATAACTCATCTATTTGTTCCTAAATGTAACAAATTTTATCAAAGGCCTCCCAGGTGGCAGGGGTCTGTGAGGTCCTGAGGGGTCAGATGATGACTATGACAGTACCATAGGCTCTGCGTGTTGAGCCTAGAGAATTAGTGGGAGATCCAGACAATAAGCAAAATCATCTCACGCTGGGAATTCACCCAGCTGCTCTTAATCATGCTACAAGGAGAGGAGCACAGCGCTCCGGGGTGGGTAAGAGAAGGCATTTGGCTAACATTTGATGATCATAGATCTTTTTCCCTGTCTATCCTCAGCTCTGTAAAAGATGTTAGAGATTTGTGGAGGAGGAGCTGGATGGAGGGCAAGTCAGAAAGAGTGGTTGTGGAGCCGAGTTGGCAAACCCCTACATAACACAAGGTGGCCCCAGGGACAGGAAAAAAGAAAACTCTAACTTGAGCAATGTAACATTACACATCTAAATCCTTGAAGATGTCACCGCATCATATAAGAATAAGTAATACTTATACTAACTACCATTTTTAAGAAAAGCTATTGTATATTCATTCTACTCAACCCAGTAAAAGAGGGAAGAACACAGTAAGTTAAGAATGAGTTCCATTAACATAGTAGAAGTCTTTTATTGTTTGAAAGTGTATGTGGTCAGCTATTTGACAGTTTATTTATCCAGAATGTTGAATAAATGAGATCGCTGCAACATGAATATTGTTTAAATGTTTAAAAGCAACATGAATATTAATTTCAAAAGCATCACTAAATAGAAAGACAGTAGATCTTGGTTTCTGGTTCTAGCTGGTGACCATGCCCTAGGTAAATAATAATTGAGAAATAATTGATTGCTTTACTTTTATTTCTACCTCTTAATTATTATCTGTCATTATACTATTGTTTGTATCTTTGGGTCCAAAACTGTAGTGTAAGAATCATTCAGACAGAGACTTTGTCTTTCCTGCTCATGGTATAACTATCTAGAATAGCACTTGGCATGTATAAGACATTCAATAAATATTCACTGAGTGGATGAATAAATGAGATAATCATAGAGGTATATAATTGCCAACTAAAATAAACAAGTGGAAGAAGGAAAGTATTTTTCAAAACTGTATTTCACACATGCAAGGTGATGCTGTGTATTTGAATTTTTGAAAAAAATGTGACTTGCCAGATGATAACTTGTCAAATTTTTTTGTACTACTAGCTAGCTTTCTCTTTAAACATTTATTTCCTAAGACTTTCTCTTCCAAGTTTTGTAATATTGCTCTGCATTTATGGTTCTGTAAAATCCCCTCCACCCTAGCTCAGTGGAGATTCTTAATCCTTTAAAGTCAGTGAACCTTTGTGAAATTCAGTGTTACCTCCTAAGGCTTCATGTACTCCCTGAAATTGTATGCCAGGTGCAGGGGTCCCTGTACATTTTACTGGAGAGAGTTCCCCTGACTTTTATCAGATTATCAGTGTTTATGACCCTCCTCCAAGTTTAAAAAAATCATTGCTCTAAAATTTTGTATTTTTCTTTTACTTTTTGTTTCTCTCTTGGTTTTTCCTTTTTCCCTTGAGGTGGTTTCATTTTCCTTTTAATGTTAATGATTGTATTTTGCTATTTAAAAATGTTTGCTGCTTGATTGTCCCCAGAATGTGATATTCTTGGTTTATTGCACACCTCTGATCCAGCCCTTCTCTCCGTCTCTCTTTTGTCTGGCCAACAGTATGGGCGTGTGCCAACTGCAGGGTGGTCCTCTCCAACCCTTCCGGGACTTTTACTTCTCCGTGCTACCCTAACGACTACCCCAACAGCCAGGCTTGCATGTGGACCCTCCGAGCCCCCACGGGCTATATCATTCAGATAACATTTAATGACTTCGACATTGAAGAAGCTCCCAATTGCATTTATGACTCACTATCCCTTGATAATGGAGAGAGCCAGACGAAGTTTTGCGGAGCAACTGCCAAAGGCCTATCATTTAACTCAAGTGCGAATGAGATGCATGTGTCTTTTTCAAGTGACTTTAGCATCCAGAAGAAAGGTTTCAATGCCAGCTACATCAGAGGTATGTAAACCAAAGGTGGCGCCAAACTTCTGCTTCCATTTAGCATGTTCAACAATAACAAAAGGCCCAGAGGACGGAGTTATGCGCTTTTATGTGAGTATGAATGATTAGGATTAGAATTTAAAAGCAGGCAGGAATCTATTAGCATTTTCTGAGCATTCTCATTAGCAATATATAGTTACCAGATCCAAAATCTGATTACAGTAGAGCTGGATTCCTTTCTAGTGTTTGCATGCAGAACATTTAAAGGCTGTTTGTAAGATTCAGTGAATATCCCACAGCTAATAATTGAATCTAATTCCAATCTCTCTCCAGCAAACATTCAAAGTATTCTTATTTATAAATCATTTTATTTTAGGCTTTTAAGATGTTGCTCATTTAAGGAATTATGCTGGAGAACAAATATAAAAAATAAACATATACATTAACATGTAAAATGAGCTTTGTGTAGCTGAAGCTATTAAATAGCATAGCTTGAGGAAAACCCTTGAAAATGTCTAACTGAAAGAAAGAAATATATTTTTATCAGATATATTTCCTAGGTTCTGGCATAGCAGAACATTGAAATTGAACCATTCTCTCCAGAACCTTTCTGTGCTTAAGGAAAACTCAAGTTTCAAGACTATGAGATTTAGTAATAATTTTTTTTTCCATCCTGAGCTACTTAAGTAGGCTTTATATATCAAAAAAAGAAACCAAAAAGAAAGGCAGCACTATGGAATTGCGTGACCCTTCTTATTACAATTTGTATTTTTGGTAGACATCTTTATTTACTGTTTGTGATTGACATTAGATATATATGTGGTTAACTGAAACATACATGCTTTAATTTTTCAAATAATGTTTTAAGGTTATAAAATATTATGGAAAATTTGAAAATTAAAAAAAAAATTAGAATTACCCATACATCTACCACCCAGCCATAACTACTAATAAAATGTTGATGGACATACTTCCTTCCAGCCTTTTTATTTTCACAATGCATGTAGAATACTGCGTTTATACTGTATCTTTTTGGGTAGGTAGTCATTAAGTTGCTTCCAACTCTTTTGTGACTCTATGGACTGTAACCCACCAGGTCCTCTGTTTATGGGATTTCCCAGGCAAGAATACTGGAGTGGGTTGACATTTCCTTCTCCAGGGGATCTTCTAACCCAAAAATTGAACATACTTCCCCTGCATTGGGATTCTTTACCACCTACCAGGGAAGCCCAAGTAGACTTGTATGCTGCTTTATATTTAAGAAGTGGACTAAACAATCATGATTCATTAAACTCCATCATGGATTTTTGACCAGAATATTTACATTTAAAAGAATTTTTTTTACTATAGAGCTACTCTTGGTGTGTATTAAAATATATTCAAACTAGCATTCATATGAAGCCGGTGTAAATAGCTACTTCTCTCTCAAATCAGTACATAATGTTTACCAATATCTATTGTATGAGCCCAGAGTGAAATCCATTGTATTACTTAATAATTTTATGTATGTCACAGAAGGACTAGGCTAATGCATTTTTATTTTAATTTTATTATGCACATCATAATAGTCATCTATATTAGTAATCAGTAATAGCTAGATACAGCTTGGCACAGGTGCTGCTCTAGCGCTTTGCAGGTATCACCTTATTAAATTCTCATTAACCACATATATAATTGGTGCCTTTCCCTTCATTTTATAGACATGGGGGCTAAGGCAGAATGACTTGGCCAAGGGAGATCCAATGTCTGCCCTTGAACCATTGCTCCGTATTGTCTCAGAAATTAGCTCACATGCCCAGAAGTCAAGGAAATATATCTTAAAATGCCATTTTTATTTGTTTGGTTTTTTTTTTTTTTTTTTACTAAGACTCCTTCTGCTCAATGGAATTCTCTTTGCCTTTGATCCTAAAATAGCCTGTATGGGGAATAGTGTATGGGGAACACTAGTGAGATATGGGACATTCAAAGGGAAAGCATAGGAGTGTTTGGGTAGAGTTAAAGGTGATGGTTAGTGAAAAATAGAACTGTTAGCTATTATGTTTAAAAATTATTTGAAAAGAAACATAGTTTTGAAAATCATAATGTATGAACTTTCCTGAAACCAGTAGTTTCCTTAGTTTTAAAATCTCCTTCAGTTCAGGGATTTAAAAAAGAAAAAAAAAAAAACCGTATCACTTTGGAAGCTATAACTGGAAGATTTAGGTGTGAGAGCTAACTGTGATTAGAGTTAAATGGGTGGGGTTTCTTATTGGTATTGGTATTGGCATATTGTACTGGGTTGGCAATAGAGAGTGGTGGACAGAGAAAGGGCAGAGGGTGGGGCAAACGGTGGGTAAAAGCCAATTAGCAGAGAGGGTGGATGTTGGAGGTCTCAGACATTTTGCATCTCTTTAGTCCATGTCCGAAGTTAACATGCTTTATCTGTTACTGTGTTTTGTTCTAGTTGCTGTGTCCTTAAGGAATCAAAAAGTCATTTTACCCCAGTCGCTTGATTCTTACCAGGTATCTGTTGCAAAAAGTGTCTCTATTCCAGAGCTCAGAGCTTTCACACTCTGCTTTGAAGCAACCAAAATCGGCAAGGAAGACAGCGAATGGACAGCTTTCTCCTACTCAGGTGCATCCTTCCCACAATTGCTCAGTTTCGGAAAGACCAAGAGTGGCTACTTTCTATCATTTTTTGGTTCAAAATGCTTACTAAACAGTGCTTTACCTGTGAAAGATAAGGAAGATATTTTCACAGAAAGCTTCGAGCAGCTCTGCATTGTCTGGAGTAGTTCGTTGGGCTCCGTTGGTGTAAATTTCAAAAGAAACTATGGAACAGTTTCATGCAATTCTACGATTAATAAAGTTATTCCCGGGAATGGGAAATTGTTGCTGGGCTCCAATCAACATGACATTGCCTCTCTCAAAGGGGACATTTATAACTTTCGACTTTGGAATTTTACCATGAGTTCCAAAATCCTCTCCAACCTCAGCTGCAGTGTGAAAGGGAATGTGGTGGACTGGCAAAATGACTTCTGGAATATCCCAACCCTAGCTCTGAAAGCTGAAAGCAACCTCAGCTGTGGTAAGTTTGTGGCATCGTCGCTCTCTTTTTTTTTTTTCCATTGTTCTGTGAATATGTTTGTCAACAAGAAATTAATAGACAGACATCTTTCTATATGATTGCAAACCATACATCTTCAACTAAAGTTTTTGGTCTTAACCATTGTTAAGTTTTTCCTATGCCATAAAATATCACACAGTTTTCCCCAAGCATAAACAACAGTTACAATTATTGTGTCTTAGATAGAAGTGTTAACCCTAGGACCAAAACAAAAGAAATTAATGTTACAGTTTTTAATCACAAAGATGGTATAGTGAAAAGCTGATCTTTGTCATCCTGAAATGCAGTTTCCACTACATTACTTAAACAACCATCACCTTAAAGAATGGTATGTATTTAGTTAATATCAGAACAGTCCATTTTATGGAAAATCTTGATAATCAGGAATTATCAATTTTCTTTTAACTTCTTCCCCCCACTTATTTGAAAATGAGCATTTGTTGTTTGTTTCAAATACTCTTCTCTTTTTGGTTGCTCTTTGAGAGACTTTAAGTGCATTATTATTGTAAGTAGCCAACTGCAAAATATTTAGAGATATAATTCCATGTTATAAAAGTTATGTTAAGAAAGACTTCTATAAAGTATTCCCTATGTACATAAGTCAATGGAAGTCCTTATTTTACACTAGGACTGAGTCACATATAAATCAGTTTGCAATGTCACATGACTAAATCTAAAGTGTTGAGAACATGTTCTTTAGTCTCAGAGTTAACTCTCAATAAAGGAGGGAAAGACGAGGCCTAATATTCAAAAGTCATCTGTAAGTGATTTTGCAGGGAATTCTGTCACAACTTGATTCCCAACACTTTCAGCAAAATAGGACCCACTATGAAGACCTGTGGAGAAGGCAATGGCAACCCACTCCAGTACTCTTGCCTGGAAAATCCCATGGGCGGAGGAGCCTGGTAGGCTGCAGTCCATGGGGTTGTAAAGAGTTGGACATGACTAAGTGACTTTACTTTCACTTTTCACTTTCATGCATTACAGAAGGAACTGGCAACCCACTCCAGTGTTCTTGCCTGGAGAATCCCAGGGATGGGGGAGCCTGGTGGGTTGCGTCTATGGGGTCACACAGAGTTGGACACAACTGAAGCGACTTAGCAGCAGCAGCAGCATGAAGACCTGAGGCCCCCTGTCCTATATCCTTGACTTATGTTTGCCCTTCCAGCCTGGGGAACTCCTGTCACCCACCTCCCTGTGTGGGCAACCCATCTCTCGGTGTGGTCCACGGTGCTCCTACAGATGGTAGGAGGCTGTTATGTGATGTCACTTGAGAGGTATTTCCCTGTGGGTTGTTGAAAAGAGGGCAAACCACAGCCCTGTCCCAGAAGGAGACTCTGGACCTTTGTAAGAGTTAATGGTGTGAACCAACATTCTCTCAGTCTGAGATTGGCTACAGAGGACAACCTTCAGGGACTCCTGAGAAGTCTTCCACTCAGCAAGGAAATTGAGAAAATCAAGTGTGTGTGTTTTGTGTGGCGTGGTGAACAGTGAGGAGAGGGCAGTGGTACACTTCCTACAGTCAAGGTGATTATCTTTAGGCCCTGTTTTCATCATATCATTGGGCATTATTTAAAAATCATAGACTGTTTAACAATTGCATTTCTGTGGGTCATTATTTGAGAACAGTGACCATCAGAAGAAAATTAGAAAAAGAATTTGGCTATGTACATTAATAATTGCTAAATACTAGATGATGCTTTAATATGTATTGTGCTCTAGGTACTGTTTTAAGCACTTTACACATTGTAACTTATTCCTGCAACACAGATCCCATGATGTGAGTTTTATGATAAACCCCATTTTGCAGATGAGTAATTGAGGTACAAAAAGGTTAAGTAACTTCTCCAAGCTCATTTAATTAACAAGTAGCCAAGTCAGAAATTGAAGCCAAAATGTTCAGTTTTAGAACTGTGTTTCCCTAAACCGTCTTTGAGGATAAGCAGAACTAGAAGACGAGATGTACTGCTAGAGTAGGCAAGCCAATTCTTGTCCAGATGAGGGGTCAGAGGCCCAGGAGCCATCTCTGGCTACAGAAAGCACTGCTGGCCAGAACACTAGCTTTCTCAGGTATTAGCAGGTATTTGTTTTAAACAAAATTAATAAAGATCCCCCCCCTTTAGTGCTTAATACCTTATTATAATAAAATACGAAGAATCTAGTATACAAAATTCCTAAACTTCTCCTAAGAAATCCTCTAGGCCAGGCATTGGCAAATGAGAAGGGCCTATGGTAGGTCACTTGTTTTGTAAATAAAGTTTTATTGGAACATAGGTTTTGTATCACCTGCGGCTGCCTCTGTGCTCCAGCGCAGAGTAGACTGATTCTGAGAGATGACCTGGCCCACCATCCTAAAGAAAATCTGCCAACCCCTGAAACTAGACCGAAAAATCAAAGGGTCTCGTTTTCTGAAGCACACACTTTGTACAATACTGGGAAAGACCCGCTAGATCTCTTGAGACAGAGATAACAGGCCAGTCACTTAGGGCTCATTTAGCCCATAGGCATGAGTGGTAACAACATTGATTTGTTTTCATTTATTTACATTTCCATGCAGTGCTTTTAAATAAGGATTGATTTCCAACTTTAAAAAACTGGGTTCCACATAAAAATGAATTTTTGGATTCCCTGGTTTAAAAAACATATGTACCTTAGTATGTCTGACTGCCTGACCAACACAGCTGGAGCTAAATGGTGATGACCCCCCTTGAAGGGGGTTTCCAAGCCCCCTTGGCCCTTACCACCCCCTGTTTTCTCCCCACACCAGCCCTGTTTAGATTAGCTTCTGGCCCAGGGAGGCACTTACGTTTGGGAATCCCAATTTAGGCCACTCCTTTCACTTTAAACAGGATAGGAAATCGAAGCTTAGAAAAAAATAAGTGGCTGAGCCAGTTGGTAGGCTAAAATGCACATCTCCTGTCCTTTTGTCCAGGGTTTATATTTGGGAATTCTCATGTTTTCTTTAACACAGTCTTTAAGACTCCCTTCCAAGCCTTATGATTACTGGGAGGCATCAGATACACAAGCTTACAGAGTCAGTGTCTGAGTTCCTCTTCTTGACATTCCACAGTGACTCTCAGCAACCGCCCCCGCCCCCCCCCAGGAGTAATCACGGGGGAGGGAGTTTCCTGCTGCTTAATCATAAGCTTTGGGAGTTGAAGAACCCAAGTCACTTATTAACTGACAGGAAATACCTGTAACAGAAGATTATATCTAAGCTTGTTACTTAAGCAAAACTTGAATAAATGACAAAATGTGTGCTCTATTAACATCTTAACCTTTCCTTTCTTCCGGAACACCACGGCTTTCTGTTTATGGTAATGGTAATTTCCCAAAACTAATGATCAGTACAGTAGCCAATGGGAAAATAGAATTTCATGCCTAACATTCCATTGGCTTGACAATATCTGTTAAATATGAACTTTCATACCAGAATCAACTTGTGACAGAAAATGAATTGATTTTTCCAAAGGTCTCTTGCTAAGTAAATTTAAATATGGAAATAAGATGATGGAACTAAACTGACTCCTTTTAAAGCATCCTGCCTTTTGTTTCAGGTATTGACTATCCTAGCAATAAAATCAACATGTTATTAATAAATTTTTAAATAATTTCATAGTTGTACTTTTATTTTCCCATGCTGTTCTAAGCACAGTTAGGGAATATATCTAATTAAGAAATTTTCAGCAGGTTTCTTAATTGGAATATAATTGATTTTCAGCAGATTTGGTTTTTTTTTAAACATGGTTAATCTTGTTAGTCCTTTTCAGAAAGAAATGCTTTATTTAGCAATAATTCTTTTTCTTTTTATATCATCATTCTTTTTCTTAAGACAGTTTTATTAAACAGTACTGGATTTATAACCTCGGTGGATAGATGGTTTCCCTAATGGACTCTTTAATTATAGGCTCAACCATTTGCCTGTGTTATGATTCAGATTTGAAAGTGAAAAGTGAAAGTGAAAGTCACGTCCAACTCTTTGCAACCCCATGGACTATACAATGCATGGAATTCTCCAGGCCAGAATATTGGAGTGGGTAGCCTTTCCCTCCTCCAGGGGATCTTCTCAACTCAGGGATCAAACCCAGGTCTCCGGAATTATGGGCGGACTCTTTACCAGCTGACCATAAGGGAAGCCCAAGAATACTGGGATGGGTAGCCTATCCCTTCTCCAGTGGATCTTCCCGACCTAGGAATCAAACCATGGTCTCCTGCATTGCAGGCAGGATTCTTTACTAACTGAGCTATCAGGGAAGCCCATGATTCAGTTTTAGGTGGCTAATGTCCATCAATCTTCACAAAGAACAGACAGTGCCTTCTATACCAGTTTTATTTATTTTACTGATGACTGGACTTTCCTGAGGAGTGGTACTGTATAACTCAATGAATAGTTTAAGTTCAAACAAATTACATTTATTTAACAAGCATTTATTAATCACTTCCATTTATTAACCACTGTGAATGTAGAGATAAGATATAATTCATAAGTATCCAACTTTGATGTTTTTCTTTTCTAGACATTTTTGGATTTGGACTGACTTTTGTTTTCCTCGCTGAAATTTTATACTTAATTACCAAGACTTCATCAACTCTTGGATTCCTATCCTTTCATTTTCGATTGTTACAGTTCTATCCCTCAGAGCCATAAAACTCTGATTTCACTATTGGCTCCTTCCCTTCATTCCTAACAAATTATTGAGTGTAGCATTTTTAGATGACTGAATTTTTTTTTAAATAACAAAGATGAAGTCACTTATTTTTATGAAGGACTTTATCCTTTGAAGATGCCCAAACTCTTCATGAGCATAAACGGCATCCAAAGATAATTTTAAATACATTTATGAAAAATTTTAATTCAATTTAGTTACAGTTACAAAGAGGGAATTGAAAGGAATTAATATTTGTCTTACTAGTGCAACTCACATGACAGTTTTAGCTTTGTCAACTATTGTTCAGATTGTCATTAAGTAGACTGTGAGATGAAGTGATGGAACCAGATGCCATGATCTTAGTTTTCTGAATGTTGAGCCAACTTTTTCACTCTCCTCTTTCACTTTCATCAAGAAGCTTTTTAGTTCCCCCTCACTTTCTTCAATAAGGGTGGTGTCATCTGCATATCTGAGGTTATTAATATTTCTCCCATTAACTTGATTCCAGCTTGTACTTCTTCCAGCCCAGCATTTCTCACGATGTATTCTGCATATAAGTTAAATAAGCAGAGTGACAATATACAGCCTTGACGTACTCCTTTTCCTATTTGGAACCAGTCTGTTGTTCCATGTCCAGTTCTAACTATTGCTTCCTGACCACCATATAGGTTTCTCAAGAGGCAGGTCATGTGGTCTGGTATGCCTATCTCTTTCAGAATTTTCCACAGTTTATTGTGAAAATGAAGATCATGGCATCCGGTCCCATCACTTCATGGGAAATAGATGGGGAAACAGTGGAAACAGTGTCAGACACTTTATTCTTGGGGGCTCCAAAATCACTGCAGATGGTGACTGCAGCCATGAAATTAAAAGATGCTTACTCCTTGGAAGAAAAGTTATGACCAACCTAGATAGCATATTCAAAAGCAGAGACATTATTTTGCCAACTAAGGTCCGTCTAGTCAAGGCTATGGTTTTTCCTGTGGTCATGTATGGATGTGAGAGTTGGACTGTGAAGAAGGCTGAGCACCGAAGAACTGATGCTTTTGAACTGTGGTGTTGGAGAAGACTCTTGAGAGGCTCTTGGACTGCAATGAGATCCAACCAGTCCATTCTGAAGGAGATCAGCCCTGGGATTTCTTTGGAAGGAATGATGCTAAAGCTGAAACTCCAGTACTTTGGCCACCTCATGGGAAGAGTTGACTCATTGGAAAAGACTGTGATGCTTGGAGGTATTGGGGGCAGGAGAAGGGGACGACAGAGGATGAGATGGCTGGATGGCATCACAGACTCGATGAACGTGAGTCTGAGTGAACTCCAGGAGTTGGTGATGGACAGGGAGGCCTGGCGTGCTGCGATTCATGGGGTCGCAAAGAGTCGGACACGACTGAGCGACTGAACTGAATTAAACTGATTGTGATCCACACAGTCAAAGGCTTTGGCATAGTCAATAAAGCAGAAATAGATGTTTTTCTGGAACTCTCTTGCTTTTTCGATGATCCAGCAGATGTTGGCAATTGATCTCTGGTTCCTCTGTTTTTTCTAAAACTAGCTTGAACATCTGGAAGTTCATGAAATAGATGGGGAAACAGTGGAAACAGTTTCAGAATTTATTTTTTTGGGCACCAAAATCACTGCAGATGGTGATTGCAGCCATTAAATTAAAAGACACTTACTCTTTGGAAGGAAAGTTATGACCAACCTAGATAGCATATTAAAAAGCAGAGATATTACTTTGCCAACAAAGGTCCCTCTAGTCAAGGCTATGGGTTTTCCAGTGGTCATGTATGAATGGGAGAGTTTGACTGTGAAGAAAGCTGAGCACCAAAGAATTGATGCTTTTGAACTGTGGTGCTAGAGAAGACTTGAGAGTCCCTTGGACTGCAAGGCGATCCAACCAGTCCATCCTAAAGGAGATCAGTCCTGGGTGTTCATTGGAAGGAGTGATGCTGAAGCTGAAACTCCAATACTTTGGCCACCTCATGTGAAGAGTTGACTCATTGGAAAAGACTCTGATGCTGGGAGGGATTGAGGGCAGGAGGAGAAAGGGACAACAGAGGATGAGATGGCTGGATGGCATCACTGACTCGATGCACATGAATTTGGGTGAACTCCGGGAGTTGGTGATGGACAGTGAGGCCTGGTGTGCTGGGATTCATGGATCGCAAAGAGTCAGACACAACTGAGCAACTGAATTGAACTGAGGGTGTGAGATGAGTGGTTAGCTATGTCAGTCTTTTTTTACTACAACTTGTACAAATATTGACTCCTCTCTATAGTATGATTTTGGAAGAACAAAATACAAAGAAGAAAGATTAACAGCTTTATAGCTTTTCATCAACTGCCTTTTTTCAGAGACTACATTTTTAAGGGAAATTTGACTCTAATTTTTGCAGCTAATATTATGCAAATACCTTTAAATCCCTTTGTAGTATCCACAAATACCAGAGGCTATACAGAGGTCATATTCTGAAAGCAGTTTCTTAATGATAAATATATCCAGGAGAAAGAATTGTCTCTTCTTCCTTAACATTCTTCTGGTTGTAAATCTATCCACCTAGAAAAATTGATTGTAAGAATGATTTTTTTACGTAGATATGCCAGAAACTGAACTGACTGCAAGTGAAAGTTTGTGCACATTTTTAATATTTTATGTATTTGTTCATGTAATTTGGTGTATTTGTAATGTAAGATTTCATTTATCAATATTCCGGACCTTTCTAATTAAATCTGTCACTTGTATTTGAACCATTTTCACTGAAACAAACTTCAAATGTAATTTCTGTTGCTATACTGAATCATCATAAAATAGTGTTTATAAAGAATTTATAAAGCATTGTCAATTTGCTAAACTAAAAGTACACAGGAAGGAACAACTGATAATACTGAGAAGCAAATGTTACAATTTTTCATGACAAGTGTGTCACAGAATGAAATTTAGACTTGATACCGTACAATCAAACTGATGAAATGTTAAAGAAAATTGTTAAGTATCTTACTCTAAATCCTAAGTCTTCTGATTTTCTTTCCTTAGTTCCACCTCTCAGTTCTTTGATACCCTGCGGTGGATGTGTAGTTAGCCTGAAAGCTTCTTTCCCACAATGTCGTTCCCTTATCTCCCTTTGTCTTCCAGAGATACTGTATCAGTGCCAGAAGTGGCCTTAGGAGCCTGTGTCTGCCAACATTGTGTGTAATTTGAGCAGCACAGGAACTCCGTCCAAGGGTCTCCTCTCTTGCATGTTAACAGGCTGAGATTTCCTCAGTCATTTTAGGTTTTTAGAGCTTTTTAGTGTTCAAAAGTTCCTTACTAAAATATAAATACCTAAAGGAGAAGTAAGGTCCTGCAAGAAGGGGGCATCAGTTCAGTGTGATGGGCAGAAATAATGGGCAGAAAACATTCAAGATCAAATTCTAGGCTAGCTTCAGCTGCTACCTCTCACATACTCTTTCTCCATAGTACACTCGCTATTAAGTTTTTAATCTTTATCATTGCCCCCCACCCACCCCATCTCTGCTTCCTTTCGTAGCCAGGCTTCCTCTTTTTTGCATTCACTTCTCAAACATGGAAATCTAGAATTCATTGTTCCCACGCTACTGAAGGGAATTTCTGTAGAGCTGTTAGCAAAATTCCAAAGTGAAGGGTCTTCTCAGTCTTTATCATTGTGGACCTTACTGTATACTCGATGTGGCCACACCTTCCATGAAACTTTCTTAACTTGAATTCTGTAAAATCATTGACAAGAGCTATTTTTGCCTTCTCAAATCTATAGCTCTCTCTCTTTTCTAAAAAAAAAAAATCTGATACTTAAACATAGGAAATCTGTGATTCCATCAAATCTACACCCTACCTCACGTGATCTCAAACATATATAGCTTCTATGGAGTACTTCCTTGCTAGATCTCTTACAAAAACATGTCCACCTGCTCATGTACCAGGTGACACGTGGTACCTCAGTTCCTATTACTTTTAGCCCACCCCACCTGAGTTTGCTTTTCTTCCAGTATTTACTGTCTGAGACCATTATGTATCAATTTCTCAAGTTGAAAATTAGAAATTTTTTTTCTGTTCTTCCTATTCTTTCTCCATTCTTCAATTAGTCACTAAACGCTGTTGCTGCTGCTGCTAAGTCGCTTCAGTCATGTCCGACTCTGTGCGACCCCATAGACGGCAGCCCACCAGGCTCCCCTGTCCCTGGGATTCTCCAAGCAAGAACACTGGAGTGGGTTGCCATTTCCTTCTCTAATGCATGAAAGTGAAAAGTGAAAGTGAAGTTGCTCAGTTGTGTTTGACTCTTAGCGACCCCATGGCCTGCAGCCCACAAGGCTCCTCTGTCCATTGGATTTTCCAGGCAAGAGTACTGGAGTGGGTTGCCATTGCCTTCTCCTAGTCACTAAATAAATCCTGTCTATTCCATCTTCAAGTCTTATATCTATCTCTTTCTGTCCATCCTCAGTGGACTCGTGATATGAAGCCTGAATTATTAGTCTTATTCAGGCTTCTTGTATCTCCTCTCTTTTAGTTAGTTATGGAGCTTCAAAAGTGATTGTTTTAGATTTAAATCTAATTTTCTCACCAAGTTCCTTTTGTTTTTTCCGTTTCCTTTAAGAAAGGGTTAAAAATGTTCACAGTCATTCATAATGCATTCAGTAATTTATTCAGTAAACTTTGAGGACCCAGCTACTATGTGTGAGGGATACACCATTGGAAGAAAGACACAGAGTCCCAGAATTCATAGTGCCTGCATTCTACGAGGCCCTGTACAGCTGTCTATTGCCTCTATATCTGATCATTCCTACCATTTTCTACAAATGTCCTACTCCAGAAATGCTGTGCCATTTGGGTTCACAGATGGTTTGACTTTTCTTGGTGTGCACGTGTGCATGCTTAAGTTGCTTCAGTCATGTCCTGCTCTTTGTGACCCTATGGACTGCCAGGCTCCTCTGTCCGTGAGATTCTCTAGGCAAGAATACTGGAGTAGGTTGCCATGCACTCCTTCAGGGCATCTTCCCAACCCAGGGATTGAACCCACATCTCTTACATCTCCTGCACTGGCAGATGGGTTCTCTACCATTAGTGCCACCTGGGAAGCCTTTTTCTTGGAATTTGTCTAATTCAGTCTGTCAGTAATAACCATCTCTGGTCTCTTATCCTCTGATCAGTATAGTGACTCCTCATATTTCCAGTTAATCTTTGTAAAGGATTTTTTATTCACCCTTCTCACCAAACTGCTGGTCCCATGCTCCTTTGGACCACGATACATCTATATTTCTCTATGAAAACTGTGAAACCACCTCCCATTCATGTCTCTCTGAGAGCAGAGACATAATTTTAAAGCATTCTTCTAGCCTCCCTGTCTCTCATACTGTTAATAGCGAATGAATGTTTATTGAATGAACACGTAAAAGTCTATAATAAAATCTTCTTGCCAGCTAACATCACAGAGCAGAGGCCCAAGGGTAGGCTCTTTCTAAAATAAAATGATTTCTTTCTTGGGCCAGTTTCTTGAGGCAATTAAGAATGAAGAAACTATGCTCCTGAGATGCTGCTAAATTGTTGAGATGCTTTCTGCTTATGCACACAGTTAATCTAATTAGACATCTTTTGTTGCTCATGTACCTGCTCTGTCCTCATGTACCATTGCCACAGGAAGTTTCGAAAATGTTTGAATATTAGAATATAGTTACTATTATAGAAATGTTCTTTAAAAATTCAATATATGTGTGTATGTATATATGTGCATTTTCTTGTTCAGTCGCTCAGTTATGTCCGACTTTTTGCAGCCCTATGGACTGCAGCATGCCAGACTTCCCTGTCCTTCACTATCTCCCAGAGTTTGCTCAAACTCATGCCCTTTGAGTCCGTGATGCCATCCAACCATCTCATCCTCTTTCTCCCCCTTCTCTTCCTGCCCTCAGTCTTTCCCAGAATCAGAGTCTTTTCCAATAAGTCAGCTCTTCACATTAGGTGGCCAAAAATTTATGTGTATGTATATGTTTGTATTTATTCTTCTGTCCTTAATCATAGTAAAATATGCTTTGTGATAAGTTTAACCCATCTCCCTCAGCCTCAATCTATTGATAAAAGCCTGTTAATAGTCAGAGAGAGATTTAGTGCAACAGAGAAAACCCACTATTTCTACTAGAAAATCAGCTCAAAATTTGTTTCCTGCTGAGGATGAGTCAGGCAAAGCTTGAAATAAAAAGGCACAGAGACCAACTTGAAGTCATGGAAACTTATTTCTGGAATTGCAGCTAGTATGTGCTAGGACCTGTGAAGCAAAAGTATGTTTTATGAGCATTAATAATATCCATGTTCACTTTTGAAACTTATCTTTCATGTTCTTATTATTTCATTTGTATGAATTTCCACCAAAGCTATATAATTTGTTTTGTGAAAAGGCCCTAAACTCTTTATGCACAGCTTAAGGGGTAGTAGCACTTCTTTTCCTTTCATGTGTGGTTAGGGTCAGTAGATTGAGTTAAAGATTTTGAGAGAAATTTCAGTAGCTTGATTTTACATTTCTGGAAATTAAGACACAGAGACTTTCTTGATGTTAAAATATTACTGGTGGATTCTTCCAGGGCTGCTCCTTTTACACCAACCAAATGATTCATGATTTTTTTTTCTGATAATATCACTAAATCATAAGTCATATTTGTGCAATCTTTCTGTGTTGATCAAGGTTCCTACCTGATTCCACTCCCAGCAGCAGAGCTAGCCAGCTGTGCAGATTTGGGGACCCTCTGCCAAGGTAGGGAGTCAACATCGTCCTCTGGAGTGTCTGTTTCCTACTTGCTGTTTTGGAAAATGTAGTTGTCATTGTTTTGAATTTTATCTTCATTTTTACTTGAGAAGTCAGAAACCAGCAAACCAGAAGAATTTCTGGATGTGTTTTAGTTGTGTGGGTGCACAGTGTCGAGAAAGAATGCATTCACACACTGGATGACCACATTTCCATAAAGCACTGAGTTTCTAAAATGTGAATAATTATATGCTATTAGGAAGGGTTGACTTCATTTTTTTCCCTCTATTTCCTCTGAAAAATATTGTCCAGTATAAATATAGCAATACAATATTTTGAAAAAGTATTCGTGTCTAAAAACAAGAGGAAAAATTAAGTTGAATAGTCAATTAAGTTTAAGACAAGGCCATGAGGCAATTTATGATGTGCAATGTAACTTAAATATTAAGATAAAAATAGTTATCTTATTACTAATATGAATGTAATTTTATTAATTATTGCAGTGTATAATGACTATACTATGATCAGTTTTATAATTATATATTATGTATTGAATAGTTGTGCATGCTGAGTAATCCATAGTTGCATAAGTTTTAAAATATTTTGCTTTAATTTTATCATTGCTTCTTCTGATTATCCATGACCCATTTCCATCCATTTATTCTATTATATACTTCTTTTTGAAGTAGCATTTCTATATGCCACATTAAGAATCATGACCATGCCTTTTGTAAAGTTGGATCTTTTATTAAGAAGGTCATAGGATTAAAGTGATGGGTTAGAAGTGAAACTAAATGAATAGAAACCTAAGCTCTCTTTTATAGTTCCAGTGTGGAAGTAGGGTAGGCAAGGAGAAAGGGTGCAACTCATTATTATTTTTCTTTTCTGAGACATTATTTCTTGATATTTTGTTGATGAATGCCTTAAGATAATAAGGCATTAAGTAGTTTCTTTTGATGAACTCAGTGTGGTTTTAAAATAGTTAAATGAAATTTTTAAAAGCCTTAATTTTGCTTAATTCAAGCCGTGATTTTTTTTCTTTTAATCTGAGACTAAGATGTATTTTGCATTACATAAATATAACTTATTGTTCACAATTTAAAAATATAAAAGATTTCAAAAAGAATCCTCATTCTTAAGTGTTGTGTATTATTTTTGAATGAAAAAGTTATTTTAGTTAAGAATAGACATTTTGAATAAGGAATTCAATATTTTCTAAAGATTATTTGGAAGGTAATTCTTTTTATAATTACTGAAATGTTTTAAATTTAGGTAATTTTTTTCTAATTAAAAGATCCTACCCAGGGATCAAACTTAGGTCTCCCTTGTTGCTGGTGGATGGATTCTTTACCATGTGAGTCACCAAGGAAGCCCATTTAAAAGAAATATGTAACAAATAGTTATTGTACATAGAAATGTACATCTTATACAAATATACTCCTAAGATAAACTAAAGGAAAATTATATGTATAGTTATTTTACTACTTAGATTGTTCCTCCAGAATCCCTTAGAAAGATATCAAAACATTACATAGGGTTTAATCTTTGAGTTTTAGTAGAATCAGAAACATAGCTTTGACATAATGCTTTGAAAAATCCCTCCTGTAAGGCTTGCCCTTATGAAATCTATTTTGTCCGTTATTGTTTAGTAAAGTTATTGGGATCTTTAGATGATTGATGTCATCTGCACATTTCATTCTCTTTTTTTCTTCACATTTATCTTCTCTAGGAGAAGTATATTTTCTTCTGAAATTTATTTTGCTACTCTCAGTGTATCAGAAAGACTAACTTAGTTTAGATCATTTTCAAGCTGACAGGTAGTGTTCAGACTTCCTTCTCTAGCCTTTCTTTTTATAGACTTAGGAGACTGAGTTCTAGGAAGGTTTATTCATTTACTGTGTGATCATCAGCCTCTTGATAGCAAACGTAGTCTAGAATCCGAATATTCTTTCTCCATTCTCTTTGTGCCAGTTCCAGACTCTTGTACAAGATGGCACCAAAGGCCATGGGAACAGATTCTTAATGTGAGATAGAAGGCACTGCTTCATTTCATACATTATAACCTTGAAACGTGTGTTTAGTGGCAAGAAATGGTTTCTGTTCCTCCTCTATATATTTTCATGCATCAGTTATAGATTGCTTATCCATATTAACTTTCATGTGCTTTTTGCAAAATTACATCTTTCTCATCTTTATTGCCAGCTACTGTAAACCTTCCTAGTACATCACCCACTGTCACCACTAACATGCCTGTTACTAACAGAACCGATAAACAAAGGAATGGTAAGAAATCGTTACCTTTTATATTTGTAGTATGTCTGACTTGATGAACACCTGTATTCCAAAGATGGAAATATCTAATGATCCAACAAATTGTCTATTGTTAAAGTCAATTGGTACATTTGTACATTTGCAAGACTAGTAAAATAAATATCATTTGCTTGCCTTGAGTTCCCCAAATAACAAATGGAATGAGTACACATCTAATATCACATCTCTGAATTTTAGCTAAAATTTCTTTCAAAGGAAGCTTTTAGGGAAAGACATTAGTTAAATGGAATGAGTTTGCATTATACTAGAGATCTAAGAAGAAAAATATTTATGGCGTTCTGTCAGGTTATTCTCTAAAGAAACCTGTTTTAAAAGAATTTTGTAACCTCAAAAAGCTACACAGTTTTAGTAATTTAATTTCTCACTGAGGCCAATGTTGTATTCAAACATTTGTGACATTTAGATAATTTTTATACAGTAATACTTTGCTCTTTGTTTTTATTTGTTGAGGAATAATGGCTACCTCCAGTATTCTTGCCTGGAGAATTCCATGGACAGAGGTGCACAGGGGACTACAATCCATGGATTCGCAAACAGTCAGACATAGCTGAGCAACTAACACACACACATACACACACACACACACACACACACACAGACTGTGATTGGATATTAACTAAACATAAATCAATTTTTGACTAACAAAACTTCAAGTAACTTGCAATACTTCCTGTTTTTTCCTTGCACAAATACATTTCTATTTATATTATTTATAATTTGCAAAGTTACATAAGATAAGAAATGAACTGGGGAAATGTCAGGTTGTTTATTTAATCTGCTACCTATATTGACTGCATACATAGCTTTTTGGTAATTCAGAGTAAGTGGTTTCAGTTTCTTCTGAAAAAGAGAAATTCCAATCAGGTGACCACATCATTGCCTCAAACACAGTAATATTCTCAAATATGAGGTATTAGAAACAAAGGAATTTTCTCAACCTCAATCATTTAACTTGCAAGGCCAAGACATCTGTGATGTATCACCAGGGACCAAAACCCAGAGAAGAGAAACTTGGCATAGTTTTCTTTTTTTTTTTTCATTTTTTCTTTTGGCTTTGGGGGTTACATCAACTTCCTCTGTAAGAACATTTAAATTGAAAGTATGGAATATTTTACATGAAATGTAGATATAAATTTCATTAGGGTTATAAAGACATTGATTCAGGGAAGTGTTTATGGTTATTCTGGTAGTAATGCCAAGGAGATTTATGATGGAGCAAAAATTCCAGCAACCCCCAAGAAAGCAAAAGCAGCTGAAATTTCTAGTGCATATTTCACATGGACTCTAGCCAGTAGATGGGAATATTATAATTCTAACTAAGTATTTCACTCTTTGTATGAACATACAAAGAGCCTCTGTGGCATTCGCCCTCTAGGACTGGCACATCCTCTACTGCCCAAGAACGTTTACATGATGCTTCAGAGTCCTCGACTTGGTGGAGTGGAGCTGTATTCACTCAATCATGTCATTTCTGACATTCTTGAAGAAAGCCTTGTTCAGTCCATCTCTCTCTGCGTCATAACCTTCATGGGCGTTTCAACAAAAAAAGCAAATGTTAGAAGCAGTTCAGATGGTTTGATTTGGCCACTTTAAAGAAAGAAAACTTGAATTCGGATCATTCTCGATAAAAATGTAATCTGAGCCTTAAAAATATTTGAAAGTCCTCATGTTGTAGAAATAGTCTCAAATTGTGTACTCAAATTTGTGCAGCATCTCAATTTTAGCACATCCTTGAACCGTCTCTACTATTCATAATAGATGTTTTCCCCCTGAAATTGACTCATTTTTTAACTTAAACATTTATATTTATGTGGGAAAATACCACAGTTGTAAACTGAAACTAGTACTGCTTGTCTTAAAATAGAAGTATATAGTGAAAATAAATATAATGAAAACAATGCTACTGAATTCTCTCTATATCCAGTTGCCTTCTCACATCTCAGCACTTGAAGCCTTCCATTATTTTTTTTTAAAAAGGAAAGGTTACAAGACCCACTGTAATTAAGTTTTTTGTCTTTGGTGTAGTTAAATTTGAAATCATTGAAAAGAGAATTACTTGTTTACCTTGTGAATAAATGGAATTTAATGTCCTATTCTAGATGATCTGAGATCATTCACATGCTATCAGCAATTTCAAATACACTTTTCTTGGGAAACTGATGTAGTAAACATTCTCAGGGCTCAGATCTGATATATTAGAGAATGCTCTTTTGTTCACTGTAAGAAAGATACACAGCTATCAGATCTGTTATCTACCTTATCCAGTCTTATAAACTCTGCACTATCAAAGAAATCTACTATCAAAGAAATCTAATTCATTAGTCATGATATGCTGGTATGGTAAGGGAAGAGGGATTTAAATTGTTTGGCAATCAGATGTATTTTTTGAGTATATCAAGAGAATTTGTTTTCATGGCTTTAGTGAAATGTCCCTATTCCCTTGCATAAAGTTATTTTTATTTTTCAATAGGATTATAATCTGATAGTTCAGATTATATACTAAGAAAATCTTATCTTTTAAGCTACTTTTCACAAACATATTTCTATATGAGGGACAATTTAGGTATTCCCACAAATAACTGTCGGGGTCCAGCCCTGGTGGATCCAGGGAATTCAAAGCGGGGATGGCATAGGCGTCTTTGGAAAGAATTATTTATTTAGATATAGATTAGATTAGAAAAGAATAGTGTAATAGGAAAATTAGTGGAGAAAAGAGGCTGAATAACTTGGTTTCCGGGAAAGCCAATAAAATCTCAGGACAAGAGATTTGCACCATCTATGTGGGGCCACCGGCGCCCGCTTGAGTCTCTAAAGGTGCCCCACCGTGGGCTCCTTTTCGCGTAGATCTTAGAAGCCAGGGCAAGTAAGTAGACGTGGTGAGCCTCCCCGTTCCAGATGGGAATTCAGCCTGAAATTAGAATAGGAGAGGAGAGGGAAAAAGAGACAAGGAGAGGAACATAGGGGGAGCCAGATTTCCAAGAAGCTAGTTCAAGAGAATCGTTGGAGAAACTGGTCAATCCTTTATTGTTCAGAAGGCCTTTTATACATAAAGATCATCGAGACCAGGCTTTTTTCTCTGCATACTTAGTTGTATACACAAGTCTTAGGTGATTTACATCATCTTCTGGCCAAAAGGCCAATTTAACAATTTACGGCTCTTTTCTGATAAGTGTTATTCTTTCCAAGGTCTGGTGCCATTCTTGGGAAGCACTAAACAAAGTTACATTCTTACACAGCAAGGACACAGCAATTTGTAACAAGCAAGAGTAGTACAGTGATTTATAAAAGAAAATAATTAACTGAAAAGTCTAGTGTTGCTAACATCAAAAACTACTACATATCTTTTTCCAAATTCTGTTTATATGGCTAACTTCTTTCCAGGTGCGAATAAGGAGGTCTGGCAGCAATCATTGAGTCAACAGTGAAATCCTATCACCAATAGGATTTTAGCTCTTAGAAAAGGTTTTTAACTTTAAGATACTTCAAGCTTTTGTGCCCCTCACAGTTGGGGGGTTGTAAGCAATTCACAAGCTTGTAAAAGGTCCAGGGAACCTGTCAGGCAAGTTAGAGCGTTTAAGTTAGAGCGTTATCAAAGGGGGTTGAGCTGAAACACTCCTTTCAAATGCAGAAAACTAAAGCCCTGAGTTAACTTTTTCCAGAGACTGTCAAAAGAGTAGAAAAGCAGGCGATTCTTATTTTTTGGGGTACATGCTCAGGAAATACCAGGGGGAAACCCTGAGACTCAAATTGCCTTGCCATCTGAGTCTCTGCCCTGTGACCCTGTCACGGGTGGGATTCCTCACGCTGGCCTCCGGCAAATATCCTTTGTGCCTTTTCTACTGCATTCCCAAGAAAAGCTCTTGGACTTATTATTATTTCTATTCCAAGTCATATGTTCTATGCTTGAAGCATCACTGTACTGCTGCTGAATATTAAACTTTTGTGAGGTTAGCACAAGCAATCAAAGTAAGGAACTGACTTTGTTAGTCCTTATTATTCCTCTAAAAACCTACAAGTGCAAATTGTATCACCGCTTCTAGTTTCTCCACATACATTTCACTACTCAAAAAAATTCACTCTCAGGGTATTTATGTGGACCCAACAATCAGTCTAGCTTTATATGCCAAATAACTTAAAGAAATTGTATGTATGATGAGCAGTTCTCTAGTCATATGATAAATGACACTGTCTACTGTAATTGCCTCTGCACCAGTCAAAGGAGTCATCTTGAATGTAAAATAGCATTTAATTTCTATCTTTAAATAGCATTTAAAATCTATCTTTTCAAATGTATATTTTAAAACCCACCTTTTCAAACCTACTCCATTCCCTTGAATGGAGAATAGTCTCATTTCTAAATGTTCCCAGAAATTCTGAGAAGAGTGTTAAGAAAATTTAAAAAGGAAAATATCTACAGCCAGGCATATGTTTTGATACCACATCTGTTATGGCAAGTAACGGTTTCTGCTTTGAAGTTTTGTGGGGTTGAAAGAGTCATCTAATTGGAAAAAAGTGTCATGCATCCTTTAGATTGGGATGAAATTATTAGGACAATACATACAGCTTTTGAAGTCTCTGGAACAGATGAAGATTTGTGAATAGCTTTCTTATTGAGAAACCATAGGATTTGTAGGAGAAGGTGACTTGATTACCAGGATGACCTGGAAATATCTGCATTGATGTGTCTCATTTGTGCATTTTCTGCAGTGCAATGCTTAAGCCAGTTATTTCGCTGCAGTCCAAAACCTTTCTCACCACACCTTCAGTGGATATTTTATCTTGCTTTGACAATTCATTCTTGGACATTTCTTGGATTACTTGTTGACTGCATTATCCAAAAATTTTAAATAAGTATAACAAGTAGACAGCATTGAATAATTTTTGCTGAATATATAAATTTCTTATTCTGGGGCTTCTGAAGCAAGACTATATGAAAAAAGATCCACAGCATGGGCGAATCTCCAACACTTAGGGGTAGGTTGTTTGGTATAGTCATAGATTTTATTTGCCATAAACAACATAATATTCGGAAGAGTCCTATAGGGATTTAGACTGACTCTGATATGGAATGTCTTTCTCATTTATAAAAACAGTGAATTAGAAAAAAAAAGTGAGAAATATCTTAAATTTTAAAAAATCTTAAATGTTTGGGTGCTTCTGTAAAATTTCAGAAATGTGAGTGATTAAAAATATTCATTTTTAATATTTTGCAGGATTCTCCTGAGAGGGCCAAGACTGTAGTTCCTAACACAGACACATGCTTTAGGTCTCCATCTAGTGGTAGCTTGTCAGTTTTAATACTTACCTGGCATCAGGGAACATGCACAGAATACCCCCTGATTCCTAACATTGATGTAGCATCTTGGACTTCTGGAACTTAAATTTCCCTCTGAGTCATTCAGAATGTCCATGATTTGATATGATAAGGTCTACAGTGTAAATTTGTTTGTTTGTTTGCCTGACTTAATTATCATTTATTTTCACTCCTGTAATTTTTTATTCAGAATATTTTTTAAAGGAAAATAAAGTCAAGATTATTAAAATACCTGAAGAGTTTTAGAAGCTGGACTTCCAATAACTTAGTATGCATAAATTAAACTAAATATCCTTGGACTTACATTAATCTCATAGACATATTATTACATCTGGGAGTGGTGATTTTTTTTTTTTTAAAGCATGAGTTTCTGACCCCTATACTGGAAAACATTCCTAAAGGAGTGTGACTGGAATTGCATTTTGGTAGATTTGGGAGTTCCTAGGAGACATACTTTTGTACTTTTATGTACTACTTCCCCCAAATCATCATTAAATCTTTTCCCCACTGTTTCAATAATATATTTTTACATTTGCTATGCATATTTTAGCTTCCCCAGTGGCTCAGCAGTAAAGTCTCCACCTACAATGCAGGAGATACAGGTTTGATCCCTGGGTTGGGAAGATCCCCTGGAGAAGGAAATGACAACTCACTCTAGTATTTTTGCCTGGGAAATTCCATGGACAGAGGAGCCTGGAAGGTTACAGTCCATGGAGTTGCAAAAGAGCTGGACATGACTGAGCAACTAAACAACAAACAACATGTGTATTTTACTCATGTTTATAAGCATGGAGATAGATGATTGATTGACAGTAATGAAGAATCAATATTTTTTCTCTGCATGATCTACCATATTTAAAAAGAGTCTTTTTCTCGTTACTATTTGTAGTAAGATATCCTTTAGCACATATCTAGAGAAATTTAGCAAATCCTGGCTGGTCAGTTTGATTTTCATTAAAAAAAAAAAGAAAAATATATATGTACAGCAGAATACTTTAAAGATTGCACTTCTCTCCTGCAAAAAAGCACAACTTCCTTCTGACATAGGATTTTCTTTTACAAGCAAGTCCAGTTAAGTCCATCTGCAAATATTCTTTGTTTTTCCCTCCTTTACTTGATATAAATGACAGTACTTATGGAATTTTGATGAAAAAATCTGGTGAAAATGAACCCAACAACTTAAGTAGAAGAAAATGCTTTAGTGGGGCAGGGGAAAGAGGATAGAGAGAATAAGGGTCTGTGGGTGAAAAATACATGATACCTATTCTTTTCCAAATTAAGTTCTGCCCATCATCTTACTCAAGTTTTCATTCTTCATAATGTTAGAAAAGGATAATTTTTAGTTACAGGAAATCAAATTATACATGAAAAATCATTTAACAGACAGTAGGGAGAAATGTATAGAATTAAGAATTATGAAGCATCATTTATAGGTGATATTTAGAAGCAATGACTTATCTATAAGTAAACTAAATGATAACTATTTCTAAAAAGTTGCAAGGTCACTGAAAATGACCTGTACAGAAAATTTCTGTACCTATGTAGACGGCATTTCTTAGTTGCTCAGTCATGTCTGACTCTTTGCTACCCCATGGGCTATACATTCCATGAAATTTTCCAGGCCTGAATACTGGAGTGAGTAACCTTTCCCTTCTCCAGGGAATCTTCCTAACCCAGGGATCAAACCCAGGTCTCCTCCATTACTGGTGGATTCTTTACTAGCTGAGCCACAAGGGAAGCCCTTGTATGAAATCATGTCATTATAAATGTAAGGTGATAAGTATATGACTGTAAAATATAACTAATGGACTGAATCCTATTTCCAATGGACAGATGGGATTGTTTATAGAATTTCCATAGTGATTCAAAACATCCTTCCTCACCCCGAGGTGAAAGTACAGAGCAAGGTGGCAGAATGGGTAAGTGGATTATAAAATTTCTGTTTTGGGGGCTTTAAACTAATCTCTGGGAATCTGGGAAACACTCTGCTGTCTAACTGAACCCACAGATCATACTGGAATAAAGATACTGTTCATTATAAATGTATGGAAGTGTAAGTGAGGTACTGTACTTTTGAATAGAAAGTGACGTATAGTTGAATAAAGGACAAGAAAGTGAGCCTAATGGGTGGGCTGTTATGTCAAATAAGAAAAGAACAGCACAAATGGAAAAGTATTTTGAGAGGTCTCTTTGTTTACTGTAATAGTCATACATTTTTAGTACTGTTTGAGTCTTTGATTAAAAAACCAAATGTATAAAAAGTATATCATGAATATCTTCCACCCATCCTTGACACTCATCTGCCTGCAAACCAACTGATCTGCTTGGAAATCACTGTGAATTTTTCTTGTTTTTTTCCAAGAATTTGTGAATGTAAAAGAAAATGACTATACATTCTTATGTTTTTCTTTTTACATTAAAAATAGAATATTGTACACACCATTCTACACTGTACTAGATATTGTGTTATAATTTATTTAGCCAGTATTCTATTGGTGAAAATTTTGGTAATTTCTAATTTAAACAACTAAACATTTTATTTTATTATTTAATATCATGAATATCTTCCACCCATCCTTGACACTCATCTGCCTGCAAACCAACTGATCTGCTTGGAAATCACTGTGAATTTTTCTTGTTTTTTTCCAAGAATTTGTGAATGTAAAAGAAAATGACTATACATTCTTATGTTTTTCTTTTTACATTAAAAATAGAATATTGTACACACCATTCTACACTGTACTAGATATTTGTGTTATAATTTATTTAGCCAGTATTCTATTGGTGAAAATTTTGGTAATTTCTAATTTAAACAACTAAACATTTTATTTTATTATTTTATAAATGCATGTTATATATATACATTATATAAATATATAAATACATTTTATAAATACATGTTAATGATTTTTTCCTCTCTGATATAATATCAAAAATTTAATTTCTCATAGGTTTATATTTTTTATTGTTTTATTTCCTATCTACAGCATACTTTGGGACCTTGTACTGCTTTTATTTACTACTACAGTTCAGACAATTTTTGTGGAAGAAGTAATTTGTCATTTGGGTATACATTCTGAAGTAAGAAAAATGGGTTTCTTATGTGGTAGGGCATATACCAAGGCCGCATTTCTAATAAATGTGGCCTCGGTAGCAAAATAATGTTAAACCATACACTGAGAGATAGTGATGATAATACTTTATATATATAAAAGTATATATACTTTCTTCAGATATATGTATATGTATATATATTTGAAGAATGGTAGGAAAACATAGTTTTATTTTTAAAGGCTGTACCCTTTGCAACAAGTTACCCATAGAAAACAAAAGTATGTAATTAACATATCTGTTACAAAAATTGAGGCAGGGGAGTAAAATCTAGTGGAAATCCAAGAAAAGTACTACTGTCAACTTTCTGGAATGACATATTAACCTTAGTAGCTAATTCAACCACTGGATGTATTGAATTTCTAAATGGAGAGAGGTCTTTACTTAATGAGTTTAATCTTGCATCCCGTTTTCTTTCACATTCTTCTTTCTCCTTTTTTAAAGTCAGAATGTTTTCAAAAGATGAAATTTTAAAAATTTATTTTATTGAAGTATAGTTGATTTTCAATGTTGTGTTAGTCAAAAGATAGAGTTCTTTATTCTCATTCTCAAATGAACCACTTCTAATGTTATTAATTCTGTAAATCAGCATTCAGGGAGTTTATGCTTTAGGTAAGGTATAATTTTGCATTTATATTTATTTCATGCATGGTTTTCAACATAGCATCATTTTTCATCTGAAACTAAACTTAAATGGACATTTTTCCTTAAGACGAAGACACAAAAGCAGGTGTTTGGTAACAGAGAAAGTATAAGTGGTGTCCCTATTTCATATTATTACTATTTACAATTTAAAAATAATTTAATGCTTCTTTCCAGAATTTCCTAGAATTTACATTCAATTTAAAAATGCTCACAAGGAAGGCTAAATGTGTGTATGAAACAAGATCTGAAAAAACTCTTTGGAGGTAATATATAAATAAGAAAATTTCATGTTCAGTAAAGAAATCAAAATATTTGTGATTGTATTGGACATATGGAAGGCTTTTTTTTTTTTTTATGGAGAGGAATCCATTGCTTCATTAAAAAGTTTAGTGCTGNAAATTCTTACAACAGCTGGTGTAACCAGTATTCTATTTCCCCTCTTATGATTGCCTCCAATCCATCTGCCTGATTGATATGTTTTACTTTTGTCTGTCTTCCAGTCTTTCCTATATATTCAAAAACATAATGTCTCTGAACAAAACATTGAGTAATCCTCCACTCTTTTATTTTTTGAAATGTTGTCACTTCCTAAACTGACATTTAAGATTTTCTACAAATTAACTATATTTCATAAATCCTTAAATTCACATGCCAGTTTCCTCTTCAAAGAGCTTTCTTTGGTCTCTAGAATTTAACATTTTAATAGAGGAAAGATAGGTGGCTCGGATATGAATCTATCATAGAAATACAAGTTTGACCAAGCAAACCATTTCATGTGTGTATGTATGTATATAAAATTGTGTGTGTATGTATGTATGTAATAGATGTTATCTGTATATGCTTTAGAAAAAATCAGAAAATAGAAAAACATATATTGCAATAAATATTTAAACAAATATGCCTTTTTTTATTTTCATTTTGGTAGACTAGCATCCCATGATGAAGAGGGGACCCATAGATGTAAAACAGCCTTTTTAGACTGGTAGCCACAGTTTTCAGGGGTACAATGCTCATGCATAGCATTGAGAATGTTTGGCAATTTTGATAATATAGCAAATTACCAGAAATTAAAAGGATTCAGGGGAGAAGATATTCCCAGTAGTAATTGTGATGATTTTCTTTGTGTTTTAAGTCTTTGGAAATCAGGAGGCCAGAAAAAAATATGAAAAGCAGAAAAGTTTCAGTTACTCTTGACATACATTTCCAGGCTCATTCTTAAACACTTATCCAATCTGGGTCTAGACTCCTATCAAACTGACAAATAACTGCCTTGAAAAGATCTTAAACTTTTCTTCAGAGTAGGAAACATATTGATATGATTAAGAAGTCAAATCAGAGACTTGCAACATATAAAAAAAAGGGGGGGGCAGAAAAAGTATAGAAAAGCATACAGTTCAGTTCAGTTGCTAGGTTGTATCCAACTCTGTGACTCCATGGAGTACAGCAAGCCAGGCCCCCCCTGTCTATCACCAACTCCCAGAGTTCACTCAAACTCAGGTCCATTGAGTCACTGATGCCATCCAACCATCTCATCCTCTGTCTTCCCCTTCTCCTCCTGCCTTCAATTGTTCCCAGCATCAGGATCTTTTCAAGTGAGTCAGTTCTTCAGCATCAGTCCTTCCAATGAATATTCAAGACTGATTTCCTTTGGGATGGATGGGTTGGATTTCCTTGCAGTTCAAGGGATTCTCAAGAGTCTTCTCCAACACCATGATTCAAAGGCACCAATTCTTAGGTGCTCAATTTTCTTTATGGTCCAATTCTCACATCCATACGTGACTAGTGGAAAAATAATAGTTTTGACTAGACAGACCTTTGTTGGCAAAGTAATGTCTCTGCTTTTTAATATGCCATCTAGGTTTGTCATAACTTTGCTTCCAAGGAGCAAGGGTCTTTTTATTTCATGGCTGCAGTCAGCATCTGCAGTGATTTTGGAACCCCCCAGAATAAAGTCTCTCACTGTTCCTAGTGTTTCCCCATCTATTTGACATGAAGTGCCATAAGTAAAATTTTAAAAGCTGCTACTTGGATAACTAGTAAAGAGAAATAAACAACAAATATCACTAAATAGGTAGTAAATTTATCATTTTCTTTTTCCTTCTCACACTGCTCAAACTGTCAGTTTGTATCAGAAAACCCAGATAAGACATATAAGGGATAAGGAAACAAAATTTCAGCAAAAAATAAGGAAAATATGAGCAATTGATCACTTAAATTATTTGGATATGTTTAAATTCCAGGCTCTAGTGTTTTCATGACTAGAATATTTTCAACTACCTCAAGTTATCAGCAATAATTATTTTTTATAAATGAAGAAAGTGTAGAGGAGGACACTGAGCCTTGAAAGGCCAAAGTAGAGTTTTTGTGTTCCATGAGATAAAATCATGTCTGTTTTCATAACTTTGCTTCATATTTATCAGATACTTCTGAACATCTATTCCAGGCTATGACCTAGAAAATGGAGATAAAAAGAAGGATATGTGGGGTTGACCTAAGATAATATATTTGTAGTGAATGTAGGTTTGTGAGATTGTGTATAACAGAAACTGAGTTCTCATGTAGAGATAAGTACAATGTGCTGCCCAGGAGAGAAAGTAATCAATTTTCACTGTAGGAAACACACAAATAAGACCTACATAAGAAATGGCATCATAACACATTAGGAGATATCTGAAGGGCAGAGGAAGCAGCATTAAATGAATCCTGAATATCTATTGCTTATTCTAAGAATAATGGGAGTGACTAGACAATAGGACTCATGTGAAATACAGGAGAAAGAGATAGGAAATAAGGTTGTTAAATTAATTTGGGGTAAGATTCTATATGCCACACCAAGAAGTTTGTTTTAACCTCAAGACCTTTGATATAAGGAAAAGAAGGGTCAAAGTACCATTTTTTCCTGGGCATAGTAGCAATCTGTTGTTTTATGTTGTTAAGTCTCTCAGTTGTGTCCAACTCTTTTTGCAATGCCATGGACTGTAGCCCAGTAGGCTCCTCTGTCCATGGGATTCTCCAGGCAAGAATACTGGAGTGGGTTGCCACTGCCTACTCCAGGGGATATTTCTGACCCAAGATTGAAACTGGGGCTCCCCCTTCCATGTCTCCTGCATTTCAGGTGGATTCTTTAGAGTTGAGCCACCAGGGAATCCCTATAAAGGTAATAAATATAACTTATTTTGTACACCTGTCACCCATGTAAACATGGTGACATGGGCTTACAAAATGGATGTTGGAGGCACGCGGCTGGCTTTTGGTTTGGCACCTAAAAAGTGGGGACAGATACACACACACAAAGACATGGACTCGCAGCAGCTGTGCCTGTGCCAGCCAGGTTGCGGGAGGGGACAGTTGGGTAAAAGGCAACCCCTGTGACTCTATGCCAGCTGACACTCCTTAGTCCAAAGTGCCAAGGAGCCTGGAACAGCAGAAGTTATGCTGTGTGCTGACTGAGGAGCCAGGGAAGGTTTCTGTAGGCCACTGCAAGGAGTTCAAACTTTTTATCCCTAGATAGCAGTAAATCACTGCGTTTTTAAAAGTAGTTCAGTAATGAGTTGTGGAAGATACTTCAGTAGTATGGGTAGAAAGGATTACTTGAGCCAAGGGCAAACAGTGTAGAGACACCAATTTAGATAACATTAGCATTTAGGTGATAGTTGTATTAAAGCAGTGAATCAGCCTTTTGAAGTGAAGGTGAGATGCACAGGAATGCCATTGGTCAGCCTGTATAGTAGAGTTTTGTCAGAATTGGAAGGGATGCAGCCATGGAGAATGGGTGGAGGGAGAGTCAGAAAAGGCAATGCTAGATATGCATAGTGATTTTTTTAGATTACAACGGGGTTTTTGCATTATATAATCCTTATGCTTTTATTATCACATTTTACATTTGCAGAAGAAACTAAGACTTAGAAAATTTAAGTTATTCAAATCAAATTTAATAAGCGTTTCATAGGAAAACCAGAATGTGAAACTCTTCTAATTCTTTAGTATTCTTTCACTAGAATACATGGAAGAACAAAAGCAAACAAAAACATTCAAAACTGTATAAGCAAATAAAATCAGAGGATATTTATGGTTTATGAGAAGACTACAATATCACAGTTGTAAGTCATTTTCCTGATTTTATACTGCCTACTAGTAACCAAGAAGTGCTAGAATGATTTTTGTATTCGCTTTTGCCAAGCTCTGAGCCTAAGGTGGCCGTTATTTTTGTAAATAAAATTTTATTGGGACTTGGCCAAATCTAATTCATTTACTTATACCTGTGGCTTTTCTTGAGTTCTAATGACAGAGTTCAGTTCTAGCAGTAATTTATGGTTAGCCAAGCCTAAAATATTTACCCTCTGATCATTAAATAAAAATATTACTGAACCTTAATTTTGACCATTTACTGTACTACCTAACAATTTATATTTTATGTAACCAGTTCTTAAATATATTGAAATATAATCACATATCACTGGTTGTATATTAAAGGAGTAGAAGCTAAGAAGGGTGATAAAAGAAACAGGAAAATTCATGTTTACTTAGAAGATGTAAAATACTTCCAAATTTGAAGATATTATTGCAGTTACTGTGATTTGTCCTCAACTTCTCTATTCCAGTGATTTGCTTTTTTATATTTTGTGGAATGAAAGTTATTATTTTTTATTTCACCTGTTCTGTTATTGGTTGTTATATCTAAAAAGTCTTTACCATACCTAAAGTAACAAATAATTCATATTATCTATTTTCTGGGAGCTTTATCATATTTCTGTTTTAAGTTTAAGTCTGGGCCCCACACTGTGCTGTTTGTTTTGTTTTGTTTTTAATTGTGACTAATATGAATCAGTGAGTCTGTTTCACTCTCTTTTTCATATGAATGCCCACTGTACATATATCATGTTTTCAAAAGTCCATTCTGCCTCCATTTGGTTGCTGTTTCATTGTTTAGTTGTTAGTAATTTCTGACTCTTTGCAAACCCATGGACTGCAGCATGCCAGGATTCCCCATCCTGTCCTTTATTATCTCCCATGATTTGCTCAGATTCATGTCCTTTGAGTCAGTGATTCTGTCTCTACCTCCCTCTTCTCCTTCTGTCTTCAGTCTTTCCCAGAATCAAGGACTTTTCCAATGAATGACTCTTTGCATCAGATGACCAAAGTATTGGAGCTTCAGCTTCAGTATCAGTCCTTCCAATAAATATTCAGGATTGATTTCCTTTAGAATTGACTGGTTTGATCTCCTTGCAGTCCAAGTCTTCTCCAGCACCACAGTTTGAAAGCATCAGTTCTTCAATGCTCAGCCTTCTTTATGGTCCAACTCTCACTTTTGGTACCTATCATAGATTGAATTGTGTTTCCCCAGAATTCATATGTTGAAGCCCTAATCCCCAGTGTGACTATAATTTCAGATAGTCTGTTTAAAGTGTTTGTGAAACAAAATGAGATTTTAAGACCGAGGCTGTGATCCAGTAGGACCTACATCCTTATAAGAAGAGAATGAAAAGCCAGAGCCCTTTTTCTCTCCACATTTGCACCATGTGAAGGTCAAGTGAAGACACAAAAAGGCAGCCATCTGCAAGCTGGATAGCCTTCACCCAAAAGTTACCCTGCTCACACCTTGATGTTAGACTTCCAGCCTCCAGAACTGTGAGGAAAACACATTTTTTTCTATGAGCCACTCAGTCTGTGATATTCTGTTGTGGGAGTCCAGACAGCCTGCAATAGCATCCTTGCCAAAAATTAACTGATCAGATATATGGGTTGTATTTCTATTCTGAGTCATTGATATATTTGTTAATTATTATTTCAAAGCATATTCTGCTGACTAACATGGCTTTATCATAATGCCTGAAATCAAGTAGTATGAGTCATTCAACTTTGTTCAGATTTTTTAAATTATTTTTTTACCTAATCCTTTACTTTTTCATACAAGTTCTAGATTCAATTCAAAATCCATTCTGGGATTTAATTATGATTGTGTTTAATCTGTAGATGAGTATCAGAAACATTTACAGCTTAACTATATTGAGTTTTTCAATCAATGAACACAGAACATCTTTCCATTTATTTAAATCTTTCTTAATTTCTTTCATCAATGCTTTATAGTAAGTGCATGTTATATTTGGTTAGTATGTATGAAAAGTAAAAGTCACTCATCATTCCTGACTCTTTGTGATACCATGGATTATAGCTCACTAGGATGCTCTGTCTGTGAAATTCTCCAGGCAAGAATACTAGAGTGGGTAGCCATTTCCTTCTCCAAGGGATCATCTCAATCCAGGGATTGGACTGGGGTTTCCTGCACTGGAGGTAGATTCTTTACCATCTGAGCCACCAGGGAACTCTAATCCATACCTAATTATTTCATGTTTTCAATGTACTTTAAAAAGTCACAAATAGTATACTTTAAAAATGTAAATTTCCTATCATTCATTGAGAGTATAGAGATTTTTAAATTTGTTATCTTTATATCAACCTGACCTCACTGCTTTGATTATTATGATTAATTAAATATTCTACTCCTGAGTCATCATTATTTTATTGTTTCACATTTATTTAAGTTTTATTGAGATATATAATTGATGTACATCACTCTGCAGGTTTAATACATACAGCCTGATGGTTTGAGTTACATGCATTTTGAAAGAATTACCACAATAGGTTCAGATAACATTTAACATGTCATATAGATGTAATAAAAAAGGAAAGAAGGAAAGAAAAAGATGTCTCCTTGTCTTTACCACATTCCTATGTATTATACAGCAATGCTAACTGTAGTCAGCATGTGATAAATCATATCCTAAATCCTTTTTCATTTTATAATTGGAAGTTGGTAGCTTTGCTCACCTTCTTCTGATTCCCCTTCCCTCCACCCTGGTGACCACAAGGCTGATCTCTTTTTCTACAAGTTTTTTTTTTTTTTCAATTCCACACTTGAGTGAGCTCCTGCAGTATCTGTCTTTCTCTGTCTGACTTATTTCACTTAGGTTTATGACTTCAAGGGTTATCCATGTTGTCATGAATGGTAAGATTTCCTTAGGTTTTGTGGCTGAATAATATTCATATTTAATCTTTATCTCAAAGATCCACAAAGTGTCAGACATGACTTAGTGACTAAACAGCGACAATCTGTATCTCACAACTTCATCATCAAGAGACACTTAGATTGTTTCCTTGTTTGGCTTTGATGAAAAAGTTTGATGAAAAAGTGATGAACATGGGGTGCAGATATATTTTCTAGTTAGATTTTTTGTTTGTTTGTTTTCTTTGATGTATTCCCAAAGATGGAATTACTGGATCACATATTAGTCATATTTAATTTTTTGTGGAACCTTCATACTGCCGTCTATCGTGTCTGTACCACTTGACAGTTGCACTAGCAGTACACAAGAGTTCTCCTTCTCCATATCTTCACTGGCATTTTGTAATCTCTTGTCTTTTTGATGCTAGCCATTCCAACAGGTGTGAGGTGATATTTCATTGTGGTTTTAATTTGCATTTTTCTAATGATTGGTGATGTTGAGCATCTTTCCACATATATGTTGGGCTTTTGTGCATTCTTTGGAAAACGTACATTCTTTGGGAAAATGTCAGTTTAGGTCCTTTGCCCATTTTTAATTGCTTTTTTTCCTTTCAATTTTTGTCTTTTATAAAAACAACAGAATAAGGACGTTGTAAAGTTTCTTGGTAATATTGCACTACTAAGACATAAAACAATCTCTTATTTGTCCCTATCTAACTTTATGCTCAAAAATGTGTTGATGTTTTGCTCTATATAGTACTGTTTCTATTCTGGAACTTACAAACATAAAGAATCTGATACTATAACAACTGCCCATGTCACTGTAACTTAAAATGTGACAGTTAATGGTTGGGGTTGGAGAAGACTCTTGAGAGTCCCTTGGACTGCAAGGAGATACAACCAGTCCATTCTGAAGGAGATCAACCCTGGGATTTCTTTGGAAGGAATGATGCTGAAGCTGAAGCTCCAGTACTTTGGCCACCTCATGAGAAGAGTTGACTCATTGGAAAAGACTCTGATGCTGGGAGAGATTGGGGGCAGGAGGAGAGGGTGACGACTGACGATGAGATGGCTGGATGGCATCACGGACTTGATGGACGTGAGTCTGAGTGAGCTCTGGGAGATGGTGATGAACAGGGAGGCCTGGCGTGCTGCGATTCATGGGGTCACAAAGAGTTGACACGACTGAGTGACTGAACTGAAAGCAAAAGGGGCAGGGGAGCTGCCAGAGAATGTGAATACTTGAGAAGAGTCCTAAAAATGAATATCAGCAACTCAACAGAAGAAGAGAACAGAATTTCAAAAAATGATAGGTATATCCAGCATTGCAAAATTATGAAAACACATGGTATTTTTCTGAAATTTTAAGCTATTTATTTATATATATGATGTGTATGCCATGTTTTGTTGGAGAGGGAACAATCAGTATGGGAAGGATCAATGAATGGAGGGCCTTCCTTTCAATACAGATAATTTAATTTTATTGTTTTGTTTTTATTTTTATTTTACTTTACAATACTGTATTGATTTTGTCATACATTGACATGAATCCACCATGGGTGTACATGAGTTCACAATACAGATAATTTAAATGCATAAAACAGAAAAAAAAAAGCAGTTATTCTGAAGGAATATCTTGAATTGGAGAGAGAATATGAAAGGGACAGATTAATACAGTGTGCTGTGCTTAGTTGCTCAGTCATGTCTGACTCTGTGCAACCTCATGAACTGTAGTCAGTCAGGCTCCTCTGTCCTTGGGGATTTTCCAGGCAAGAATACTGGAGTGGGTACCATATCCCTTCTCCAGGGGATCTTCTTGACCCAGGAATTGAACCAGGGTCTCCTGTATTGCAGGCAGATTCTTTACCAGCTGAGCTACCAGGGAAGTACCAGATTGATATGGAGTGGTAGCTAAATGGATGTGAAAGTTAAAGGAAAAAATTGCCTATAATTATTTCAATTGGGCAATAGAGTGATTTCTTTCAAGTTGTATCAGTGAAATCTCTGCTATTTTGATAATAGTATAAGTAAAATTTTGTAATTCTCTTTTTTCACTTAATAATCAATTTTGAATTCACTGCTATTACTGAAATAGCTTACATATTATTCTAGTTAGTGACTGTACTGTGTTTAGTTAATCTCTGCTTGACTGCTGAATATTTAATCTCTAGTTTTTCCTCTTAATAAAAGGAAAACATGCCTTGCTAAACATCTTTATACTTTTTCTTCATTTTCCATTTTCCTTAATCAAGAGTGGTAAGTATCGGTATGGGGAAAAGAGTCATGAATAGTTTTTGGAGTCTTAAATTTCCTTATTTTCCCATTGTAAAATATAAAAATTACAGTTATCCCACAATTTCAATTTTTATCTATTTTATACCTTTTTAAATTAAAATGACTGGCAAAAAAATTATTTTTTGTTTCCTTAATATCTGCATAAGTAAAGTCATAAAATATCACTAGTATATAAAATAATGAATAATCATTATGCATACCTATATTATTAAAATTGCTTTTTGCACATGATTTTTTTAAGTTCAGAATTTCTGTGTTCTTAAAATATATACTGCAATTGTAAAGAATGTTGAATAGAATTTAGAGAGGTTCATCATGTAAAATTTAAGCATTACATTTCTACTCCAACTCCAGGTAAATCCATAGGGTCAAAAAACAAAAGTCTAATTATTGCTAGTGTGTGCCAGCTATAAATATCCTTTGGAATTGATTTTTTTAAGACAATATATGATATATTGAGTGTTTCTGTTGTGGATGTTCAAGAGATTAAGTTCCTTTGTCTTTCTTAAAACAGATTAAATTTACACAGGAAAAACACCCTTGGGTATGGCGTTTTAAGTATTTACCTATATCAGAGGGATTTTTTGTTGTTTTATTGTTAGAGTAAAAAAATTAATAAAACATCTTTAGCTCCTTAGGGAAATAGAGCAATAAAAATGCAAAATAATAAATATGGATGATTTTACAAGGCTGCTTTATGAAGATGAAATATTCCTGTCCTACTATCTCCAGATAAATGAAATACATCATAGTGAAATAACAATATACATCATTTTATGTATTGGTTCCTAAATATCCATATCACACAAGTCTATATATTAAAGTGATTGGCTGTTAGAACTGGACACAGAACAACAGATTGGTTCCAAATAGGAAAAGGAGTACGTCAAGGCTGTATATTGTCACCCTGCTTATTTAACTTCTATGCAGAGTACATTGCTGGACTGGAAGAAACACAAGCTGGAATCAAGATTGCCGGGAGAAATATCAGTAACCTCAGATACGGAGATGACACCACCCTTATGGCAGAAAGTGAAGAGGAACTAAAAAGCCTCTTGATATAAGTGAAAGAGGAGAGTGAAAAAGCTGGCCTAAAGCTCAACATTCAGAAAGTGAAGATCATGGCATCCAGTCCCATCACTTCATGGGAAATAGACAGGGAAACAGTGGAAACAGTGTCAGACTTTATTTTGAGGGGCTCCAAAATCACTGCAGATGATGACTGCAGCCATGAAATTAAAAGACACTTACTCCTTGGAAGGAAAGTTATGACCAACCTAGATAGCATATTCAAAAGCAGATACATTACTTTGCAAACTAAGATCCATCTCGTCAAGGCTATGGTTTTTCCAGTAGTCACATATAGATGTGAGAGTTGGACTGTGAAGAAGGCTGAGCGCTGAAGAATTGATGCTTTTGAACTGTGGAGTTGGAGAAGACTCTTGAGAGTCCTTTGGACTGCAAGGAGATCCAACCAGTCCATTTTGAAGGAGATCAACCCTGGGATTTCTTTGGAAAGAATGATGCTAAAGCTGAAGCTCCAGGACTTTTGCCACCTCATGCAAAGAGTTGACTTATTGGAAAAGACTCTGATGCTGGGAGCAGTTGGGGGCAGGAGGAGAAGGGAACAACAGAGGATGAGATGGCTGGTTGGCATCACTGACTCAATGGACGTGAGTCTGAGTGAACTCCTGGAGATCCAACCAGTCCATTTTGAAGGAGATCAACCCTGGGATTTCTTTGGAAAGAATGATGCTAAAGCTGAAGCTCCAGGACTTTTGCCACCTCATGCAAAGAGTTGACTTATTGGAAAAGACTCTGATGCTGGGAGCAGTTGGGGGCAGGAGGAGAAGGGAACAACAGAGGATGAGATGGCTGGTTGGCATCACTGACTCAATGGACGTGAGTCTGAGTGAACTCCAAGAGTTGGTGATGGACAGGGAAGCCTGGCGTGCTGTGATTCATGGGGTCGCAAAGAGTCGGACACAACTGAGTGACTAGACTGAACTGACCTGAATCATAATTTTAAGAATAAACATTAAAGAAAAATTTAAGTATTTTAAAGTAGAAAATTTCTATTAGAGGATAATTCTGAACTATGATCTTCAAAAATCAACACACAGAAATCCTTTGCATTCCTATACACTAATAATGAGAAAGCAGAAAAAGAAATTAAGGAAACAATTTCATTTACCATTGCAATGAAAAGAATAAAATACTTAGGAATATATCTTCCTAAAGAAACTAAAGACCTAAATATAGAAAAATATAAAACACTGGTGAAAGAAAACAAAGAGGACACTAATAGATGGAGAAACATACCATGTTCATGGATCAGAAGAATCAATATAGTAAAAATGAGCATACTACCCAAAGCAATCTACAGATTCAATGCAATCCCTATCAAGCTACCAGTGGTATTTTTCACAGAGCTGGAACAAATAATTTCATAATTTGTATGGAAATAGAAAAAACCTCGAATAGCCAAAGCCATCTTGAGAAAGAAGAATGGAACTGGAGGAATCAACCTGCCTGACTTCAGGCTCTACTACAAAGCCACAAGTCATTAAGACAGTATGGTACTGGCACAAAGACAGAAATATAGATCAATGGAACACAACAGAAAGCCCAGAGATAAATCCACACACCTATGGACACCTTATCTTCAACAAAGGAGGCAAGAATATACAATGGATTAAAGACAATCTCTTTAACAAATGGTGCTGGAAAAACTGGTCAACCACTTGTAAAAGAATGAAACTAGAACACTTTCTAACACCATACACAAAAATAAACTCAAGATGGATTGAAGATCTAAATGTAGGACCAGAAACTATAAAACTCCTAGAGGAGAACATAGGCAAAACACTCTCCAGCATAAATTACAGCAGGATCCTCTATGACTCACCTCCCAGAATACTGGAAATAAAAGCAAAAATTAAATCTAATTAAAATTAAAAGCTTCTCACAACAAAGGAAACTATAAGCAAGGTGAAAAGACAGCCTTCAGAATGGGAGAAAATAATAGCAAATGGAGCAACTGACAAACAACTAATCTTAAAAATATACAAGCAACTCATACAGCTCAATTCCAGAAAAATAAATGACCCAATTAAAAAATGCGCCAAAGGACTAAATAAACATTTCTCCAAAGAAGACATACAGATGGCTAACAAACACATGAAAAGATGCTCAACATCACCATTATCAGAGAAATGCAAATCAAAACCATAATGAGGTACCATTTCACACCAGTCAGAATGGCTGCGATCCAAAAGTCTACAAGCAATAAATGCTGGAGAGGGTGTGGAGAAAAGGGAACCCTCTTACACTGTTGGTGGGAATGCAAGCTAGTACAGCCACTATGGAGAACAGTGTGGAGATTCCTTAAAAAACTAGAAATAGAACTGCCTTATGACCCAGCAAACCCACCGCTGGGCATACACACTGAGGAAACCAGAATTGAAAGAGACATGTGTACCCCAATGTTCATCGCAGCACTGTTTATGATAGCCAGGACATGGAAGCAACCTAGACGCCCATCAGCAGATGAATGGATAAGAAAGCAGTGGTACATATACACAATGGAGTATTACTCAGCCATTCAAAAGAATACATTTGAATCAGTTCTAATGAGGTGGATGAAACTGGAGCTGATTATACACAGTGAAGTAAGCCAGAAAGAAAAACAGCAATACAGTATATATGTAATTTAGAAAGATGGTAATGATAACCCTGTATGCAAGATAGCAAAGGAGACACAGATGGATAGAACAGTCTTTTGGACTCTATGGAAGAGGGAGAGGGAGGGATGATTTGGGAGAATGGCATTGAAACATATATATTGGCAGAGTGGCAGTGTAACATGTATGATATCATAAGTGAAACGAATCTCCAGTCTAGGTTTGATGCAGGAGGCAAGATGCTTGGGACTGATGCACGGGGACAATCCAGAGAGAAGGGTGGGGCGGGAGGGGGGAGGTGGGG
>SJXQ01004467.1:0-18721 GCA_006408695.1 Aepyceros melampus
AATGGACGTGAGTCTGAGTGAACTCCAGGAGTTGGTGATGGACAGGGAGGCCTGGCATACTGCGATTCATGGGGTCGCAGAGAGTCGGACACAACTGAGCTACTGAACTGAACTGAACTGATGTTGTATACTTGAAACTAATATAATACTGTGAATCAATAATACCTCAGTAAAAATGCACTTTAAAATACTACAATGCTTTAAAAATGAGCTCTTCTTATTCTATGCCCTGTCCTCCTCCTATCCTTACCTGTGACAGAACTTGCCTCTACACTGCCCTGATAGGCCTACCACCCTGGGATTGTGGCTCATCATCCAAGTTTTTACTATCGCTCATGGATCAATTGGTAAAGAATCTGCTTGCAATGCAGGAGACCCAGCTTTGATTTCTGGGTTGGGAAGATCCCCTGGAGAAGAAAATGGCAACCCACTCCAGTATTCTTGCCTGGAGAATCCCATGGGCGGAGGAGCATGGCAGGCTATAGTCCATGGGTTCGCAACAGTTGGACACGACTGAGCGACTAAACCACCACCACTATCCCTGTGACGCCATACTCCCTTGCTCCTCCTAATCAAAATTCCCCAAACCTTCTCCTTCTTCTTCATAGCCCTGCTCCACATTTGGTTGAAGCTGAAAAAGAAATTCACGCTAAGGCAGCGATGAGACACAAAAGCTTAAGGTAAATTAGTGTAGCCAGTTGGGTCAGCTGTTATGCCAAGTCAAGGATTCAGTCTCTTTATTGCTAAGTCATTAGGGAAAGCAATATAACATCATGAGGAAGAGTTTGGGATCTCTAGTTATAGAGATCTGGGTTCAAATCCTGACTGTGTGAGTTTGGGATAGTTACTCACCCTCTCTGTGCCTAAGTTTCTTTCTCTGAAAAATGGTTATTATACTCATTTCTTTTTCCTAGCACCACTATGAGGATTAGAGCGAGTATATACAAAGCTCTTAACACAGTGTCTGGCATTTGGTAATTCATCAGAAATGATAGATTTTGAAAATAAAATCTTAGACCATAGAAAAGATGCATCTCATATGAGCATTCCTTGGCAGTCTAGAAGCGTCTATGCTCCAGGCCTGACTGAGGTTCAGAAAAGAGAAGGGTGAGGAGGGAGAAAAAGTCCTCTTGGTCAAATGGTGTTCCCACATGCTAATGTATATAGAGAGCTACCACCATCACATCATCTTTTTGTAAGCAAGAGGTTTTTCATATATTTTAACCATAAATGGGAGTTCCTTGGCAGGGATATTTTGTGATGGACCAAGAATAAATTCATAGGAAGAGAGTAATCATGGAATAGACAAATTGGAGCCAATAATGCAGAATTTGGGATGTGAGCCAGAAAACACTAAGAGGCCAGAGACAGACAATAAATAAAGCACAAGTGAAAGAAAAGAGGGACAGACTCCATAACTCTGTGTTCTGCTCAAGATTTCTTATCAATAACTGGAATAAAGACCAGAGGACAAATAAATTCATTGAATTTGGGAGGGGTATATAACTTGGAAGGAATGGTTAAATAGCTTACATGACAGAATTAGGTTTCAAAAAGACCCAGAAAGAAATCTGACTTCCAGGTCTAATCAACATGGAAAAGCCCCTCTAACAACTAAAAAAAAAAAAAATCTGACATTAAAAAAATATATAGACTTTAAAAGGTGGAAAGAAGAAGATGGACTTGACTAGGCACCCCAGGACTTCAGGAAGGACAAAGCTGTGAGTTCTCTGGGTTTCCTTTTGCCTCTGATGTATCCAGAACAAAGAGCCAGGAAAGTCTGCAACCTGAAACCATCAACAGACACAAACAAGAAAAGCTCCTTGAGGGGCTTTCTCTCCCTTCCCAAAGGACTAGAAAAAGGGTGGCCTAATACAACAGAAAACCTTTTTTTTTACAACACCTGCCCCACCCCAGCTAAACATCAGTCTGTATGTCTATACCTCCACCCATACCACACTGAACTAATTACCAAAGCTATATAGTAAGGCTTCCATGGGATGGTAGCATTATCTCTCCCAGTTCATGCTTCTTTTTTAAAATTGTTTAAGCTCAAGTTCTTGCCTTTCCATTTCAAATGGGTGCTTATATTATTGATTTGCATTATTTCTTCTTTTCTAATGTAATGCTGTAAGTTCTAATGGTAGAATTTAGTGCTGTAAATTTCCCTTCAGTACTACTGTAGTTGTGTCCCACAAATTTTAATGTGTTATTCTTTCATTGTTATTTTGTACAATGTTTTGTTTGATTTCCCTTGAGCCTCCTTCTTTGACCGATGGATTATTTAGAACTATGTTGCTTAGTTCCCAAGTGTTTGGAGATTTTTCTGTTATCTTTGTGTTAGTTTCTAGTTGGTTTATAGTTTGATTCCACTGGGGCTGGAGAGCACACTCTGTGTGATTGGAACTCTTTTAAATTTGTTGGGGTTTGTTTTTGGTCAAAGATAGAGTCTATCTTGATGAATGTTCCATGGGTACTTCAAAAGTATGTGTATTCTGCTATTATTGGCCAGACAGTTCTGTAAATGTCCATTAGATACTGTTGGTTAATGATATGGTTGACTTCTTCTATACCCTTGCTTATTTTCTATCAATTGCTTAGAATATGACACTGAAGTCTCCAACTATAACTGTGGATCTCCTGTCCCTCCTTTCAGCTGTATTAATTTTTGCTTCATGTAGATGAAACTCTGTTATTTGATGAATACATGTTTAGCATCACTGTCTTCTTCATGGATTGATCCTTTTATCCTTATGTATCCTTATTTCCTCTTTTACCTGGTAAGTTTCTGTTTTCATTTGAAGTTTACTCTATATGACATTAATACAGCCACTCCTACTTTTAAGGAAAATTAATCAGTGTGCAATATATCTTTTCCTACTCTTTTATTTTCAACCTACTTATGCTGTTATGATTGAAGTGGGTTTCTTGGAGAGAGCATTAAGTTGGGTCATACTATTTAATTTACTCTACCATTCTCCTTTAAATTAATAGATTTAGACCAACTAAATTTAATACAATTATTGGTGTTAGGCTTTAAATCTGTTAGTTTATTGTTTTCTCTTCGTTTTTTCTTGCCTTCTTATGGATCACTTGGACATTTTCTAGAATTACATTTTGACTTATCTGTATTTAATGCTTTTGAACTGTGCTGCTAGAGAGGACTCTTGAGAGTCCCTTGGACAGCAAGGAGATTAAGCTAGTCAATCCTAAAGGAAATGAACTCTAAATATTCATTGGAAGGACTGGTGCTGAAGGTGAAGCTCTAATATTTTGGCCATGTGATGTGAGGAGACAGCTCATTGGAAAAGACCCTGATGGTGGGAAAGATGGAAGGCAGAAGAAGGGGGTGACAGTGGATGAGATGGTTGGATGGCATCACTGACTCAATGGACGTGAGTTTGAATGAACTTTAGGAGATGGTGAAAGACAGGGAGCGGTCCTTGGAGTAGCAAATAATCAGACATGATTTAGTGACTGAACAACAATATTTGAAAAATGAAGAGGATAAATTATCCTACCAACATTCTCTTTATGATGACATATAAATTCTCTAAGATGATACAGGCTTTCTCTCCAATGCTTCTTACTTCCTCCTGAGCCCTCCCTGGCAGAATCTTTAACATTCTTATTTCTATCAACAGTCTGTCTAGGGCAATATAGGATTTTTCTATCATGCTTTCCAAAAATTTTCTAGCCTTCACTCACTACCCACTTACAAAGTCACTTCCACTTATTTAGTCATTTGTTACAGCAGCACTTCCCTGATAGAAAATCTGTATCAGTAAGGTTTCAGAGAAACAGAACCAATGTAAAATATAGTTTGAGGTTTATTGCAAGAAATTAGCTTATGCAATTGTGGGGGCTGGCTAGACAAGTCTGAATTCCACAGAGTATACCAATAGGAAGGGAACTCTTGGGACTCTCGGTCATGAGTTGAAGCTGCTATCCAGAGGTAGAATTTCTTCTTCAGGGAAACCGTAATTCTACTGTCAAAAGCTTTCACCTGATTGAACCAGGCCCACCCAAATTATCTAGGATAATGTCCCTTGCTCAAAGTCAACTGATTATATACTTTAAACACATCTCAAAATATTTTCATAGCAACATCTAAATTAGTATTTGATTGAATAACTGGGGTCTATAGGCTAGCCAAGGACACATGAAACTGGCCATCATAGACTGTAAATCGCCACATTCATCTTTTAAAACTGTTTGATATACTAAAGCTAAACATATATGTCCTTTATGACCCAGCAAGTATCCTTCTAGGTTTAGACCTAAAATAAACCCATATATTCACTGAAAGTCATGTAAAAGAACGTTCATGACAGCATTTATTTGTATTAGCTTGCAATTGGGAACAACCCAATTCTCCATCAATGGGACAATGAATTAACAAAGTGTGGCAATACATTCAACGAACTACTACTTAGCAACAAAAAAGAACATCCTACTACTATTTGCAACAGTATAGATGACTCTCACAGACATAATGGATGGGTCATTCATCCATTTGAATGACTTTGAAAGAAAGTCATTCAAAGTTGAGTACATTCTGTATGATTCCATTTATATCAAGCTCAAAACCAGGCAAAACTAATCTACAGTGTTAGAAATCAGGATAGTAGTTACTTGGGGTGGGAGTTATTGACTGGGAAGAGGCACAAGGGAGCCTTTTGGGTGCTGGTAATGTTCTGTTTCTTGATCTGAATGGTGGTCACAGTGATGTGTGTGTGTGTGTATTCCATGCGTGAAGATCAATCAAGCTGTATAATTAAGACCTATGTGCTTAAATTATAGCTTAAGAAAAATTAAAATAGTAAAAACATCCAGAAAAGCTAGGAAAATGAGTTTAAACTAATAAAAACAGTCTTTAATGTCTAACAATTTTAAAGTAGAGCCTGAAGAAGACCTGATTTGGCAACATGGAGAAAGACTTAGGGGCTTCAACTGACCACAAGTTCTGTGAGTCAGCAATATGACATGGCAATTTTAAAAGTGCAAGTAATTTAATTCACTTTAACAGATACAAAGTCTCTCTTATATTTCATCTTGTTGGTTCCAGCCCATTTTCAAATCTCTTTGCATCTTAATTCTGTTATGTAGGCAAAATGGGGTTGTAGAAAGAACACTTGGAAAATAAAGTCTTGGAATAATCTTTCTAACTAAGACAACAATCTAAAGTTGAGCAAAAGTCCAGTGAGTTGTTTTCTTTGTAACTGGACTTAGATTTAGAGACCAGATGCAACACACTTCAAAAGTTGTTAACAAATTTAAGAGAAACCAGAGGCCAAGAGTTAGGATGTTAATTAGAAGTAACCCTGCCATATACGGAAGCACTTGAGACAAATAACTAAGGAAGGATGTGGAAGAATTTTTATTCTGAATATTGGAAGGGCTGGCATTTGAAAGAGAGCATATCTGTTCACCACTAAAGATGGAGCTAAAGCTGCAGTAAGTGTAGTCATGAAACTGACCTGGTTCCACTATAGTAAGAAGGAATCTTAAAACTCAACATTCTGAAAACTAAGACCGTGCATCTGGTCCCATCACTTCACGGCAAATAGATGAGGAAACAGTGAGAGACTTTATTTTTGGGGGCTCCAAAATCACTGCAGATGGTGACTGCAGCCATGAAATTAAAAGACACTTGCTCCTTGGAAGAAAAGCTGTGACCAACCTAGACAGGATATTAAAAAGCAGAGACATTACTTTGTCAACAAAGGTCCATCTCGTCAAAGCCATGGTTTTTTCAGTATGTATGGATATGAGAGTTGGACTATAGAGAAAGTTGAATGCTGAAGCATTGATGCTTTTGAACTGTGGTGTTGGAGAAGACTCTTGAGAGTCCCTTGGACTGCAGGGAGATCAACCCAGTCAATCCTAAAAGAAATCAGTCCTGAATATTCATTGGAAGGACTGATACTGAAACTGAAGCTCCAAATACTTTGGCCACCTGATACAAAGAACTGACTCATTGGAAAAGACCCTGATGCTGGGAAAGATTGAAGATGGGAGAAGAAGGGGATGGCAGAGGATGAGATGGTTGGATGGCATCACTGACTCAATGGACATGAGTTTGAGTAAGCTCCAGGAGATGGTGATAGACAGGGAAGCCTGACATGCTGCGTTCATGGGGCCACAAACAGTTCAACACGACTGAGTGACTGAACTGAACTTTCATGTTAGGGTCTTTGTGAAAGAAGGAGAGCTGGGGACTTCCCTGGCAGTCCAGTGGCTAAGACTCCATGCTCTCAATGCAGGAGGCCCAGATTCAATCCCTGGTCAGGGAACTAGATCCTGCATACCACAACTAAGGCCCAGGGTAGTGAAATAAACATTAAAAAAAAATGAGGCGAGTGGGCCATCATTCAGGAGTTTAACCAGTTGCTGAATGACCTCGGGCTAAGCGGTTTTCAGAGGAGTCCAGGTGCATTGTGCCTCTTTCCAGATATGCAGAAGCAAAGAATATCACTGAAGGGAAAGAAGGTGAAGTCTCAAAGAAAGGAAAATGTTGACACCTATGTTCAATCACTGGGCTTCCCAGGCAGCGCTAGTGGTAAAGAATCCAACTGACAATGCAGGGGACATAAGAGATGAAGGTTCAGTCCCTGGGTCAGGAAGATCCCCCAGGGGAGGTCATGGCAACCCACTCCAGTATTCTTGCCTGGAGAATCCCATGGACACACGAGACTGGCAGTCTATGGTTCATAGGGTCACAAAGAGTTGGACATGACTGAAATAACTTAGCACGCACACATGTTTAATCATTACTCTCCATTTGCAATCTCTTAAATGTGGTCATTGGGAATGCTTGTAAAGGTAAAGCATCACATATTTTTAACTAGAAATGGACCAGAAATAGAAAGTAAGGTTGTTGTAACTTCCCCGAAGTGCTTCTGTAAAATGGAGCCAATATCAACCTTCAGCATTGTGTTTCCAGAAAAGAGAGACCAGTTTCAAATGCTGTCTAAACCCTCTAGTTTATTTATGGGACCACTCACTTAAAAATCTTGCCTCTGTGAAGCAGCATAGAAAACACCTTATTGTGACTCTTTTTGAGAATGTTCTCTTCAACTACAATCCTCTTGTCCCTCCCAAACTAAAGTCCATCTATGTAGAGAATACACCAGATCTTTATGCTCATGATAAGTGACCTTGCTTTCACTGTATTTAGTTTAGCAGTTGTTGTTTAGTTGCTAAGTCATGTCCTACTCTTTCACCACCACATGGACTGTATTCTTCCAGGCTCCTCTGTCTATGGGATTTTCCAGGCAAGAATACTGAAGTGGAGTGCCATTCCCTTCTCCAGGGGATCTACCCAACCCAGGGATCAAGCCCGAGTCTCCTACATTGCAGGCAGATTCTTTACCACTGAGCCACCAGGGAAGCCTATTTAATTTAGTAGAATTGGCATCAAATATAAAGGATTATGCCAGCAAGTGTTGGTCAATCTGACCCTGTCTAGAATGCAATGCTTATTTTATTATATGGCTGCAAAAATATTGTCACAAGTATCTGTGACTATCTGTAAAGTACAAAAAGTTATTATAACACATTCTTTTACTAAAGCAGTACAAAACATTACATAAACAAATCAAGCTAGAAGCAAGCATATTTCATTTGCTTAACTAGCACTAAGGAAGTCAGCAAAGCAAAGCATCTGATGGGCTGGCAAGCAGAAGGGGGATAATTTCCGAGATGGTATGACATGATAAATTGCCTCTGCTGTACATAATTTTCACTCCAGAAAACAATGCTTATTTTATTATATGGCTGCAAAAATATTGTCACAAGTATCTGTGACTATCTGTAAAGTACAAAAAGTTATTATAACACATTCTTTTACTAAAGCAGTACAAAACATTACATAAACAAATCAAGCTAGAAGCAAGCATATTTCATTTGCTTAACTAGCACTAAGGAAGTCAGCAAAGCAAAGCATCTGATGGGCTGGCAAGCAGAAGGGGGATAATTTCCGAGATGGTATGACATGATAAATTGCCTCTGCTGTACATAATTTTCACTCCAGAAAATAATTCATCTCCCACTCTCATCACATTGTTCTTTTGATGCATATGTCAGTTCCGTCATCTCCAGTGCCTCTGCAGGACCAAGTTTGTCCTTTGTGGCTGGAATTCCAAAGATGCAAAACCATGAAAATAAAATAAACCCACAAAGCACAGCCTAATTTTGGACATCTTTTAAAATGTAAATGTCATTATTTGGGTCCCTTTTACATGTTTTCATGGAGAGTCTAGAGTGCCCCATAGAATAATACCATTTTGAGACAAGGCAGCTTGAGAGGAGGTATGAGCATCCACACCGTGACCCAGTGGAGGCTTGGTTTAGAGTTCTAGCACTCATCAGCTGTGTGAGTTTGAGCAGTTCACTTAACTCTTCCTCATCTGGAAAATATGGATATAATACGACTGACTTCCTAGGGTGGTTAAGAAAAGGCAGTGTCATGCATGTAAGGTGTCTACACACCATTTGTGTCTGTGGTTAGTAAATGATAATTGGTATTAGGATTCAGTGGTTTAACAAATATTTATTGAGCACCTATTTGACTAGCACTGTTCTAGGTGCTTGGAACACAGTAGTGAATAAAGAAACCAAAGTCCCTTCATTGTTCTAATTCTCTGAAAAATACCATTGGTAGCTTGATAGGGATTGCATTGAATCTTAATAGATCTTAAATCGACTGAAAGGAAACAAATTAAAAAAAGTCAAAAGTGTAGCTTGCCAGAAAGTGATAATGACTGTGGAAAAATCGTAGCAGGGAAATTGAGGATGGATAGCTGGGGTTGAGAGCAGGCTTTGATGGGTGGTCACCTATGATGTGAAGTGTCAGCAAAGACCTGAAAGAGGCGAATGAGTGAGCCAGGAGCCAGGAGGCTATCTTCAAGAAGTATGTTTCAGGCAGAGGGAACAACAACTTGACAATCCTGAAACAGAAATGTATATGGGGTGTTCAGAATAGTAGGGAGGCCAGTGTAGAGTGGTATGAATGATGGGGAGAGGAGTAGGAAATAGGTCAGAGAAGTAATGCAGACAAGATCACGTAAGGCCATACATTGTCTGGCATGTTGTAGCAGGTGCTATGTGTGTAAAAAAGTATTCTTATATAAGATCATCATCATTACCAGACACAAATATTTAATATTTTTCTGGGTTAAAAGCTATAGAAGGCACAAGGGTGACAGCAGAGAGATTTTTAAAATAACCAGATGAGAGACGTCAGCAGCTGAGACAAGAGTAACTGCAGTGGAGGTTGTGAGACATGGTCAGATTCTGGCTATAGTTTGAAGTTATAGTCAGCAGAACCTTCTGATTTAGTAAACATGGCGTGTGAGTGAGAGAGAGGAATCAAAGATGACTGCAAGGCTTTTGTGCCCCTGTAACTGGAAGGTTGGGCCTGTTGTAATCTGACCTGAAGACCATACGGGTGGAGCAGATTCTAGGAGATTGGCAACTTCTTTTGACCACGTTAAAGTCTGTGATGTCTGTTAGACACCCAAGCAGACAGGTTAAGTGGGAAGTTGGATATCCAAGTCTAGCATTTGGGGCAGAGGTCCATGCTGGTATTATCAGTGTATGAATTGTATTAAAAGTCATGGAACTGGATCACCAAGGAGTAAGGACAAAGAGGAAGAGGAGCTGAGCCATGGAGCACTCTGATGTTAAGAAGTCAGGGAGCAGAATAGGCAAAGTCATGGAGATGGAAAGTAGATATATTGTTCTCGGGGGCTGAAGGTAGGGATGGAGAGTGACTGTTGATGGTTAAGGAGTTACTTTGAGAGGAGATGAAAATATTCTGGAACTGGATCACTGTGATGATTGCCAACTCCATGACTATCCTCTGAACCACTATAAAAGGGTAAATTTTATGGTATATGAATTAAATCTCACTTAAAAAAAAAGAAGTTGGAGAGAAGAGGAGGATTCAACAAAGGAGACTGTGGAGTGGTCAGTGAGGTGGAAAGAAAACCAAGACAGTGATTGTCCTGGAAAGAAAGAGGAAAAAATGTTTCAATAGAAGCATATCAAATGCTGGGAGACCTTACCTACCTTGCAGCTACATCATTGGATTTTGCATCATGAAGGTCACTGATGATCCTGAGAAGAGCCATTTAGGTGGAACAGTGGGAGTGAAGCCATGACTGGAGTGAGATAGGGGAAAGAATCCATTGGTCACTGCTGGAGGATGATGGGGATTCAACTCATTATTTTGAAAACTGGAAAATAGAAAGAATCAACTCCCTCTCCTGCCTTTCTAGGAAAATGGTACCGCTATAAAACCATATAGCAGATGAGGGGGAATTTTTCTCTATAGAAGTATTTCTAGCTGAAATGTGAAGATAGGATGATGGAATTCTAATAATGCCATGCTGGAATCTTGAAATCTATGCATTAGATTAGCAATATTAACAATAACCGCTAACATCAACCAGAAGGTATTATCATACTCCTGTGTCTCTTAAAGGAAGCACATGCCACCATCAATGAAACAGTCTTTCTTCAAAAAAATATCAAACTAAATCTGATTAAACCTCTAGATTTGACTACCAATGTACAGAAAACACAAGAGACAAAGGCGCATGTTAAATAAAACTACAGGGCTGCAGTCAGTAAGCTAGAGGATGTGGAGGATTTTAAAGGATAAATAAGTTCTTTCCAATAAAATAATTCTAGGGGCAAAAAGAGAGATAGAAGTGGAATACTGATGACACTAAAGGATTTAGAGAAGCAGGAACTCTCATTCATTGCTGGTGGGAGTGTAGAATGGTACAGTCACTTTGAAAGACAGTTTGGTGATGTCTTACAAAATGAAACATACTCTTACCATATTTACCCAAAGGAGCTAATTTATGTTGCATGGATATTTATAGCAGCCTTATTCATAATTGTCAAAACTTGGAAGCAAGCAACCAAGATGTCCTTCAATAGGGGAGTGGATAAATACACTGTGGTACATCCAGAAAATGGAATATTATTCAGCATTTAAAAAGAAAAGCTTCTGCACAACAAAGGAAACTATAAGCAAGGTGAAAAGACAGCCTTCTGAATGGGAGAAAATAATAGCAAATGAAGCAACTGACAAACAACTAATCTCAAAAATATACAAGCAGCTTATGCAGCTCAACTCCAGGAAAATAAATGACCCAATCAAAAAATGGGCCAAAGAACTAAATAGACATTTCTCCAAAGAAGACATACGAATGGCTAACAAACACATGAAAAGATGCTCAACATCACTCATTATCAGAGAAATGCAAATCAAAACCACAATGAGGTACCATTTCACACCAGTCAGAATGGCTGCGATCCAAAAGTCAACAAGCAATAAATGCTGGAGAGGGTGTGGAGAAAAGGGAACCCTCTTACACTGTTGGTGGGAATGCAAATTAGTACAGCCACTATGGAGAACAGTGTGGAGATTCCTTAAAAAATTGCAAATAGAACTGCCTTATGATCCAGCGATCCCACTGCTGGGCATACACACCAAGGAAACCAGAATTGAAAGAGACACGTGTACCCCAATGTTCATTGCGGCACTGTTTATAATAGCCAGGACATGGAAGCAACCTAGATGTCCATCAGCAGATGAATGGATAAGAAAGCTGTGGTACATATACACAATGGAGTATTACTCAGCTATTAAAAAGAATACATTTGAATCAGTTCTAATGAGGTGGATGACGCTGGAGCCGATTATACAGAGTGAAGTAAGCCAGAAAGAAAAACACCAATACAGTATACTTACACATATATATGGAATTTAGAATGATGGTAATGATAAACCTGTACGCAAGACAGCAAAAGAGACACAGATGTATAGAACGGCCTTTTGGACTCTGTGGGAGAGGGAGAGGGTGGGATGGGTTGGCAGAGTGGCAGTGTAACATGTGTGATATCATAAGTGAAACGAATCGCCAGTCCAGGTTTGATGCAGGATGCAGGATGCTTGGGACTGATGCACGGGGATAATCCAGAGAGAGGGTGTGGGGCGGGAGGGGGGAGGTGGGGGTCGGGATTGGGAGTTCATGTACACTCGTGGCTGATTCACGTCAATGTATAGCAAAACGAATACAGTATTGTAAAGCAAAACAAACTAAAAAATAAAATTTAATTAAAAAAAAAAATAAAAAGAAATGAGCTATAAAACCATGAAAAGACATGAAGGAAGCTTAAATGCATATTACTATATGAAAGAAGCCTATCTTTTAAAGCTACATACTGTCTGATTCCAACTTTATGATATTCTGGAAAAAGCAAAACTCTGGAGGCAGTGAAAAGATCAGTGGTTGCCAGGGGCAGGGTGTGATGAAAAGGCAGAACACAGGAAAATTTTAGGGCAGTGAAAATACTCCATGTGATATTATAATGATAGATACATGTTATGCATTTGCTCAGATCCATAGAATGCACCACACCAAAAACAAACCCTAATGTAAACTATAGACTGTGGTTGATAATGATGTGTCAATATACATTCATCCATTGTAACAGATGTCCCGCTCTGGTGGGGGATGTTAATAGGGGAGGCTATGCATGTGTAGGGGTGGGGGGTATATGAGAAATCTCTGTATCTTCTCTCTTACTTTGACTATGGACCTAAACCTGCTGTAAAAAATAGTCTTAAAAAAAAATCCAACATGCCATGTGTCAACTTGGCTGGGGATCAGTACCCAGGGGTTCGGCCAAACATTGTTCTCAATGTTTCTGTGAGGATGTTTTCAGACGAGATTTCCATTGAAATGGGTGGCCTTTGACTAAAGTAGATTGTCCTTCATAACATGGGTGGGCTGCAGCCAATCAGTTGAAGGCCCTACGAGAACAAATGGCTCACCTCCCATGAGCAGAAGGGAGTTCTGCCAGCTTACTGCCTTTAGACTTCCTCTGCAGCACTCATCCTTCCTAGCTGGTCAGCAGACTGCCTTTGGATTTGAACTACAACTCTTTCCTGAGTCCTCACTAGCCAGCCTCTCCCACCAGATTTGGGATTCACCAAGCCTCTGTAATCCTGTAAGCCAACTCTTTAAGATAAATCTCTTTATATAGTCATATCCTATTGGTTCTGTTTCTCTGAAGAACACTGACTAACAGAGCATCTAATGCTGTATCCCTTGGTCTGCACCTGATTCTTTTTTATTTAATAAATATCAATAAGGTTTTAAACAAATCCAACAGAGGAATTTCAATATATTGCTTTATACTTTTCTGGATCTATGGTATCTAGAAATCTTTGATGGTACAATTGGAATTTTCTTTCATGGAATTACATTTCTAAGGAATTCTCAAGATTAGATTTTTATTACAAAGTTTTTGATGTTCTTCCTGGACACTAGAACTCAGCCATTGTTCCAGGCAACATTCCTTTAGTCTTAACTTTGTACAGTTTCCATTTTCACTGCCCTTTTGAACTTTATGCCTTCCTTGCCAACATCTTTCTGCATCTTTTCCATATATGTATGATAAATTAATGAGAAAGAGACACAGAGAAAGAGAGAGACAGAGAGATGTGATATGAATGGGAGGAGGGAATTTGGAGGCAATGAGTATAGACATTTCTTTTAAGGTGCTTTAGCATGAAAGGGAAGAGAAAAATGAAAAATGGGGCAGTTGTTAGAGAAGAAAATGAGTTAAGAGACATGTTTGTTAGAAATATAGATCAATGGAACAAAATAGAAAGCCTAGAGATAAATCCATGCACCTATGGGCACCTTATCTTTGACAAGAGGCAAAAATATGCAATGGAGACAAGACAGTCCCTTCAACAAATGGTGCTGGTCAGCTACATGTAAAAGAATGAAACTAGAACACTTTTTAACATCATACACAAAGATAAACTCAAAATGGATTAAAGACCTAAATGTAAGACCAGAAACTATAAAGCTGTTAGAGGAAAACATAGGCAGAACACCCTCTGACATAAATCACAGCAAGATCCTCTATGACCCACCTCCTAGAGTAATGGAAATAAAAGCAAAAATAAACAGTCAGTTCAGTTCAGTTCAGTCGCTCAGTTGTGTCCGACTCTTTGCGACCCCATGAATCGCAGTACGCCAGGCCTCCCTGTCCATCACCAACTCCCGGAGTTCACTCAGACTCACGTCCATTGAGTCCGTGATGCCATCCAGCCATCTCATCCTCGAAGACCAGAAACTATAAAGCTGTTAGAGGAAAACATAGGCAGAACACCCTCTGACATAAATCACAGCAAGATCCTCTATGACCCACCTCCTAGAGTAATGGAAATAAAAGCAAAAATAAACAGTCAGTTCAGTTCAGTTCAGTCGCTCAGTTGTGTCCGACTCTTTGCGACCCCATGAATCGCAGTACGCCAGGCCTCCCTGTCCATCACCAACTCCCGGAGTTCACTCAGACTCACGTCCATTGAGTCCGTGATGCCATCCAGCCATCTCATCCTCGGTACCTAATTAAACTTAAAAGTTTTTGCACAATGAAGGAAACTATAAGCAAGGTGAAAAGAAAACTCTCAGAATGGGAGAAAATAACAGCAAACAAAACAACTGACAAAGAATTAATCTCCCAAATGTACAAGTAGCTCAATACCAGAAAACAAACAATCCAATCAAAAAGTGAGCAGAAGACCTAAACAGACATTTCTCCAAAGAAGACATACTAATGGCTAACAAACACATGAAAAGATGCTCAGCATTGCTCATTATTGGAGAAATGCAAATCAAAACCACATGAGGTGTCATCTCACACCAGTCAGAATAGCCATCATCAAAAACTCTACAAACAATAGATGTCGGAGAGGGTGTGGAGAAAAGGGAGCCCTCTTACAGTGTTGATGGCAGTGCAAACTGATACAATCACTTTGGACAATAGTCTGGAGATTCCTTTAAAAAAGTAGGAATAAAACTACCATACAGGGACTTCCCTGTTGGTCCAGTGGTTAACACTTTGCTTTCCAATGCAGAGGGTGCGGGTTCAATCCCCGGTCAGGGAGCTAAGATCCCATATGCCCTAGGGCCAAGAAACCAGAACATAAGCAACAGAAGCAATATTATAACAAATTCAATACAGACTTAAAATTAAAAAAAAAAAAAAAACAACTACCATAAGACCCAGCAATCCTACTACTGGGCATATGCCCTGAGGAAACCAGAGTTGAAAAAGATGCATGTACCCCAGTGTTCATTGCAGAACTACTTTCAGTAGCTAGGACATGGAAACAACCTATATGTCCATCAGCAGATGAATGGATAAGGAAGTTGTGGTACATATACACCATGAAATATTACTCAGCTATAAAAAGGAATGCACTTGAGTCAGTTCTAACGAGGTGGATGAACGTGGAGTCTATTATACACTATGAAAAAAGTCAGAAAGAGAAAGACAAATACTGTATAGTAACACATATATATGGAATTTAGAAAGATGGTACCGATGATCCTATATGCAGGGCAGTGAAGGAGACACAGACATCAAGAACATACTTTTGGACTCTGTGGGAGGAGAGGGTGGGATGATTTGAGAGAACAGCATTGAAACATATTCATTACCGTATGTAAAACAGATAGCCATTGGGAGTTTGATGAATGACGCAGAGCACACAAAGCTGGTACTCAGTGACAACCTGGAGGCACGGGGTTGGCAGGGAGCTGGGAGTGGTGTTCAGGAGGGAGGGGACACATTTATACCTATGGCCAATTCATGTCAATGTATGATTTAAAAAAATTACAATATTGTGCAGTAATTATCTGCCCATTAAAATTAAAAAAAAATTAAAAAAGAGACATGTTTGTTCACTGAACAGAATGATGTGGTAGAGCAGGAAAAATGACTGGCTTGGAAAATACCTATGGCCAATTCATGTCAATGTATGATTTAAAAAAATTACAATATTGTGCAGTAATTATCTGCCCATTAAAATTAAAAAAAAATTAAAAAAGAGACATGTTTGTTCACTGAACAGAATGATGTGGTAGAGCAGGAAAAATGACTGGCTTGGAAGAGAGACAGGGGACTGATATAGCTAAGTCCTTCAGCAGGTAACAGAGGGTAGGGATCTAGTGAGGAATTGGAATGGTTGCCCTTAGAAAACATACATTTTCCAAAGTAACAGATTTGGTTGTGGGAGCTTTAGGAAGTTCTTTTTCTCTTCTGCTCACTTCTATTTTCTCAATAAAATAGGACACTAGATCACTAACTGAGAGTGAAAATGGGAGAAGAGGTGTTGGAGGCTTAGAGAGAGAGGAATAGATGCGACATGGTCTTCCATAGGAGTGAATGTGTAGGAAAATAGTTTGGTTGCCAGACAACTCCAAGGATCCACTTGTGGTTAGCAGTCATGAATTTAAAGTGAGATCAGATAACGTGGTTTGGCATTTTCCTTCAGCCACAGTTCAGGTGCAGGTACAGAGCAGGTAGAGAGGTGCACTTAACCAGGTTTGGGTTTTGCCAAGTAAGTCTGCAGATATGAGAAGGGCATTAAGCTGGAGCGTACACAAGAGAGTGGTTACAATGATCGAGTATGGAGTGCAGGTTCAGTAAGGAGGGAACAGAAGACATCAAGTAGATGCAGGACAGGGAAAAGGTCATAGGATCAATGGATGGGAAGTTTCATGGGGTCAAAAGATAGTTGGCAGTGAGCTGGACAGACAGGAGATGCCAGACTCCTATCTAGCCTTGCAGGGAGACTGCAAGATTGGGTAGAAAAATTGGTAATGACCAGGTGTAGGATATGGTCATGGAATTGAGAGGCTGGGGTGGGGCTGAGGGCAAACAAGATCACTGGAGGAAAGGAGATCAAGGAACTGAGAGGCTGGGGTGGATACCAAAGTGGTTATGGTGGTGTTAGTGGAAGAGGCTATGGTTTGCTGGCAGCTCCATACGGAGTTCAAACGTCTCCCCATCTGAGAACTCTGCTTTGACTCCTGAGGTTAAGTGAGCCTCTCCCATACCTGTCTTTTCCCCTTCCCATCACTGTGCATCCTATTACTCTATTTGCTTTCTTTAATGCACTCATCATCGTCTGGAAAGATCATGCTTCTTTAGTTACTTTCTGTCCCCTTGTTTTCTGCCTTTTATGCTAGAATCTAATGAATTTGTCTTCTCCAATGTTTTCTCCATGTGCTGTGCTTAGTTGCTGAGTCGTGTCTGACTCTTTGCAACCCCATGGGCAGTAGCCCGCCAGGCTCCTCTGTCCATGGACTGCTCCAGGCAAGAATACTGGAGTGGGTTGCCATGCCCTCCTCCAGGGGATCTTCACAACCCAAGGATCGAACCCAGGTCTCCTGCATTGCAGGCAGATTCTTTTATTGTCTGAGCCACTTTTCTCCATATAGTGTACTTAATAACTGGCCATTAGAAAATAATGAATAAAGCTTGAATGAGTTTGATCATGCATGTGCTGCCTCCTCAGCCTACAGGAGGGTCATTCATGAAGCCTTTGGAAGGTGGGTGAACAGGATTCATTTAGGGGAGGCTGAGCCTGTGTGCAAAGAGTTGACTCATTGGAAAAGACTCTGATGCTGGGAGGGATTGGGGGCAGGAAGAGAAGGGGATGACCGAGGATGAGATGGCTTGATGGCATCACTGACTTGATGGACGTAAGTCTGAGTGAACTCTGGTAGTTGGTGATGGACAGGGAGGCCTGGCGTGCTGCGATTCATGGGGTCAGCAACTAAGCACAGCACATGGAGAAAACATTGGAGAAGACAAATTCATTAGATTCTAGCATAAAAGGCAGAAAACAAGGGGACAGAAAGTAACTAAAGAAGCATGATCTTTCCAGACGATGATGAGTGCATTAAAGAAAGCAAATAGAGTAATAGGATGCACAGTGATGGGAAGGGGAAAAGACAGGTATGGGAGAGGCTCACTTAACCTCAGGAGTCAAAGCAGAGTTCTCAGATGGGGAGACGTTTGAACTCCGTATGGAGCTGCCAGCACAACCATAGCCTCTTCCACTAACACCACCATAACCACTTTGGTATCCACCCCAGCCTCTCAGTTCCTTGATCTCCTTTCCTCCAGTGATCTTGTTTGCCCTCAGCCCCACCCCAGCCTCTCAATTCCATGACCATATCCTACACCTGGTCATTACCAATTTTTCTACCCAATCTTGCAGTCTCCCTGCAAGGCTAGATAGGAGTCTGGCATCTCCTGTCTGTCCAGCTCACTGCCAACTATCTTTTGACCCCATGAAACTTCCCATCCATTGATCCTATGACCTTTTCCCTGTCCTGCATCTACTTGATGTCTTCTGTTCCCTCCTTACTGAACCTGCACTCCATACTCGATCATTGTAACCACTCTCTTGTGTACGCTCCAGCTTAATGCCCTTCTCATATCTGCAGACTTACTTGGCAAAACCCAAAGAGTCAGACACGACTGAGCGACTGAACTGAACTGAACTGAACTGAGCCTGTGTCAGCTGGTGAGGGTTTCTGGGAAGGGGGATTTTGCAAAAAGCAGAGGACTAGTGATGAGCCCTCGATTTCTGAAAAATGTGGATAGTATTTTTCGCATTCAGGGGAGTGTTGGCTGTTACATGTTGAATGAATACAGAATTCCCCCAAGGGTCTCCCTGTGCACATCTTACGGAGGGTTCAAGCTTAGTTTCCAGCCAGTGGAGGAGTAATGCGACCTTGGGCTGACCTTCCAGCTGCAAAATGTTGCCTTTCCTCTGGGGCTCTGTCTTCACCTTTCCACATCCCATTCATTTTTATCTCCGCTG
>SJXQ01004467.1:25091-51071 GCA_006408695.1 Aepyceros melampus
TCAGCTTTGTGGGCCCTGTGGGCTCTGTCCCACAGGCTCAATCCCGCCTTTGTGGCTCTAGCAGCCGGAGACAAAATACAAACCAATGAGCGTGGCTAAATGCCAATAAAACTTTATTTGCCAAAGCAGCCTGAGCCTGACTGGCTCTGTGGGCTAGATTTGGCCTGTAGTCCATAGCTGGTGACCCTTGCCCTCCGCAAAGCAAAGGCTCATTTGCAGACTTCTTCTGGTTCAGCATCTCCAAACTTGCTGAAAGGTAAAAGGACAAGCTGAGGTCCCTAGACACCCATAATCACTTCTCTTCAACTGTTCTCAGTTGAATCCCATGATGTCATTCTGAAATGTAGTGGGTCACTGACAGGGTCACATTACTCAGAGAAAAACAGGATGTTCGACACCTAAAATATTCAGAACAGGCCCAGAGCTCATCGCTGCAAAAATGCTCTTATATAATGGGAAGCAAGGGAAGGGAAGGGAGCCATGGGCAGCTGAGCAGGGTCAGTCCCTCACAGAGCAGGGGCCAGCTCAGATGGTGGGCCTGCTGCCTCTCCCTCCCTCCATCACATCTCCCCTTGCAGCTGTCATCCAGTGGCCAGATGACTTCATTTCAGCTACCCACCCCCCAAATAAAGGAGGTAATAATCTCTCACTTGGGAGAAATACCATATGGTAGATGCTTTGAAAAGTTGTAAGAAAAGTAGAAATTACTTAGGGGGAGAAAGCTACTTCCAAAAGCATGAAATTTGTCTAGAAAAGGATCAGGCAGTTTCTTTGAAATATCATAGCTTCCTAAAAACTCGAGTCTAAACCAATGGATTAGGCAACAAGAGGGACATTATCAAGGCAGATAGACAGGGAGATCTGTTTCTTTTGTTTACATACCTTTAGTGCAGTTCAAATCAGCGACACTTATTCACAAAGCCCTCCCATTACCTGCTCCTGCTAGAATCTCCAACCTCAAGGCCACCACTCTACTCATACTCCAGGCTCAAAAATACATGACACAACAACTTCTAATTCCCAAAGGTCCAGGGCTATGTGGTTTCATGCCTCTAGGCCTTTGCTCATGGGGTTCCTTGTTCCAGAAGGCCCGTCTTGCCCTTTAAAATTTAGCTTCCTTATATGCATAAGTTACAAGGATATGTTGTACAGCATAGGGAATATAGTTAATGTTTCATAGTAACTTTAAATGGAGTATAATCTATAAAATATTAAATCACTATGTTGTACACCTGAAACTAATATTGTAAATCAACTATACTTCAATGAAAAAAGTCTAAACGCCGCCTCCTTCGTCTGTTCCCTGACCCTCCTAAACGTGTTCAGCACCCTCTCTTCTGTGCTACCTATGGCTCTTTTGTACGTATTTCTTCTATGATATTTACCATACTGTTGAGTCATTTGTTTGATTATATGACTGATTTCTTCAAGCAGACCATGAACTCCTTGCTGTCTGATATATCTTTGGATCTCCAGAGCCTAGACAGTGCTGGGTTCATGGGAAGAGCTCCATAAGCATTTGTGGAATTAGGATGTCCACTAGCAGGGGCCCCATGTTGCCAGGTGTTTTCTTTTGAACTAGAGCTATGTTTTCCAGGGCTTGCCTAAGTTAGGGCTTCATGTTAAGATCTCTAGACCACAACCATCTGTAGCCCTGGGTTCCTCAGCATGAGGTTCCAGTCAAATGGGTCACTGGCATAACTCTTTCATGAACTTTAGTCCAACTTATACCAAGCCTCCCAGTCCAATTACTGATAGTCTTCCAGATGGCTCCTTCTTATCCTTCAGGTCCCTTTTAAATGTCTTCTCTTCAGAGAGGCTTTCTATGGCACCCCAGTCCTCGGGTAGGTCTTCTCATTACTCTATCTTGGCACACTAATATTTACTTTATGTCATTCATCACAGTCTATAATGATCTGTGCTATTTCTTTACTTGTTTATTGGCTGCCTCTCCCACTAGAGGGTTAGCTCCACGAGGGACTAGCTTATTTGCTGTGTAGCCCTGGCTTAGAACAGGACTTGGCATTTAGTTAGCATTTAATAAATATCTGTTGAATGAATGAACGCCGTGAAGTCTGAGTAACATAATACACCTGGAATGCCTCACACAGTAACCATTGCCTATGGGTGTGCTGTAAACCTTTTTGTATTGAGATCTCTTCAAACACACTAATCCTGGGAAACAGCTAGGATAATGAAGCCACATTTTCTCTGCTCCCACGCTTGCAAAAATGCTTCCTTCCATCTACAGACAAATGAGAAGGGAGATGAAAGCCAAAAAGAAGGCAGTTGTCATCTTTCATGGACAAATAAGATGTATGCAGAAGTTGACAAAATTCATCTTTCCTTCAAGGGAAGCAAAAGTTAAATTCCCCACAGCTTGAGCAACCAGGAAAACCAGAAATGTTCGCACATAACCTTAAAAGTGGATCTGACCATACTGCAGAGGAAGACAAGCCTGGGTTAGGAGATTATGCCCATATAAGGCCCTGCAGGCCGCTCCCAGTGGAGACCGAGATAATTTGGCACCTCTCAGCAAAGACCAGCAGGACTGCGCTCAGGGCTTTGTTCACCAATAACCCCAGATCTGCTGTCTACATTTTCATCTAAACATTTGAGGAAAATTCTAATACCACCCTAAACATTTCAGGCTTCATAAACCCTTGAAAGAAGTGCAGAAAATAACTCAAAGGTGGTCATCATGGACATGCTTCCTGGAGATCTCCCTGATCTGCTAAGAGGGTGGGATGGGAGGCCAGGGTTCTGGAACAAGGGCTGAGATCTGCTTCTTTTTCTGCCAGTGACCTATAAGGCCAGAGAATTGGAAAACTCTTCTTGTAAAGAGCTAGGTAGCATTTTCAACTTTGTAGGCTGTAAGGCCTCTATCACCACTCCTCAACTCTGCTATTGGAATGGAAAAGCCTTAGCCCACAGGTAAAAGAATTGGCGTGGTTTTGTCTCAATTCAACTTTACAGATGGAAACTGAAATTTGAATCTTATATAATTTTGTGTGTCATAAGTAGTTTTCTTTTGATTTTTTCCAACCATTTAAAAATGTAAATGCCACTCTTAGTTCTCAGGTAATATAGAAACAGGGAGGTGGTGGGTCTGAATTGGACTGTGGGCTGCAGCAGACCTCCCCCAGCAGCAAGCAGCCACACATAAGGAGTACAGCCTTAGGTGTTTGACCTTACTTGGAGTTTTCAAACTTACTTTCTGGTGAGGTGACCTGGAACAAGTTGGTGGAGTCTGAATCTCAGTTTTCCCCATCTGTACAGACTTCTCTGTCAGCTCTAGAATGAGGTTTCAAAGAGATAAGTCATGGGAAGCACTCAGTATAGTTCTTGGCACACATTTTAAGTGTGTGATAAGTATTAGCTACTGTTATCTGAAATGCCTTTTGCTGAGAGCCAGGTCTTCCCTTCGGATAACCCAAGTGACTTGCACAGTATCTGATACACAGTAGACGCTCAGGAATTGTTTGCCGAATGAATGACAGAAAGGAAGGAAGGAAGGAAGAATAAATGAAACCCACTGAAATCTAGCAACTGATGCCTCCGCTCACTAGCCACACAGGCTGTCGAGTTGCAGCCTGTCTCACTTCCAGACATTTAGTTTTGGCCCAATGCCCTTGTTGAGTCCTCATTGTGAATAAAGAGTTGGGGTGGGCTTTGTGTGATGTCACGATGTATCTGTGGTAGCTGATCAATAATCACTTGACAAATGAATGCATGAATGAATGAACAGGTACTGCCTAAACCAAGCACTATGGTGTTGGAAGTCCGAGAAAAGAGATTCTTTGCTCCCCTCCCCTGACCATCCCTGGGGCTCCTGTTGCTGGGAGGAGTCACGAGAGCGAGAGGGACCCCTCTGAAAGTCTAAGTGAAAGGAGGCAGAAGGTCCTGTTCCCTTCTCTTGCCTCCCTCATTTGGCACCACCCGGGGCTACTGGTCTGTCCACCACCTGCCTCACTATGAGACATGGCTCCCACACAAACAAACTGGGGCTTTTTCAAGCCAAATTTCTCCCCACATCCACATCCTCATCCATAAGGCCCTTGCTCCAGCTGCTAAGGTAAAAGAGGGGTTAGCCAGTGATTCAGGCCCATGTGCTTCATGGGGGGAAGCCATTTATTTTTCTATAAACAGCATATGGTGCTCATCTACGCCTCCCAAGGAGGCTGTGGGGATTCCTGGCACGAGGATGATTTTGTTTCAAAGACTCTCCTGGGTCCTGGGGGGTGGGGGGAAGCTGCTGAAACCACACAAACAAACTGGGGCTTTTTCAAGCCAAATTTCTCCCCACATCCACATCCTCATCCATAAGGCCCTTGCTCCAGCTGCTAAGGTAAAAGAGGGGTTAGCCAGTGATTCAGGCCCATGTGCTTCATGGGGGGAAGCCATTTATTTTTCTATAAACAGCATATGGTGCTCATCTACGCCTCCCAAGGAGGCTGTGGGGATTCCTGGCACGAGGATGATTTTGTTTCAAAGACTCTCCTGGGTCCTGGGGGGTGGGGGAAGCTGCTGAAAAGACAGAAAGGGAAATGATCTTGAGCCATCCGCAGCAGTCCCTAAACCACAGAGCAGCATGGGCGTATCTGCGGCTCCAGCGCAGGCCTCCCTGGAGGCAGGAAGGTCCCGGGCGAGGCCCGGCCGGGCTGATACTACTCAGGCGAAGCAGCGCGGGCATCAATGAGCGCTCTGTGCTCGGCCTCGGGCGCCACCAAGCAGGGGCCTGTGGGCTACGTGCATGCTGACAAGACCCTTAAAGGATTCCAGCTTTCCCCCAGAGGAAGGCTTGACTTGGCTCCAGCTGCAAATACTGTCAACCACATCATAGCTGTTTCACAAAAGCGCTCAGAAAATGGAAAATGTGAAGGGCATTTGTGGGAACCAAGAAGGAGCCAAACACAAGCACAGCATAACTTTTCCCACCACCCAAGGAGCCACCTTCCTGAGTCTCAAGTCTTGAAGAGACAGAAAGGGTAGTCGGGGCGCCCACCCCATTGAGCTGGCTCCTGTGGGCTCGGTGAGGCTCATGGGAATGGGCATCTCAGAGCCTGCTTTGGGCCTTTGAGTCTATGGTATCAGTCATCTCTTCTGATTAAGAATAGTGATAACAGGGCCTTTCCTGGTGGTTCAGTGGTTACGAATCCTCCTGCCAACGCAGGGGATGCAGGTTCTATCCCTGGGCAAGGAACTAAGATCCCACATGCCAAAGAGCAACTAAGCCCCCCATGCCACAACTAGAGAAGCTTGTGGTGTCACAACTAAGACCCAACACAGCCAAAAATTAATAAACATTTTTTAAAAGACTAGTGATAATATCTGTAACAGCCACAACGGATAGAGTCAGTGTCACCAAGGCACTGAAGCTAAACAGCTATGTGAACTTGGACATTCACTGAACCTCTCTGAGCCTGAATTTCTTGCTTCTCTGTAAAAGAAACACAATAATAGTGCTTACTTCAGAGGATGCTTGTGATGATTCAACAAAGCAATGAGTGTAAAGGGCTTAACCCTATCCCTGGCCCATTGAGGTAGTCAGTCAGTAGCAACTTATTATTACTATTCCACTGAAAAGTATCAAGTGATTAAGATCAAAAGGGGACACAAGAACAGTCTGAGCTCTGCCTTCTGCCTCTCCTCACCCTCACTCTGCTCACCTTACCCTGGCTTTTCAATACACACTCTTTCAATTTTCTCCCAATCCCCAGAGGGGCAGCCAAGATGAGGGCTGACCTGGCCATCTAAAAGCATAAGCTAATCCGTCAGGGGTCTGTGTGCTCATCAACTGCAACTCTGAGCAGACTGCCTCTTTCTTCCTCCCCATCAGGTCCATTTTCTGCAGTTTACATCTCCTTGACAGTGTCACTTTGGCCTGGCTCCACAGGGCAATGCATGAGGCATGGCCCTAGCCAAGTTGTCCGTTGGCCATCTTGCCAGGTGACCAAACTGTGAGTCAGAAATACTCAGGCATTTGAAAGCAAAAGCCCCCTTTCTGTGATGGCCACCAAAAATAATGCCCCCCAAAGATATTTTTTCCCTTGTTCTTCTGAGTGTAAATCAGATGAGAAGGAGAGGGTGGGATGAATGAGGAGAGTAGCTTTGACATATATAAACCATGTGTAAAACAGACAGCTAGTGGGAAGCTGTTGTGTAATACAGGGAGTTCAGCTTGGTGCTCTGGGATGACCAGGAGGGATGGGATGGAGGTGAGGGTGGGATGGAGGGGATGTATGCATACCTATAGCTGACTCACTTCAGTGTACAGTAGAAACTAACACAACATTGTAAAGCAATTATACTCCAATTACAAAATAAAAAATAAACAACAACAAAACCCCCCAAACAAAACAAAAAAGCAGAAGAGAAAAAACAGTGAGTGGCAGCAACCAGTCCTGTGAAGAAAATGTTTTGTCTTGGTTTGTGCACTTGTTCATTCATGGCATTCTTAGTAAGTAGCTCCTTTTGGCTGAGTAATACACCACAGGCCTGGGGGGAAATGAGTCAGACAAGGGTGCCTGAGCCTGAGGGGCGCACTCTCTACTGGTGGAGAAGGCACAGTAAATAAGCAATTGTGATGTGGTGTGAAAAGTTCTCTGCGGGAGAGGAGCCTGAGGTGCTGCTGGGCCCCAGAGAAATAGGCACTGAACTCATCCTGGGAGTGTGTTTGTGACAACAACAGAAAACAGGCTTTGATGAAAATAAATGGAACTGAGCAGCCCAGGAAACCACATGCAAAGCACCCAGGGCCTGCCAAAGCAGCTCTAGATCTTGTTTCTCTGGGTCATGGTGACTCTCCTGCTATTTCTTCTCTGTTCCTGAGCCTGCAAATTGGGCTCTTGCTTCCAACCCTCAAGGAAGAGTTAATCCTTGAGAGAATACTCACAATATTTTTTTTTAATTCAAGTATAGTTGATTTACAATGTTTCTGGTGTGCAGAAAAGTGATTCAGTTATACATATACATATGTATGTTTTCAAATTATTTTCCATTATAAGTTATCATAGAATAGTTAATATAGTCCCCTGGGCTATACAGTAGGACCTTGCTGTTTATCTGTTTTATGAATAGTGATGTGTATACGTTAATCCCAAACTCTTAATTTATCCATCCCATCCCCTTTCCCTTTTGGTAACCATAAGTTTGTTTTCTATGTCTGTGAGCCTCTTTCTGTTTTGTAAAAAAGTTCATTTGTATGAATTTTTTAAGAGTCTACATATAAGTGATAACATATATTTGTCTTTGTCTGACCTACTTCACTCAGTATGATAATCTCTAAGTCCACCCATACTGCTGCAAGTGGCATTCTTGCATCCTTTTATGGCTTAGTAGTATTCCATCGTGTGTGTGTGTGTGTGTGTGTGTACCACATCTCTTTTATCCATTCATCTGTTGATTAACATTTAGGTTGCTTCCATCTCTTGGTTCATAGTGCTGCTATGAACATTGGACTTCATGTTATCTTTTAAAATTATATTTAATTGATTGATGATTGCTTTATAATATTGGTTTGATTTCTGTCATATATCAAAATGAATTAGCCATAGGTGTACATGTATGCCCTCCCTCTTGAAATTTCTCCCACCTCCCACCCTTTCCTACCCCTCTAGTTTGCTCTAGTTTGTTACAGAACCCCAGTTTGAGTTCCCTGAGTCATACAGCAAATTCCCATTGGCTATCTATTTTTCATATGGTAGTGTATATGCTTCCATGCTACTCTCTCCATTCATCTTATCCTTTCCTTCCTCTCCACCACCCTTATCCATAAGTTTGTTCTCTCTGTCTGCGACTCCACTGCTGCCCTGAAAATAGGTTCATCAGTAACATCTTTCTAGATATCATGTATATGTGTTAACACATGATATTTGTTTCCTGACTTACTTCACTCTGTATAATAAACTCTAGGTTCATCAAGCTCATTAGAACTGACTCAAATGTGTTCCTTTTAATGGTTGATTAGTATTCCATTGCATATATATAACACAGGCTTCCCTTGTGGCTCTGCTGGTAAAGAATCTGTCTGCAATATGGGAGACCTGGGTTTGACCTCTGGGTTGGGAAGATCCCCTGGAAGAGGGCATGGTAATTCACTCCAGTATTCTGGCCTAGGGAATTCCATGGACTATATAGTCAATGGGGTCACAAAGAGTCGGACACAACTGAGTGGCTTTCACTTTCACCACAGTTTTCTTTATCCGTTCATCTGTCAATGGATATCTATGTTGCTTCCATGTCCTAGCTCTAGTAAGCAGTGCTGCAAAGAACATTGGGGTATATGTATCTTTTTCAGTTTTGGTTTCCTCAGGGCATATGCCTAGAAGTGGCTTTGCTGGGTCCTTTGGTGGCTTTATTCCTAGTTTTTTCAGGAATCTCCATATTATATTGTATTGTATTGTAACACAGATTTCCCTGGTGGCTCAGCTGGTAAAGAATCTGCCTGCAATGCGGGAGACCTGCGTTCAATCCCTGGGCTGGGAAGATCCCCTGGAGAAGGGAAAGGCTACCCACTCCAATGTTCTGGCCTGGAGAATTGTCCAAAGAGTTGGACACCACTGAGCAACTTTCACTTCACTATATTATGTTCCATAGTGTCTGTACAATTTACATTCCTACCAGCAGTGCAAGAGGGCTCCCTTTTCTTCACACCCTCTTTAGAACGTGCTGTTTGTGGATTTTTTGATGAGAGCCTTCATTTATCTTTTTGAATTAAAAGTTTTCATCTTTCCTGGGTATGTGCCCAGGAGTGGCACTGCTGAATCAGCTCACGATGTTGTTACAAAATCCAACATAAAAATCCCAAATCCTGTATACAGTAGCATTCCAATTTTGTACTTATCTGTTTCTGTATGTGGGAGTTCATAATGCACATGCAGAAAAAAGACTGGAAGGAAACACATCAAAACATTAAAAGTGGCTCTCTTTGGGAAGCATTCTTATATCTTCTTGTTAAATATTTTCATTTTCCCACAATGAACATGTATTCATCTTTATTATCTGAAAAATACTGTTAATTTTAAAAACAAAGAGTCTGCAAAAGGCTGCACTGCTATGTGATTCTGTTTATATGACATTCTGCTGCTGCTGCTAAGTCACTTCAGGCATGTCCGACTCTGTGTGACCCCATAGACGGCAGCCCACCAGCCTCCCTCGTCCCTGGGATTCTCCAGGGAAGAACACAGGAGTGGGTTGCCATTTCCTTCTCCAATGCATGAAAGTGAAAAGTGAAAGTGAAGTCACTCAGTCTTGTCAGACTCTTAGCGACCCCATGGACTGCCCCCCACCAAGCTCCTCCGTCCATGGGGTTTTCTAGGCAAGAGTACTAGAGTGGGGTGCCATCACCTTCTCCATATGACATTCTGGAAAAGGCAAAACTACAGGGATGGAAAACAGGTCTGTGGTTGCCGGGAGCCTAGGGTGGGGAAGGGACTAACTACAAATGGACACAGGGGTTTTTGGAGTGATGACGATGTCCTGTATCTTGACTGTGGTGATAGTTACATGATTGTGTGTGGTTTTCAAAACTCACAGAACTGAACACTTAGGACAAATTTTATTGTATATAAAAATTTCCTCAGTAAATCAGAGATTTCTTTTTGGTTACAGTCTGGATCATTTCTCACTTCTATTATTTCTGAAGAATCAAATGGACCTAAGAAGATAATGAAAAATTAGATATGATCTCAAAAAGGAAGATTAAAGAAAGAGATAAAGAAAAGTTTCATATTCCTGTCAGTCTCTTCAAGTTCAGCCTGAAGTGACTAGGGTTTGAGTTTGGTGTTCTGTTCTTTGCTCCTTTTCTAAAGTCACTTGATACCAGGATATATATGAAAGATATAGTTTTTCTTGGTATTTAATGAGGTGACTTGAGTATGAATTCAAGTATATGATTTACAACTGGAGTGATATCTTTATGAAACATTTACACCTGTGAGAACACCTAATAAAACTTGTTTATTATTATTAGAAACATTGTTTTTATGGTTAGAACAGATTCAAAATAATGCCCTTGGACCAGACACATACAAATCGATCATTTATCCTATTGCTCTTGTCAGTATCATATCTAAATTCAATCTGATGGAGAATTGAGAAAAGGGCAAGCCAGTGACATCATTTTCTTTAAGAAGATTGGGGTTTTAATTTACTGCACAGGACATGACATAAAGACTATGTTAGAGTAGGGAACTACATGAGCCAGAAGCTGGCAAGAACTCAAGATTATCATTTAAATATTTATCCTTTGTCCTTTATTTAATGTCAAATCAGATCATTGTCCATAAATATTGACATTAGATGTTATTATAATCAAGATAGATTCAAAGCTACTCTTTCATTGCCTCCTTAGAATAAATGTTATGGAAGACAGGTGGGCAGCTGGCTCAATGCAGGGAGAAGAGTTATTCTAGTTACTTTTTATGAACCTGTAAATTCTTCTGTTTCTCCTTAGAAGTGGCTTCAAATGCGTGGTGCAGAAACTGTATGTACAGATGTTCCTGGTTCAAATAAAACCAGTTGAGAAATCACAGAGAAATACTGAAAATTAAAAAATATTTAAGTAATGGATCCTGGTTAAGGGCATGATGAAAAAATGGCATGGAGTTCTCTACAGAAAAAAAAAATGACCTTGTTAGTCCATTGTATTACAAACTAGGAAATTCAAGCTCTAGACCCATAACGTCAATGGCCCACTGGATGTCTCCACTTGGATATCACATAGGTACATCATCCTCAGTATGTCCAAACCTGAACTTTTTCCCTTCCCTCTCCCCAAAATATGCTCTTCCTGGGTTCCCCATCCTGGTGAATGGAGCTACTACCTACCAGTCACTCAGTCCAGAGAAACCTGGCAGTCATCCTTAACACCCTAACCTTCCTCACCTCCAGTATGGAAGCATTCAATAGGTTTCCCCAAATGTGCTTTGCCATTCTCTTAGTGTTACCATTGGTCTCCACGTTCCTGGATCCAGTGGATACTCTTCTATCTTTGTATGACTTTGACCTCTACTGATTCTGACGTCGCTGGCGGTCCCCTCCTAATGAAAGTCTTTTTCTCCTTTGATATCTGTAACACGACTCTTCCTTTCTACTAGCCTCTCTAATCCCTTTAAACATGACTGGTTTTGCTTGTCTGTTTGTTGTTGTTTTGTATTTTTGTCTAGGACTCTTTCTATTATATACTTTCTCTTGGTGAGCTCATCTACTCCCAAAGTCTAAATCTCTCTCTTGTGCTTCAGGCTTATATAATTAACTTATCCTTTAAGACTCAATTCAATGCCACCTTCCTCAGGAATAATTGAATAGTACTTCATCTTATTATAGGTCTGTCTTCACTAGACTGTGAGCTCCTTGAAAGGAGGAACCGTGCCATATTCACTGCTGAATTCCCAGTACCCTGGGTAGGCGCTCAGATAAGGTTTGCTGCATGAGTGAATGAATGATTAGTAGAATCAAGTAATTGGTCTCCTATGAACAGTAGAGGTTTGAATCCCCCTACTGACATCCCTGGGCTTCCCAGGTGGCTCAGTGGTAAAGAATCCACCTGCCAATGCAGGAGAAGCAGGAGATGCAGGGTTCAATTCCTGTGTCAGGAAGATCCACTGGAGGAGGAAATGGCAACCCACTCCAGTATTCTTGCCTGGAAAAACCCATGGTCAGAGGAGCCTGGAGGCTATAGTCCATGGGGTTGCAAGGAGTCAAACATGACCTAGCGACTGAGCACGAATACACTGACTTCCCTACCAATGGGTCAAAAAGAGTAGAGCTCAGCTGGGTAGAGGACAGTGTAATGAGAGCAAAGTTGATGGCTGCATTATTACCCAGACCAGCCAGATTTGTCCTGGATGGTAACTCAAGACCAGCTGTGAACTCTGACCAGCTGTCTTGAAAATGTAATGTTAGTCATCAAGAGAAATGGGTGAAAACACAGAATCACTAACCCAGATGGTGGAAGAGTCTCACCCCAGCAAGTAATCTTATTCTTTCATTGATGTCTCCCTTTGGAGGTGGGATTAGTGTCGGCTGAAGAAAATCTTGGGGAGAGGGAGAGGAGACTTTTCACCTTCCTAGTGTCCCCAGGGGCTGTACATCTAACCCCACTCTCTACAGGGAAAGACTCAGGTGAGTCAATTAAGTGTTCTCAATAGCTGAAGGGCATACTTCATGAGGTTTAATACACAGTTTTAGATCAGCACATCAGTCCTACAGTTTCTAGATGGGGGAGTAAAATCCTACTGAGGAAGGAAAGCAGTCATGAGTTAACACAGAAGCAACTTCAGGAAATACCTAACAGGATCAACATTACCTTTTTTTTTTTTTTTTTTTTTTTTAATGACAGCTCTCTGTGGATCGTCTTTCTTTCCAGGTAGTTCTGAAGTGACTTTTCCCAACGACTCTGGAGGCAACGAAGACTTCATTTTGGAAACATTGGCTGGGTGAGCTGTGAGTCACACCTCAGATGAATTAATAAAAGTTAAGAAAACAAAAACCAGATGTTTCCTTCATCTTAATATAGGCCTCTGTGCTTTCTTTTGTCAGTTCTACTGTCAATTGCTGATTTCCTTCTCTTGAGGCAAAAATCAATCTTTAAAAAGTTTGAATATCTGCATTTTTTATGAACTCTGTCCCACAGTGGCTGTTTGGCTCAAATGTCCACACAGACTACAGCCCCGGCACTGACGCTTTCAGCAGTGAACGACACAAGTGTTTGAGGACAGCATACCAGAGGGCTTTTGGATGCTCCACTGGGTTCACTGGAGAACTCTTGTAACAGCCTTTGGGAGAAGCACAAAGTGAAGCTGTCTCCTCGCTTGCACGTAAACCTCCCCAGAACCAGAAAGGGTCCGGCCAACTAGCAGTGGCTTCCTTTGCAGATCCAGGATCTATTAATTGGCCCTTGACCCTCCCAGAAAATGCTAAGAACTTTAGAGAGCCTGAAACATATATTTTCATCTCCTGCCCAGACCAGTGGAGGATACACTGGAATTCAGAGTGACACACTTTTTAAAGTTTCCTAATAACACCACCCATCATTCCCTGAGAACTTCGGAAGTATTCTGTAATTTTGTAAGAAGGGAAAATAATTTATTTTTTCCTCCATCTATTGTACTTTGGTTAAAGCAATTATTTTCCCCAGATGCCACCCCAAGCAGAAAGCTCCAGATGTTCTTAGGTCATAATGGGAGAATAGATTGCAAATCCTAGTGTTTTCCAAGCTTGTATCCTCTCCTAGCTTTTTCATTTGGGGCCCTGAGTTATTTTCTCTTACTCTGCTTTTCCTGATTGGGTTCCATCTTCTCTTACCTTCCAGAGGCAAAATTGGATTCATATCTTTACTGCCTACATCTCTGAACATCTTTGTCATAAAAGGTATTTGATATAGATGAACTTATTTGCAAAGCAGAAATAGAGACACAGATGTAGAGAATAAACATACAGATGCCAAAGAGAGAAGGCAAGGTCGGATAAATTGGGAGATTGGGATTGATATAAACACACTGCTGCTGCTGCTGCTGCTAAGTCACTTCAGTCGTGTCCAACTCTGTGTGACCCCATAGACGGCAGCTCACCAGGCTTCCCTGTCCCTGGGATTCTCCAGGCAAGAACTCTGGAGTGGGTTGCCATTTCCTTCTCCAATGCATGAAAGTGAAAAGTGAAAGGGAAGTCGCTCAGTCGTGTCCAACTCTTCGCGACCCCATGGACCGCAGCCTATAGGCTCCTCCATCCATGGGGTTTGCCAGGCAAGAGTACTGGAGTGGGGTGCCATCGCCTTCTCCAATATACACACTAATGTGTATAAAATAGAAAGCTAATGAGAACCTACTGTCTAGCACAGGGAACTCTACTCAATGCTTTGTGGTGACCTAAATGGGAAGGAAATCCAAAAAAGAGGGGATATAGGTATATGTACAGCTGATTCACTTTGCTGTACAGTAGAAACTGACACAGCAGTGTAAAGCAACTGTATTCCAATGAAATTTTAAAAATAAATGAAATTATAGTACTACCATTCCACCCACTCACTTGCCTAACCCAGATCACTGGGAATCATTGTACCACCCCCCACCCTCAACTCGATCACCACGCTTAGTCTCCAAGTCCTGTTGAGTCTATGGACCACCTGTGCACATCTCCTGCATTTGTTCCCTCCTCTCCACTCCTTCTGACATTTGTACAGTCCAGGCCACACTCTCTTTCACTAGGCTAAGCCATCATCTCTGTGTCCACTCTTACTCTGTCCAGATAATCCATCATTCCCACTGCAGCCACAATGAGAGTGAGCTTTCTAGAACCCAAATATGGTCATATCTTCCACACACTGCCCCTCTCTGGTCAGCGCGTGGGCATGGTGGCTTGGGAAAATTCCTTACAACAGTGAGTAATGTGGAAGCATTTGTTAAAGATAGGCCAAAGTCACAGAAACAGCAGGGCCTCCTTCCCCAGCCTCCTGACCCCTCACAGGGCTGGGCATTTATCATCTGGACATTCCTCCAACCCAGTGCCATGTTGTCTGTATACCTGCTAGTCTACCCCACTGGACTGTGGACTCTAGATCTTGTGCAGTTCCGTACCCATAGCATCGTGCACAATGCCTGACACAGAGCAGGCATTCAACACTAAATAAAAACAACCCCCTCTCCCTCAGAGGCAATGCGTTAGTTGCCTATTGTTGCCATAACAAATTACCACAAACATGAAGTGTTAGTCTCTCAGTTGTGTCTGCCTCTTTGTGACCTATGGACTATAGCCTGCCAGGCTCCTCTGTCCATGGGATTCTCCAGGCAGGAATACTGGAGTGGGTTGCCACACTCTCCTCCAGAGGATCTTCCTGAACCAAGGATCAAACCCGTGTCTCTTATGTCTCCTGCACTGGCAGGTGTACCCTTTACTACTGAGGCACCTGGGAAGCCCCACCACAAACATAGTGCCTTAAAATAACCTGCACTTGTCACCTTATGGTTCTGGAGGCCAGAATACTGACAGTTTCATGGGGCTAAAATCAAGGTGTCAGCAGGGCTGCCCTCCTTCCAGAAAATCTGGGGGAAACTGTTTCCTTCCCTTTTCCAACTTTTTAGAGACTGCTTTCCTCTCTTTCAAATCAGCACTGAAGCATCTGTCTACCCCCTGCTTCTGGTGTCATATGTGTTTTTCTGAACACAGCCAGGAGTGTTCTCCAATTCTGTGGGCCTATGGGATTGGACTGGGCCCAACTGGACAATCCAGGATAACCTTCCCATCTCCAGGTTGGCTGATTAGCAATCTTAATTCCATCTACAACTGTAATTATCTTTGCCATGTTACTACTCACAAGTTCCAGGGAAGTTAGGAAGTGAAATATTAGTGGGCTCAAATGTTTAAATATCAGCTTCTTGGTTCCCCTTAGAAAATGGAGCTCTGATTGTTGGTCTCAAGAAAGTGTTAAAAAACAATTGTGTAGTACAGACAGGGGGTCTGATCACCATTATCTCACTTTCTCACACCAAACAAGCTCTCAGATGGGAAAAACAGGCAGCTTTCATTGTCTGACAGAAGTCCTCCAGATTTTTCAGATGCAAAAGCAGCTAACATGTTTTTTGCCTAGTGCACATGGGAACACAGCTGTATAGGAGATTCAGATGAAGAAAAAACATCATGTAATAAAGCCTTGTGACTCCCCAAGCAACCAAGAGTTGAATACTTGTCAAGCAATTTTGGTAGGATTAGTATTTAAACACATAGCGAGCCACTTCAGTTCCAACAAATCTGGAGAAATTAACCTTGTTTCCAAGAAGCACTCACAGAGCTTTCAAAGTGTTTTTCCATCACTACAAAAAGAAAGAACTTGCACTGCTAAGCTGTCTCTTGAGTGAGACTCACTCACATCATCAGACAGCAGCAGTGGACACCTGGGGCAGGGCTCCTGGGCTGCAATGGCAGGACAGTGCTGGTCAAGGAGAGGGGCTCTTTCACTCAGTAGACAGAATTGCCCAGAAACTGTCAGGTCTCACGGCAGTCAGGCTCCAGCCATGACAGCCCCAGCTAAGCCAGTTCTCAGAGTTCAGCCTTCACCGTGGCAACCACTTGGGAAACCTCCAACTTGCGGAACTGGAGATTCTGAAGGAAAGTCGCTCACAGTAGAAGCATGGCCTGCAGAGTTTTCCCTATTTTATTCATGTAGCACCTCATCACAACACCTGGCAGAATACTCAAGCTCATGTCAAGAGCCTTCTGATTCTTGGTCAAAACGTTTCCATGTACATCACTTCATCTGATCCCCCAATCAGATCTGGCAGCTACTTGGGCCTGGAATCATAACTCAGTACCTACCACAGTGTTGGCACATGATAGTAGCTCAATAAATGTTCACTGGATCCATGACGTGCCATATTTTATAAGGGAAGAAACAGGCTCAGAGAGGTTTGAGCAGCTTCCTCAGTGTGCCCAGTGGCAGGCAGGGCTGAAACCTGACCATTCTGTCCTCCCACTCCACCATGCTGGCCTCCCAAACCCAACTCAGTAAAGGGTATGAGGGTGTTTTGCTCCTTTTCAGCAAACATTTGGTGAGCATCTACCCCAAACCAGAACTTCCCATTACTCTTCCCCTGTCCTCTGCCTGGCCAGTTCCTTCAAGCCTTGCTTTTAATATCAGTGCCTGAGCAAGGCCTCCTCGATAAGCCCTCCCACAGCCACCCAGCCCCTGCCTCCTCACCCAGTACCCCCTCACCTGATTCCTGTTTGGTATTTATCCCAACCTTTTAATTACTTGATGTGTATATTTGCTTATTTATGGTTGGCCTCCCCAACTGGAAGTTCCATGAAGGCAGGAAGCCAGCTCAGACTTTCTGGTGACACTTAAGATGAGGGAGATGATGCCACTAACACAAAAAGCCAACATGTTCTCAGGTGAATCCACAAATATGTCTACAACAATGGACTCCTAGTGCGAGCATCCAAAATGCAGGAAGGCAATGAGATTGTCAGTCTAGGGGCAGAAAGACTCAGGGAAGACACAGCAGTTTTTAAGACATTGCAGTTTTTCTTTTCCAAAACTGAAGGCTGTGACCCCGAAGAGGACCATGGACTTGCCACAGAGGGGTGGTGGGAGAGGGCTGAAGGGGAGGAAGTTGCAGGGACAGGTTTGGGTTCAAGGTGCTTCTCGTTATGAGTGCTGGGTACTTCCTGTCTTGCACACTCAGGTGTGAGTATGAGGGTAGCCTGCATCTATTTTATTCCTCACTATATGTAGATAGCACAGTACCTGGTATGGTTTCACTCAGTATCTATTTGACTGAATGAATTTGTGTGGAAGTTACAGGTAGAGGCTGCCACTATTCACTTTGCCTGGAATATTTCTCATCCTCACCTTGTCATCTGCTTGACCCTCTGCTTACTCTGTGGTCTTAAATAGCTCACCATCAGGAAAAGCTTCCCTATCCCCCATGACCAAATGACAGTCCCGCTTAGAGCCTCCTGTACTTTTCCATCCTGTGCCGATTGTATTTGGTGTTGTCTGCTATTTGAGGTACATATTCCCGTATCAGAAGGCACTCGGTATTTCTTGCCTGAATGATTCCCAGCAACACCATGAGATGGTCACTGGCATCCCCTGCTGTGAGGGCAGCGACCATTGTTGTTCGCTGCTATAGCCACCACGTGGGGCACAGTAAATACACAAATACTTCTTAAATGAATTAACTTTACAGCTAAGAAATTGCAAAAGCTTGACAACATGTAAGTGGTCAATGTTGCACTATAAGCAAGCAGCAGAGTCTGGATTTGAACTCAGGTCTGTGTAACTCCAGAGCCTGGGCTTTTTCTATAATATTATACCAAACTCTGTGTGGGTTCACGGCCATTGTTTAGGACCTCATGCTCTGCCATCAAAGGTGGGCTCCTTAGTGAAAATATTGGCAGGCACACTGTGAAGGCATGGTGTTAGCCACATTGCCTTGTCCATGGACTTGGAGATACAAGAGGGCACTTCACTAAGAATTCAAGAAATTTCCCAACCAGGGGAATGTGTGCCTGGCAGCCAACAGTGCATCAAATGGAGGAACAGAGCTGAGACTTCATGCCCTACCCTGGCCTGATGACAAGCAAGTGGTGGGTAGGCAGCAGGACAGACATCTGTAATTCCCTTCATCACCCTTCTACTAATACTCACGATGGAATAGCCTGTCACCTGGTACTGGAGCTACTAGAGTAGCAGGGAAGAAATCTAGACTTTGGAGTCAAGACTGGATTTGAGTCCTGGCTCTGTCACTTACTAGCAGTGTATCAACTTCCCTCCACCTAAGTTCCCTCATCAGTGAAAAGAGAGTAATGGAATATACCCTCTCGGCATTATGAAAATTAAAATGGAAATGCAAAAATACCTCCCATACACATTGCCTAGACCTGAGGGGGCCCAACAGAGAAGGCAATGGCACCCACTCCAGTACTCTTGCCTGGAAAATCCCATGGACGGAGGAGCCTAGAAGGCTGCAGTCCATGGGGTCGCTGAGGGTCAGACATGATTGGGTGACTTCGCTTTCACTTTTCACTTTCATGCATTGGAGAAGGAAATGGCAACCCACTCCAGTGTTCTTGCCTGGAGAAGCCCAGGGACGGGGGAGCCTGGTGGGCTGCCGTCTATGGGGTCGCACAGAGTCAGACACGACTGAAGCGACCTAGCAGCAGCAGCAGCAAAGGGGCCCCAAAAATGCAAACTGCTTAGTGATTGAATAACCACTTTTATCATTCCCAGTTTACTGCAGCCTCACACATCAACGCTGCATCATTGTGTGAAGCACTTCCTACAAGGGCTTTCTGATTAAGTCAAGGCATCTACACGTTCATCTCCAACACTTGTGCATTGAGTCAGGTAAACAAATATACTTTCTCAAACCTAATGTTAAGGTTTTATTTGTGAATTAGAAAACATGAGTTGGTTCAAGAAACAAGCCTGTGTGGTGGAGGCCACCACTTGGGCCTCTCAAGACCATGAGCAAGGAAGCTGGAGTGGGCGGCACCAAAAGACAATCATGGTGTGGCTGGTGCCATTACCAGACTAGGCGAAGTGACTGTTGGCAAACCCCAACCTACAAAACTTCTTACACACAATAAGAAAGACCTGTCTTTAACTTGGAAAAGGACTATTTGTGTGATTGTACTCTCAACCCGACTTGGAACTACCTTACCTAACTTTTTACAGAATTTACTCTCCCCACATAATGGAAGTTAACATGTTCATGACATTATCCATTACTGAGCTAACAGGCTACAAATCAATATAACAGAATTCAACTGCTTTGAATCATATTTCTTAAATGGTCCAACTGTGCCCATGAGCAAACACATCCAGCCTTACACATAAGCACCAAAAATTTGCCACCCCATAAGTTATGTTCTGTTAGGTTTCTGTTTGCTGCTTTAAAAAAAAAATCAGTCTTCCCCCTTTCCCAGTAGGTATATAGGTAGAAAAATAAATGAAGTCAGCACTCTTTACCTCTTACTAGAATAAACTGTGACTCAAACACTGTGAATGGTTATTTGCAAGGCTATAATTTTTTTAATGACAGATTTTCCTAAAAGAAACCACTATAACGTCTGTCCAAGTCCTCCAAGGGAAAACATAAAAAATACATAAAGATTAAAAGTCTATTACTTTAACAGCACATTGCCAAACACGGACAACTAGGATACAATGCCAAGGAACCTTAAAAAATAACTTGAAAAGACACAACGTTCAAGTCATTCACACGTGTAGGGTCCGCAAAGAACAGGAAAACAAGTCCGAGAACAGTTCTACTTGTGCATGATGAGAATTCTGACTGTACCTCATCCAAGTTCATTCAGGTGTCTTTAACAGATGGATGAGCAGAGTTGTTTTTTTCTTCTTTGCTTGGAGGTGCACACATAGATTAGAGAGGAGAATCTTCCAGATGCTGATTTAAGCACAGCAGACTTGGTTCTCCTTTGATAAAGTACGAAGGCAGATTCAGTTGACTCAAGCTTTATCAGTTTCCCTAAGAAAAAGTCTTATGCATGCTGAAACAGACAAGTTACTGAATTTGTCATGCTAAGTATTTACAGTCATTTTCATAAAGTGAGCTCAGTAACTTGACAGGATAAAAAAGGTAGTTGTGAATTTCTTGTATAACCTTTTACAGCGTGAATGACTTTGTGGGTAAATGACACTTAGGTTCAAAGCCCCTCAGATATGTTAACAAGAAATTACTGACTGCATGAAGAGGCACACATTATAGAAAATGCACACTTCACGGGTTCCTGCATAGCAGGAAAGTCGCTACCACTACATAACAAATGGCTATGCCAACAGTTAGAGCTGCCACTCAAGGGTTCAACAGTAGAATTCCCTTAAAACCGCAAGGAGTGTTTGCATCACAGCAAGAAAACCTTTGGGAAAATAAGTATATTTTGTTTGGAAAGATATTTTGCATTGGACAATTTGAACATCACATAAACAAAACCGTTTTCAAATTGGGTAAGATTTAAGGCAATGCTACTCAGACCCGAGGGGGAAAAACCTACAGAAGTTTGTTTTTCTTCCAAAACTTTTGACAGGTCAAAATCAACATTGGAAAGGATCCCTCCTGCTAAGCATTCAATACACTGTTAGGTATTTGCAGCATTACAAAATAAAATCCACTTTCATATTCTGAATATGAAATGGGCAATTGTTATACACTCTTCCTTGAAAACTCTAAGAAACAAAACAAACATGGCAGCTTAGGTATTTCATATTAAAAAGTCACATGAACATGAAGACAACTACACCTGGTACACACAAAGGCAGAACCGTCCTCACAACAAGCTCTCGAGCGCTGTATTCTCTCATCACTGGCTGTGGTGTACTGTGGAACGGTCATGGATTCATAAATTAAATCAACTACAAACTAACGAATGACAGACACAGTAAATTCAAAAATTTTACATTTTGCTCCTGTTCGGCTGCTAAAGAGCAGCAATTTATATTGATATAAAAACTTCTGACCACAAAGCTTGCTATACAGATAAAGTACATAATCAAAAAGTAAGCAGCAATTGAAGTTCTCATTTAAACTTATCGGTACAGAGTATTTACAGATTTGGGGGGAGAGCTCTCTGAAACCACTACGCTCCTTACTCCTCCTGGCCTCTGCCCACCCCAGCCCCTCCAAATCGAAATCAAGTGTTCCGAACTATATACAACTATACTTTGGCTAAGTGGGCTGGATCGTGCAACTCTTTCCAAGGTCTTGGTCTGGAAAAAAGAAACAAAGTCTTGGAAGTCATGCACAGCCTTCTTTTCTGAGTAGCAGTGTACTGGAGCCAAAAAAATTTGTTTTTCACGGCAAAGGGCAAAAGGGGCCCCAGCACTTCACTCCCCAACCTGAATGGGCAAGATCCGAAACCACTGGCCTCATGCACCATAACAGGCCACCAGACAAAAAGGAAAGAAAAAGGTCACGACAAAGGCAGCAGCAATCAACACAACTTTCCAACAAAGGAATTTATCCTGCCTAGGCTCCCCCAGAAACAGTGCTCCCTCCTTCTTCTCCCTCCCCTCCCTCCCACAAGACAAAATTCATTCACATCACAAGAACTTGGTACTCTGGTTAAGTGGCAGGTAAATGTAAGAAAGAGTAAATCTGTCACCTTGTATACCTGAACTGAGACATAAAGCTAACAGAACACAAGACATCACTGTGAAATTAACTTTCTAAAACAGATCCAGTCTACATAGTGTGGCCAATGAAAAGTAAAAAGAATTTGTTCATAATCTGCCTTGTACAGGGTATTTACAGTCTTTCAATGCTATATAAATAAATAGCATTTATATAGCTTAAACATTCAGAGACATGCACTGGGACTTTTTAGGTAGTATGAATTTCTTCACAATCACATGTGCAAATTTTACAGATCATAAGTGAGTAACTAGTAAGCTTAGGCTGGACCATGTCTCGTATTATCTAACAAATTTAAGGGGGGTTCAGAATCATCCATAGGTAGAACCAGGCGTGTTCCCCGAATGACCAGTTCATGGTCCCCAAAGGCAAGTTCCCGATCAAAGGCATCTTCAGAACTGTTTCCCATAAGTCTCCTAGGGGCACCGGATGATGCTGACTCAGTGTTCACAGTAGAATCGCCATACGTCAAACTAATATCACCATCATTGAGGATGAGATCGGAGTCATCGTCTTTCAACTGTTCCTGGTTCTAAATGCAAATAAAACAAGTTTTGAGAATTATTATGAAAGATTAAAGAAACATTTCCAATAGCTGAATTTTCAAGGATGCTGTATTTTCTCTGACCCCATTTGCTCCACTGTGTGCCTGCAGAATGAAGTGCTTGACAGCTGCCAAAATCTCTAGTGCTTTCTCTTACCTCCTGTCTCCTCTCCCCTCCTTCAGGTAATTAGCTCCTACTTATCACTGAGGTTTTCACTTAAAAGTCACTTTCTCCCATAAGTCTTCTTTGATCATCCAAGGCTAGCTTAGGTGCCCTCTTGTGTTCTTCCCTAGCAGCCTGCACTTAGCCCTCCCCCTACAGTGGCACTTACCCCTTTTCATAGCTGCACATGCAGGGGTCTGCATCACATCTCCCCCCACTAGACTCTAAATCCCTTGTATGCTGTAGTTCAATCACCTAAAAATTTGGGGCACACAGAAAGTATTCACTAAATGTAAGTACAATTCATTGCTGAATAGGTTTAAATAAATGAAGTGCTCACTTTCATGTCAACAATGCCTAGAAACATTGAACCCTCACTACCCTCACTACATATTTGTCAAGCAGTTCAAAAAGCTTTTGTTCCAATGGAAATTTGGGGGCCAGAAAGAAGATAATTACATAAAGTTCCAGAAGAGGGAAAAGTGTCCAGGATATATAGTGCTATTTTGGTTAATTAAAAAATGTACATGTGCATAGTAAGAAAGGGTCCGGAAATCCCCTGGAGAAGGAAATGGCAACCCCCTCCAGTATTCTTTCCTGAAGAATCCCATGGACAGAGGAGCCTGGTGGGCTACAGCCCACAGGGTCACAAACAGTCAGACACAACTGAGCAACTAAACCACCACCACATATCAGTAAACAATGATGTCACTGTCAGTAAGAAATTGCAGCCCCCCCGACGTGAGCTGGTGAGCCTGAGGAAACTCAGGAAGGGAAGAATACCTGCCATCCAGCAGCTATCAAACTGCAGCCACAGCCCACAGTGAGCCCCAAGAGAGCTCAGGGTGTGAAAACACAGGATACCGGCCCCACACAGCTGAGGTGCATATCAAAGGAATGCTTTCAGTGAGCCCAAACTCTGCCATCTTCCCATCATAGAAAAGCGCTAGATTCCTTCACTTGGGATATCTAGTTTTTTTTAATTTACAAAAACTTTTGACATTCAGACTTCCCACCCTTTGTTACAAAATTTCTATATAACCTGATTCCACCCACCCTATGTCTCAGCTCCAATCCACCCCACTCTCCCCACTCCCACCTCCAGGGAGCAGTTTTCTCAGGGTTACTTGAGATGCTGCCTCCCAGACTTGAAGTCCCCAAAATTCCAACTTTTAGGTTGTGACTATTTTTTCAGTCAACAACAGAAAAATCTAGAAGGGTATTCAACAAAATGATGATAGCGAGCTCTGCATGATATGATTGCTAATGGTTTTTATTGTTTTCTTTATGTTTCTGTATTATCTGAAATTTTATTATAATGAGTACTTATTACTTTTAAAAATTAGAAAGTCATTTTATTTAAATGTTGAGTAAGAATCATTGTAAATACTCATGTTGATACAGCCAAAAAAGTCTGTGACTAATACTCCTTGAGGGAAGTAGATAGAAACCTCCTACACCCAGCACTCCTATCCTGTGCATTTAAAAAAGTTAAGTTTGTCTAAGATAGTCAAATAGACTGAGGACACTATTAGACTAAAATTTCACATTTGCTGTTGCTGGAAATTTTTAAATTTTTGCTGTTGCTAGAGATTTGCCTCAACACTCAAAGACAAAGACCTGTAAATTAAAAACCAAAGAAACCCGCTCTACCAACCAGCCATAATCCCTTCTAAGCCAATCCAGCTGTAAGTCTAAACTATAAGTCTAAGGAGCCTGTCTATCACTTAATTCAGCAATGCCCACAACAAAGCTCTGTGGGGCCTTCACACATCAGCAGGGGCTCTTCAGCACCTTCGACTGCCTTTATTAAGTTTGAAGTTTGGGGCAATAGTTACCAAATTTTAAAATGCATATGCCTTTTGACCCATCATTTAACCTTTAAAATCTATTCTTTATAACTTTATATTATTGGGTAAACATATATACAAGGATATTCACTGTAAACATTGTTTGTAATAACAAAAACACAAAAGGAATGAGACTGACTAGATCAACCTTAGTAAAGCTACACTACGCAGCCACCAATAGAGAGAAGGTTCTCGTGGACTCCTACAAAGGTATCCATGCTGTGGATCATTAGGTGAAAAAAAGCAAGTAGCAGAACAATACTATTATGATCCTCTTAGGGGAAGCACATCGACTGAAACTGCCCACCCTGGCCAGGCACCATAGTAACCATTTACATGAGTTGTTTTATGACAGGAGATCCTGATAAGGAATACGGAACTAATAAGCCACCACCAACAGGAAGAGTTCGGGAAAGGTCGAAAGGAGACACTGCATTTCCATCCACTTCCCAGAATCTCTCTCGCTAGCATCCATCTTGGCTGAGCGATGCGTGCACCACCAGGAAAGACTCTGGATTAGAATGATTGGCCAAAGACCACCCGGAAACTAATCCCATCACCATAAAACCCGAGACTGCAAGCCATGTGGCAGAGCAGTTCTCCTGGGTTCCCTTACCCTAATGCTCTCCACCCGGGTGCCCTTTCCCAATAAAATCTCTTGCTTTGTCAGCACATGTGTCTCCTCAGACAATTCATTTCCGAGTGCTAGACAAGAGCCCAGTTTTGGGCCCTGGAAGGGGTCCGCCTTCTGAAACAATCCCATTGTAAAGAACAATAACAGACAGTTATATACACACATAGAAGTTTGTATAGATAAAATATATCTGGGACTATCCACAATAAACTCTTAAAAAGACTGTCTCTAGGGGATGTGGTGGGAGAAAGAGAGTGACTTTCATTTTTCACTTTGTACATTCTATACTGTTTGAATATCTGGCTGTAAGTATGCTACTTTTGTAATTTAATAAGGAGTCAGCATAACAAAAACTTAAAAATGAAGTTTTATGGTTGTTCTGGGTTATACTGCATCCCCCTCATCCCCTAGAAATATGAAATCCTAACTCCCAGTGTCTGTGAATGTGACCTTATCTGGAAGTACAGACTTTGCAAGGGATCATGTTAAGATGAGGTCTTTAGTGTGGGCCCTGACCAAGTATGGCTGGAGGGTGTCCTTATAAAAAGGGGAAATTTGGAGACACAGACCTGCACACACACACACACACACAGGGAAAATGCCAGGTGAAGATGAAGATAGAGATCACGGTGATGCATCTTCAAGCCAAGGAATGCCAAAGATGGCGGGCAAACCACTAGAAGCTAGAGAGAGGTCTGGAATAGATTCTCTCTCAGAGCCCTTAGGACCCAACCCTGATGGCACCTGGATCTCAGACTTCCAGGCTCCAGACTGTGAGACAGTAAATTTCTGCTGTTAAGTTTGGGGTACTCTGTTATGACAGCCCAAGGAAGCAAATAGAACAATGTTGTGTTCAGCTATATTCCACAGAACACACAGGCATTGTAGAACTCTTCTGGCTTTTCATGATGGTGAGTGGGTCTCTGGAATCCAAGAGCCAGGCCTCACTGACTTAGCTGACAAAGCTGGCTGACCCCTCAGCAGACAGCCATGTGGGCTAACAGGGTAAAGAGGGAATGAGCACTGTGCTTGCTACGGGAACCTGGGTAAAGTGGGAGGGAAGGACAAGACAATATGGGGTGTTCCCCCACCCCACCAGCAGTCAGTGTATGGATTCAACATAACATAGTGCTGCA
>SJXQ01004468.1:0-11892 GCA_006408695.1 Aepyceros melampus
TGTGGTCCTAGTGTGATTAGATTGACTAGTTTTCTGTGAGTATGGTTTCAGTGTGTCTGCCCTCTGATTCCCTCTTGCAACACCCACCATCTTACTTGGGTTTCTCTTACCTTGGGCATGGGGTATCTCTTCACGTCTGCTCCAGCAAAGCACAGCCGCTGCTCCTTAGCCTGGATGAGGGGTATCTCGTTACCACCACCGTTCCTGACCTTCAGCGTAGGATAGCTCCTCTAGGCCCTCCTGTGCCTGCCCAGCCACCACTCCTCGGGTTGCTCCTCCCAGCTGCCAGCCCTGGCCTGGGGGGCGAGGTGGCTTCTCCCAGCCGCCCCAGACCTCAGACGCGGGGTGTCTCCTCCCAGCCGCCACCGACCTTGGACACGGGGTAGCTCCTCCCAGCCGCCACTGACCTCGGACACGGGGTAGCTCCTCTCGGCCATTCCTGAGCCATCGCAGCCTGGCACTCTAGGCCGCTGCCCCTGACCTCAGATGTGGGGTAGCTCTCTGCCGCAGCCTGCGCTCAAGTGCGGCGGCGAGATGGGAATACCAGAACATCGTATCTGTCTCCTGAGAAACCTGTATGCAGGTTAAGAAGTAACAGAACCCTGTTTTACAGCTGATTGGTTCAAGATCAAGAAAGGAGTACAACAGGGCTGTCCACTGTCACTCTGTTTGTTTAACTGATATGCTGAGCATATCATGAGAAATGCTAGGCTGTATAAGTAACAAGCTGGGATCAAAATAGGCAGGAGAAACATTAACAGCCTCAGATATGTGGATGATACCATTCTAATGGCAGAAAGGGAAGAGGAAATAAAGAGTCTCTTGATGAGGGTGAAAGAGGAGAGTGAAAGAGCTGGCTTAAGGCTAAATATAAAAAAAAAAACAAAAACTGACAAAAACCCTAAGATCATGGCATATGCCCCCATTAACGCATGGCAAATAGAAGGGGAAAAGGTGGAAGTAGTGACAGATTTCCTCCTCTTGGGCTCCAAAATCACTGTAGATGGTGACTGCAGCCATGAATCAGAACATTTGCTTTTTGGCAGGAAAGCAATGACAAACCTAGACAGTGTGCTAAAAAGCAGAGACATTACTCTGCCAACTAAGGTCCATATAGGTAAGGCTATGGACTTCCTAGTGATCATGTATGGTTGTGAGAGCTGGACCGTAAAGATTAGATGTAACCTACAGTAAATATACATGCATATTTATTTCTGACATCACTCCAATTAAAACTTTAAAAGACTTCCTCACAGGAATTCAAATGGATTCATTTTTTCCTACCTTTCCCTATTTGTTGCTTCAGAGTTACTAAAATGGGACAGACTATTAATAACTCACCCAGTTGGGAAGAGGGAACCTTAGAGGTAGTAAATAGTCAATCCCAGGCCTGAGATGAGATAGCTCTCTACACTTAGAAACATGTATTTACAAGGTCAAAGTCAAAAGGAAACCAAGCCCAATCTCCCAAGTGTTCTTTCCTAGTGGATTCATACAGAAAGAGCTGAATTCCTCCAGCAGTGAGTGATGACAACATGTGCAAAATGCTATCTTCCAGGGAAGCTGCTTAGAGACTCAGGACCTATGATTTTTATTGATGCTGGTCACATAAGGCACCTCTGCCTGGCACATACTCAAATGCCAGACACCCAGGAGAAAACTGATTATCCAGCATGAACCACTGTGTTTGTACAAACACTTTAGGCTCAGCATACCACTCTTATCTGTTAGAGAATATGGGAACACTCTTGAAACCCAAGTTGCCAGTTGCCAGCCAAAACTGAAAGCATTTCCTCTAAGATCAGGAGCAAGACAATGGTGCCCATTCTTGCCACTTTTATTCAACATAGTCTTGGAAGTCCCAGCCATCAGAAAAGAATAGAAATAAAAAGAATACAAACTGGAAAAGAAGTAAAACTCACTGCAGATGACATGATACTATAGAAAAACCTAAAGATGTCACCACAAAATTACTAAAGTTGATGAATGATTTTAGTAAAGTCACAGGATACAAAGTTAATACACAGAAATCACTTTCATTCCTAAACACTAACAATGAAGGATAGAAAAAGAAATTAAGGAGAAAATCCTATTTATCACTGTATCAAAAAAAAAAAAATACCCAGATATAAACCTACCTAAGGCCACGGTTTTTCCAGTGGTCATGTATGGATGTGAGAGTTGAACTGTGAAGAAAGCTGAGCACCAAAGAATTCATACTTTTGAACTGTGGTGTTGGAGAAGATTTTGAGAGTCCCTTGGACTGCAAGGAGATCCAACCAGTCCATTCTGAAAGAGATCAGTCCTGGGTGTTCTTTTGAAGGACTGATGCTAAAGCTGAAACACCAGTACTTTGGCCACCTCATGTGAAGAGTTGACTCATTGGAAAAGACTCTGATGCTGGGAGGGATTGGGGGCAGGAGGAGAAGGGGACAACAGAGGGTGAGATGGCTGGATGGCATCACTGGCTTGATGGACACAAGTGAACTCGGGGAGTTGGTGATGGACAGGGAGGCCTGGTGTGCTGCAATTCATGGAGTCGCAAAGAGTTGGACATGACTGAACGACTGAACTGAACTGAACTGAAGGCGGCAAAAGATTTATATGCAAAAAACTACAAAATATTGATGAAAGATATCAAAGATGACACAAACAGATGGAGAAGTATACCATGTTCCTGGGTTGGAAGAATCAATATTGTTAAAAGACTCTACTATCCAAAGCAATCTACTGAGTCAATGACCTTACAAACACATGTTTTTAAGCCTAGATAGCTATCTTAGTTCAGGCCTGGGAGTCTTCCACATATGAGGTCTCTTCTTCCCTACTATGTGAGTGATTAACATTGTGTCCCATTTTGGTAACTTTCTAGCAGCAAAAAGAGAAAACTAGAAGACATGAATCCATTTGAATTCCCATGAGTAAATCTTTTAAGGATTTAAGAGAGTGATGTTGGAAATGCTGCTGTTGCTGCTTAGTTCCTTCAGTCATGTTCTACTCTGTACAACCCCATGGACAGTAGCCTGTCAGGTTCCTCTGTCCAAGGGATTCTCCAAGCAAGAATACTAGAGTAGGTATCCACTTCCTGCTCCAGGGCATCTTCCTGACCCAGGGCTTGAACCCGGTCTCCTGCATTGAGGGCAGATTCTTTACCACTGAGCCACCAGGGAAGCCTGATATAGGAAATATGTATACATATATATTTTCTATAGGCTATACCTAGTCTTGCTATGCTTTTCCCTCTCAAGTCCTGCATATTTCATAAGAAAATTAAGAGGTTATTTTAGAGTATACTATATATTTTTATTTTAATGAATTATGTTATTTATTGGTTAACCACTTCCTGCTCCAGGGCATCTTCCTGACCCAGGGCTTGAACCCGGTCTCCTGCATTGAGGGCAGATTCTTTACCACTGAGCCACCAGGGAAGCCTGATATAGGAAATATGTATACATATATATTTTCTATAGGCTATACCTAGTCTTGCTATGCTTTTCCCTCTCAAGTCCTGCATATTTCATAAGAAAATTAAGAGGTTATTTTAGAGTATACTATATATTTTTATTTTAATGAATTATGTTATTTATTGGTTATTTTTATTGTTGATTTTTTTTGATGATTCAAGTTTTTATTTTGAGATAATTGCAGATTCAGATGTGGTTGTAAGAGGTTATTACAGAACAAAAGTACAATATCACAACTAGGAAAATGACTGGGTACAACCCACAGAACTGATTCAGATTTCATCTGTCTTACATGTATTTTTTTATGTGTCTTTGATTCTTTGCAGTTTTATCACATGTGTAAATTCTTATAACTACCACCACCATCATCAAGATAAGACAACAGTTTCACCCCATAATGATTTCTTATGCTGTCCTTTTAAAACTACACCTCCACTCCTCCTCACCCATTTATGATCCACTATCTCACTGCCCAAACCCTGGTGACCGCTAATCCTTTCTGCATCTCTATAATTATATTATTTCAAGAAAGTTGCATAAATAGAATCATGCAGTATTTAGCTTTTGTGACTGGATTTTTTTTTTTCAGATAATGCACTTGAGATCTTTCCAAAGTGCATGTACCAGTTGTCCATCCTTTTGATACTGAGCAGTCTTGCATGCTATGGATGTACTTTAGTTTACAGACATTTGGGTAGTTTCAGATTTGGAGCCATTATCAATAAAGCTGTTATGAACATTCACAAGTTTTTGTATGAGATTTTCTTATTCAATAAATGCCCAAGAGTACAGTTGCTGTGTGTGTGTGTGTGTTTCTTTTGTTTTTGGTAATTATAGGGTTATTTTTTATAAGAAACTACCAAACTTTTATCCGGAAGGGCTGTACCATTTGACCTTCTCACCAGAAAAATTGAGAAATATCATTTTTTCACATTCTAGCAAGCATTTATTATCATTACTTAAAAAAAAATTTCAGCCATTCTGGTGTGCGATATTACCATTTTGGTTTTAATTTCCCTAAAGTCTAATAAGGTTGAATATCTTTTCATGTGTTTATTTGCTGTCTGTAAATCATCTTATGTGAAATGGGTATCATCTATTTTCTAGATTCTTTTTATTGTTGAGTTTTGAGGGTTCTTTGCATATTCTAGATACTAGTTCTTTTTCAGATATTGGCAAATGCATTTGCCAGTCTGTAGCCTGTCTTTTGGAGAAGACAATGGCACCCCACTCCAGTACTCTTGCCTGGAAAATCCCATGGACAGAGGAGCCTGGTAGGCTGCAATCCATGGGGTCGCAAAGAGTCGGACACGACTGAGCCACTTCACTTTCACTCTTCACTTTCATGCATTGGAGAAGGAAATGGCAACCCACTCCAGTGTTCTTGCCTGGAGAATCCCAGGGATGGGGGAGCCTGATGAGCTGCCATCTATGGGGTTGCACAGAGTCAGACACGACTGAAGCTACTTAGCAGCAGCAGCAGCAGCCTGTCTTTTGTCTTTTCATACTCTAACAAGAATGTTTCACAGAACAAAAGTTCTTCATTTCGACGTCCAATTTGTCAGTTTCCTTTCAGGTCAAGTACAAGAATGCTTAGGCCTACATCCTAAAGATTTCTTCCTAGTTTTTTCCTTAAAAGTTTTATATATTATGTATTTAAACCAACTGCTTAGAGTGACAATTCTTAGTGAAAACACCACCTTAGCATGTCTTTGTGAATGGTGACACCCTAGACGTTTTGTCACTGTATAATTGTCAAGTCGATGTGAAGATATTTCATGTATTCTGTTCTAGGGTACAGGGTGTTTTAATGCTAAGTGAGAATTAGTAAAATGGGACAGAAATAAAATTCAATTTTTGTTAAACTATCATAACTCCCTCAACCTGTTTTCTTCATTGATATGAATAATTGAGACAATTTCAAATAAAACACAGGATACATCAGAGTGAAAAATGGGGATGTTCCTTATTTTTCTCTGGAAATTTGAAATAAAAATGTAATAGTTTGGTAGTAGAAAGATCATTTCATCTTGTAGAAATATATCTTAAAATCATTTTGAGGGTGCTTCTTCAGAGATATCTCAGGGGGAAAAAAGTCTTGTTTTCATTTAAAATAAAAATACAGAATAAGCCTGACCATCATTATGGCTTTTCTCCAAGCTTGTTCAATGTTAACAAGATCAAGTAGGTCTAGAAACTCCATCCCACATGAATGTCTGATTCTGGATATTTTTCTTTTGCTTGAAACAGAAAACTATACCATAAAATTAGCCTGCAACAGCTTTCTTTCCATACTTGCCATGTATTGGAGTATGATTTTCTTCCTGACAGCTAACCAAAGATTTTCCATCTTTTTTCAGAATAAAAAAAACTCTCCCTTCTTATTTTTTAATTTTTAACTTTTTTTTTTGCTTATGGTTTATTTTTATTTATTTTTAATTTATATTATTGAAGTATAGTTGATTTGCAACGTTGTATTAGTTTCTGCTGTACAGCAAAGTGATTCAGTTATCTGTACATGTATATATATACACATTTTTTTTTCATATTCTTTTCCATTATGGTTTATCACAGGATATTGAATATTGTTCCCTGTGCTATTCAGTAGGATCTTGTTGTTTATTTATTCTAGATATAAAAATTTACATCTGCTAATCTTCCTGTCCACATTCTCCCTTTTTCAATTGTAGATGGTGAATTGCAGGGAAGGCTTTCCGTGCCTGTGGACCTGTCAGAATAGCTCCAAATACATCAAACTGTTCAAAATGACTTGATTGCCTCTAGATGGCAGGCTACCATTATTTATTCTGAGTTTGAGAACAATCCTTGTTTTTTAAGTCACCAGGTAGCACAAGTGTGTCCACAGTTTCAAGAATCATTTGATTTTCCAATCCTTTTTAAAATTGTTTTCTTTGTATTCTGAAGTTGCCTTGGGCTTTAGCTACTTGTTTTCACTCACATTTATGTTAACATGCCTCAACATTCAGACATTCTATGCCCATTGTTTGCAAACATATTGCTGTTCTCACTGTAATGAATTTGATATGCAAGTACACACACTCTAAAATCATTCCCTGGCATTTATGTGCTGAATTTGTCTAATAGCATCACTCACATAAATAAAATGTAAGTATAGACATACAAAACAAGTTTATTTCATGACATTTTGCAACCAAACAGTGTTATATAAGCAAAACATTAACTTCTTTTCTGTGCAAACTGCATTTTTACATATTTCAAAATTGCATTTTAATGCCACATATAAATTACTTTTATATGCCAATTTTTCTTTAACCTACCATTTATATGAAGGGGGTATGAAATTTAAATGTCAAAAACAATGACACGAGGGCATTAAGTATATGTCCAATAATCTCATGCATGAATTCTCTACCAAAAAGGAAAGTGAAAGCTTTTAATGGGATCACAAGACACTTTGTATTTGCTTTCCAGCCCTTTTAAAAGTCAGTTTTATTTTACAATAACATTTGAAGAAAGAGCTAAATTTGTATTGTATTGAAATTTTATTGAATTATATTTTAAGAGTTATAGGATTTTTAAGGCAGAACTTAAAACTTAAATAGATATTATGACTCAGTGTGCCATTTTGAAATACGATTTTAGCGGATGTAGAATTTCAGGTTGGCTTATTTTTAGTGATTTAACAAAGTCAGAATACATTAGCAAGAGTAACATTTTCATGTGTCATAAGAAAAATTTTGAAAACATTACTCTCTCTAGTCTTAAGGTATCTGTGAACTCAGACATAATGGAATCATGTCTAGTAAACACATTTCAGTGAAATCGCCACCTCCTGAGATTGTATCAGTCACAGGAATGGGATGGAGAAACAAGCTTTTCTAGGTGCTTGATGTTTTTAGTCTCTGGGCCACAAAGAGATTAAACTTGAGAAAGATAATAAAATGCAGTAGAAGTTTTCACCTTCAAAAGCTCTTTATCATTGTTTCCAACACTGACTCCCAGTAAGTGTTCGTATTTCTCCTCAGAACTCCTGGCTATTGATTAGACTGGATGTTTCCTGGAGGAAATAATGTAGTTATGTATATATCAAGTCAGCATTCTCTTATTATTTATTTATTTTTAATTAATTTTTATTTTTTAGTTTGTTTTGCTTTACAATACTGTATTCATTTTGCTATACATTGACATGAATCAGCCACGAGTGTACATGAACTCCCAATCCCGACCCCCACCTCCCCCCTCCCGCGCCACACCATCTCTCTGGATTATCCCCGTGCATCAGTCCCAAGCATCCTGCATCCCGCATCGAACCTAGACTGGCGATTCGTTTCAGTTATGATATCATACATGTTACACTGCCACTCTGCCAAATCATCCCACCCTCTCCCTCTCCCACAGAGTCCAAAAGGCTGTTCTATACATCTGTGTCTCTTTTGCTGTCTTGCATACAGGTTTATCATTACCATCATTCTAAATTCCATATATATGTGTAAGTATATTATATTGGTGTTTTTCTTTCTGGGTTACTTCACTCTGTATAATCGGCTCAGCTTCATCCACCTCATTAGAACTGATTCAAATGTATTCTTTTTAATGGCTGAGTAATACTCCATTGTGTATATGTACCACAGCTTTCTTATCCATTCATCTGCTGAAGGACATGAGAAAATATCAGCTAATGGAACTTTTAGGGGCTTCACTGGCAGTCCAGGGGTTAAGACTCATGGTTCTAAAGCAGGGGCATGGGTTTAATCCCTGGTCAAGGAACTAAATAAAGATCCTGCATTGCATCATGGCATGGCCAAACAAACAAACAAACCTTGTACCTAGTATATATAAAGAACACTAAAGGAACACTAAAGACCCAGGAATAAAAATACAAACAGTTCAGTCAGAAAATGGGCAACAGACATTTCACTGTAGATCTATAGATGGGATAGTCATTAAACATTAACAAAAATTAAAACCACAATGAGATATCATTGTTCAGTTCAGTCGCTCAGTCTTGTCTGACTCTCTGTGACATCATGGACTGCAGCAAACCAGGTCTCCCTGTCTATCACCAGCTCCTGGAGTTTACTAAACTTATGTTCACTGAATCGCTGATGCCATCCAACCATTCATCCTCTGTTGTCCCCTTCTCCTCCTGCCTTCAATCTTTCCCAGCATCAGGGTCTTTTCAAATGAGTCAGTAAAGTATTGGAGTTTCAGCTTCAGCTTCAATTCTTCCAACGAATATTCAGGACTGGTTTCTTGAAAATTAGGACTGGTTGAATCTCCTTGCTGTCCAAAGGACTCTCAAGAGTCTTCTCCAACACCACAGTTCAAAAGCATCAATTCTTCAGTGTTCAGCTTTCTTTATAGTCCAACTCTCACATCCATACATGACTACTGGAACAACCATAGCTTCGACTAGACAGGCCTTTGTTGGCAAAGTAATATCTCTGCTTTTTAATATGCTGTCTGGGTTGGTCATAACTTTCCTTCCAAGGAGCAAGCACCTTTTAATTTCATGGCTACAGTCACCACCTGCAGTGATTTTGGAAACTGAAAAAACAAAGTCTATTATGTAGTTTCCTCATCTATTTGCCATGGAGTGATGGGACCAGATGCCATGATCTTAGTTTCCTGAATGTTGAGTTTTAAGCCAATTTTTTCACTCTCCTCTTTCACTTTCATGAAGAGGCTCTTTAGTTCTTCGCTTTCTGCCAAAAGGGTGGTGTCATCTGCATATCTGAGGTTATTGATATTTCTCCTGGCAATCTTGATTCCAGCTTGTGTTTCTTCCAGTCCAGCGTTTCTCATGATGTACTCTGCATATAAGTTAAAAAACCAGGGTGACAGTATACAGCCTTGACGTACTCCTTTCTCAATTTGGAACCAGTCTGTTGTTCCATGTCCAGTTCTAACTGTTGCTTGTCGACCTGCATACAGATTTCTCAAGAGGCAGGTCAGGTGGTCTGGTATTCCCATCTCTTGAAGAATTTTCCACAGTTTGTGGTGATCCACATAGTCAAAGGCTTTGGCATAGTCAATAAAGCAGAAGTAGATGTTTTTCTGGAACTCTTGCTCTTTTGATGATTCAACAGATGTTGGCAATTTGATCTCTGGTTCCTCTGTCTTTTCTAAGTCCAGCTTGAACATCTGGCTCACATACTGTTGAAGCCTGGCTATCTCAAGAGGCAGGTCAGGTGGTCTGGTATTCCCATCTCTTGAAGAATTTTCCACAGTTTGTGGTGATCCACATAGTCAAAGGCTTTGGCATAGTCAATAAAGCAGAAGTAGATGTTTTTCTGGAACTCTTGCTCTTTTGATGATTCAACAGATGTTGGCAATTTGATCTCTGGTTCCTCTGTCTTTTCTAAGTCCAGCTTGAACATCTGGCTCACATACTGTTGAAGCCTGGCTTGGAGAATTATGAACATTACTATGCTAGTGTGTGAGATGAGTGCCACTGTGCAATAGGTTTGTATCCGTATCTGTATGGCTAAAATACAAAATAATGATAACCCCAAATGCTGCTGAGGAGGTGAGTGAAGTCGCTCAGTTTTGTTCAACTCTTTGCCACCACATGGATTGTGGCCTACCAGGCTCCTCCATCCATGGGGTTTTCAGGCAAGAATAATGGAGTGGATTGCCATTTCCTTCTCCAGGAGATCTTCTTGACCCAGAGATTGAATCTGGATCTCCTGCATTGTAGGCAGATGCTTTACCACCTGAACCATCAGGGAAGTCATTGAGGAGGTAGACAAACTGAATCGCTACAGTTTGCAGGTGAAAATGTAATTGTGCAAAATATTTTGGCAGTTTCTTAGGCAAGTTAATGTGCATTTGCATGTGACATAAAATTGCACTCTTGGACATTCTGTCTAGAGAAATGAAAATATATGTTGAAACAAAAACCTGAACATGAATGTTTTAAGTAGTTTTATTTGTAATGTCTATGGGTGAATGGATAAACAAAGTATGGTACATCCACACCATGGAATATTACTCAGTAGTGGAAAAGAACAAAGCTATTGATACGCAGATCTTTGAACCATGAGAGAATTCTGCTGAGTAAGCACACAGAAATTTAGATACTGTGTAACTCCATTTACAGAGTATTCTAAAAATAGAAAATTACAGAGATGGAAAACAGAGTGTTGCTTGGGGAGTTAAGAATAAGGGAGCAGCTGGAGTATAAAAGAAGCTCAATGGGAGCAATGTGGCAATGGGTCTGTTCTGTATCTTGATTATGGAGGTTGTTCCATGAATCTATACATTTGACAGTATTGCATGAAAACACACATGCACACACACACACACACACACACATACATGTGTGCATGTGAAACTGGCGAAATTTGAATAAATTCTATTTACTATATCAAGGTCAGTTTCATGGTTTTGAAATTTAGTGTAATTATGTAAGATGCTAAAATTGAAGGAGGCTGGATAAAAAAGGATTCTTTGGATATTTCTGAACATCTTTTTGCAACTTCTTATGAATATATAATGATTTCAAAATAAAAAAAAATTGATGTTCCTTTGTCTCCCTGGAGATAATACCATGCTAACCTCCCAGAAATTAAACTAATTTCCATTTTAAGGCTATTGCTATGATAATTATATCAAAAGAAACACACTTATTAGATATTAAAGTGTTACATGCAAAATTTTTGTGTTTAAATAATTTTCCTCAGGGACCTGTACTCGTCTTAGGCCTTTTAATGTGTCAAATAGTCTAGGACAAGTTTTACTTAATTGTTTCTTTGCAGTCTGTTTCCACGTCATATAGCAGGTGTGGCCTTTAATTTCTCTTCTCCATTTTGACCTAGATTATGTTGTTTAGAGTGTTTCCCATCTGGCTCAGTAGTAAAGAATCCACCTGCCAAAGCAGGAGACATAGGTTCAATTCCTGGCTCGGGAAGATCCCCTGGAGAAGGAAATGGCAACCCACACCAGTATTCTTGCCTAGGAAATCCCATGGACAAGAGGAGCCTGGTGGGCTACAAGTCCATGGGGTCAGACATGACTCAGCAACTAAACAACAGAGAACCAAACGTGTTATTTAGATCTTGTTCCTTAAAATACCATGTGAGTGCCTGCTAAGTCACTTCAGTTGTGTCCAACTCTTTTCTATCCCATGGACTGTACCAGCCAGGCTCCTCTGTCCATGGGATTCTCCAGGCAGGAATATTGGAGTGGGTAGCCACACTCTCCTCCTCGGGAATCTTCCTGACTAAAATATCACACAATAGTATAAATCACAAATGAGGAAACATGACACTTTGCATAAAATTTCTCACATAATACCATTGGTACTGCTAGAAATTTCCTAAACAAGTTTCTGACAAAATAGAAATGGTTTACTTAAAAAATGTTTAATTCTCTGAATGACTGAATCACAATATCAAGGCAACAGTAAAACTGTAGGTTTGCAAAATGATTATCTATTTTAGAA
>SJXQ01004469.1:0-21957 GCA_006408695.1 Aepyceros melampus
AGTACTTTGGGCACCTCATGCGAAGAGTTGACTCATTGGAAAAGACCCTGATGCTGGGAGGGATTGGGGGCAGGAGGAGAAGGGGACGACAGAGGATGAGATGGCTGGATGGCATCACTGACTCGATGGACGCAAGTCTGAGTGAACTCTGGGAGTTGGTGATGGACAGGGAGGCCTGGCGTGCTGCAATTCATGGGGTCGCAAAGAGTCAGACACGACTGAGCGACTGAACGGAACTGAACTGAACTCTCCAGGGGATCTTCCCGACCCAGGGATCAAATCCAGGTTTCCCGCACTGCAGGCAGACGCTTTACCATCTGAGCCACCAGGGAAGCCCTCTTTAATTCAAGCAACCCCTTAAATTTCATACCTCTGGATTTATCAGATAACAAGGGAGAGCTATTAAAAAAAAATGGAAAGAAAACAAAACACTAACAACGATTGGTAGGAAAGCTAAAGGAACTGAGCATATTTGGGCCCCAGGCTTTTCTTTCATGTATTCTTAAATGTTTGACCTTGTGAATATATTACTCAAACACTAAATTAAAAGCAACAAATGAAACTAACACCCTAAAATTTACATATTTTAACTTTATAAGAACTTTGGGCCTTACTCTTAAAGCCTTATGTAACTTCAGCGTGAGCCATAATGTTAAGAAGCTTAACCGTCAGAGGTCTTCTCTCTAGTAGAGAAGGAAATAAAAACTGACGCCTCAGGAGAGTGGGCCTCCTTCCTCTCCATTAAAACATACATAGATTATCTCTGAATTAGCCATGTACATGTATATATGTACACACACACAGTTATGTATATCATAGAACATCTTTAGTCAATAGAATAGCACATATATTCTCACTTTTACCTCATTGCTCACCAATGCATTTCTGTCACATGGACATTTAGCATTACACAGTTAGTTTGAACAGAAGAATGCTACAGAACAAGCACTCATATTTAGGGGAGGATGTGGCTTTAAAATAGTATACACTATATCACAATGGCAAAAACTTTAATTCATACCTCAGTGTCTGAAAAAAACTACTTCTAGACATTGGATCTCTCTTTTTTTTTTCTCTGACCTCCAGGAAGTCTAGTGCTAGACCTGTGGTTCACTTTCAACTGTTATAGTTATTTTAAACATTTCTGTGTACGAGTTTCACTCCTCACAGAATTTGGTACTTAATCCAATCCGACCCAAATAGGTAAGATGCTATTTAATTTTCACTTTCATATAAACATATTTTATAAGCAGTCTTAAATTGTTTTTGGAACAAGAATGAATATGGAGCAGAAAGAAAGAACAGCAGAGAGGTCAGTGGAAAGCAGGTATTAGAAAATGATTAAAAGGTTTCTATCAGCTTTTTATCAAAGGACAAATAAATTCACAAAGGCAATAAAATTGGTAAGAATGAACACAAACACAAAAAAATCTGTTTAAGATGTTTTCTGATTCCAAGAAAACGAGCCTTATAAAAAGTTACCAATTTTATAGTATTATATATATAAGATTTTATATGACTTAGAAAAGTTTTAATTTTTTTCTTTATGAAAATATAAGACTTTGTTACACTTTAAAGAAAGAATACCATTAAAATGATTATTTCTTAAAATTAGCACCTAAAGGAGTAAATATAAATTATACAGGAAATTAACTTATTAGAAATTCCTCATTTCCCTGTCATGTTAAATAAATGAAGGTTTAATACTATCTTTGCAAATGTAACAATGTTTATATAACTTGTGGCTACTAGCATTATCCAGTTTTACATAGTTATTCATAAATTTCATGTTTTGCTCATTTTTGCCCATGCCTCACAGCATGTGAACTTCCCTGACCCCTGTAGCGGAAGGATGGATTCTTAACCACTGGAACGAAGGAAGCCCTTAATTTCATGTTTAAGAGTGGCCAAACATATCAATTTTTTAACTCATAATAACAACTGGTTGATTTCAAGTTTTCTCCCCTTAACTGAATTAACTAATTGCTGTAGACTTATCAGTATCAAAAATACTAAGGGAAACTTAAAATATAATCTTTTATATTAAAAATAATATCCTTTAATAGTATGGCAGAACCTGAAGGAAACAGCCTCTGCCCATAAAAATCTAATAACCAAATAATTTTGAACTTGAGTTACAAGTTAAAATTCTTAAACTCAAGGCTATCTTGTTTCTGTTCTATTTCTCTTCAAAAACAAAGCTTAATAACAGTGTGCTTCCAAGGCCTCACACTCCAGTCTGATTTACTGCTTCAAATCAAACCCACTGCAGTTAATTACTAATGCATCAATGGCACAGGAAATGACAATCAATCCCAAGAAGACAGTAGCTGTAAGGTAGCTGGAAATAGAATAGGTAGATCCAAACAGATATGATGCTATCGTAACGCCCGACACACCTTCTTCCTTGCTTGGTGTCCTCTGAGGCTGGGTGCTGCTTGGTTCTTCATCTTCTTGGTATTTCTGAGTAAGTCTGACAAAAAGAGCTCTCTGGACAGCAGGGAGGAGACCGAGTGGAGGCAAGGGGCCATGGCCTGCCACATTACTGCTGCTGTCGGACCCACTCCCGCGGTTAGGTGAGTCTGGAACAACTGGAGCCTGGTGCTGGACAAGGTCACCGTGCCACACCCCGTCTACATACACAGCACAAAAAGACACAAGACACTGAGCACAAAACTCCAGGAGACAAGGACCATTGTGCCTTGTAAGAAACTGAGTTACAATAATATCACATTGAATTATCAGATTATTATGTAACGGTAAGCACTGTTTAAAATTACCTCAAGGTCTGTTGTTACAAATATTTGGTTAAATTGAAAACACATTTTAATATTTCAATTTCATCATATTTTCCTTTATTTAAAACACACATGCCTTTCATGTTGCTAAAGAAACATAGGACTCCAGATATTTTAAGTTAGAAATGAGTTATTTAGAAAGGTAAACTTACCACCAGAGTGACTGGGTGGCTGAAAATTATGGGCAGCATGCTGTGAATAGTAATGATCATAGAACTCAGCGGGGTTCGGTAAGGACTCATAGCTGGTACTGAGCTGCCTTTCACCAGGAGGGTGTGATGAGCCTGGAGAGCAGTGATTCTCTCTAGGTGCTTTCAGTACGTGCTCTGGAAAGCCCGGGCAGTGGTAAGCACCACTCATATTTGGTGGTGTCAAAGGCGTATCTGGTTGACCAAGTACTCCAGCTTGACCATGAGGGCCCACAATTCCTGGGGGCCAGGCAGCAAAGGTGGGCTCTGTGGCACTGGTAGGCCAGGACAGTGTCCGGGGGAGCCTGGGTGGATCACAGGACTGTTGTGTCCCTGAGACATGTTAGGGCCAGGACCTGGACTTGACCCAGAACTACAGACATGTTGAGGATGTGGGCTGCTTTCCTGAAATTGTGGTCCTGGTGGTGAGGCACTGTTATAAAATGCTGGTGGCCTGTGGATGAAAGAATAATATTTCTTAGTTCAAAGAAAAGAGGCAAATAAGAACGTTACATCTCTAAATAGATATTGGACCTTTGCTGACAAAGGTCCGTCTAGTCAAGTCTATGGTTTTTCCGGTGGTCATGTATGGATGTGAGAATTGAACCATAAAGCAAACTGAGTGTTGAAGAACTGATGCTTTCAAACTGTGGGGTTGGAGAAGACTCTTGAGAGTCCCTTGAACAGCAAGGAGATCAAACCAATCAATCCTAAAGGCGATCCCTGAATATTCATTGGAAGGAATGAAAAATTTAACTTACTTCTTTCCAATTTTATGTGCTAAATCCACAGTAGGTTTTACAACTATTTCAAAAAGAGATGGAATCTTCTTGAAATCATCAGAGAGATCTGTCTGAAAACCATCTTCAGGATCAGAAAAGGGAAAATGCTCCAGTGGGGTTGGCAGAAGTCCAACTCCTGGAGGTGGTTTGGGAAGAGGAGTTATGCCATGCTTTCTAAGTTCTTCTAATTCTCTTTCGTCTTCATTTGCAGCTTCTTCAGTATTCAACACCTAAAGATAATTGGCCAAGATTTACTATTTCAAAACAAGCTTTCTTCCCCACATTTAAAACTGTGAAGACTTGAATAAACTAGTTTTGTTAACAGAAAAATTTAATATTAAAGTTGAAATAGATCAGAGATAGTGAACTAATTTTTTATAAAGAATATGAGGTTCAAAGAGGTAAAGGATATTTCTCAAAGTAAATCAGCTTTTTTAGAGATCACATTTTGTGGTTACCAAAGGCAGAGGGTAGTAGGAGTAGGAATGAATGAAGGTACTAAAAAGGTACAAACTTCCAGGTATAAGGTAAGTAAGCACTAGGGATGTGAGGCACAACACAGTGAATATAATTAACAGAGCTGTACCATTATATACGAAATCTGTTAAGGGTGTTAAGTCCTAACACCCTTCTCAATACGGAAAAAAATCTTTTCTGTTTCTTTAATTTCGTATTTATTTGAGATAATGGATGTTTGCTAAGCTTGCAATAATTTCATGATGTATGTAAGTTGAATCCTTATGTTGTACACCTTATTTCTATACAGTGTTGTATACCAATTATATCTAAATAAAATTGGAAAGTAAATGACATTTGAACAAGAACTCAACCAAGAAAAATAAAATTTATGATGGACTGGTTGAAAAAATTTGTGATGGACTGTTTTTTAATGGCAGAACAATGATAAGAACAAAAGATTCTGGTTTTTTTATTTTAAGGTTAAGGCAATTACATTATTTGCTATCATTAATAAGTAAAGAACTATAATAGGTGCCACTAACTGCTGCTGCTGCTGCTAAATCACTTCGGTCGAGTCTGACTCTGTGCAACCCCACAGACGGCAGCCCACCAGGCTCCCCCGTCCCTGGGATTCTCCAGGCAAGAACACTGGAGTGGGCTGCCATTTCCTTCTCCAATGTATGAAAGTGAAAAGTGAAAGTGAAGTCGCTCAGTCGTGTCCCACTCTTAGCTACCCCATGGACTGCAGTGCACCAGGCTCCTCTGCCCATGGGATTTTTCAGGCAAGAGTACTGCAGTGGGGTGCCATTGCCTTCTCCAGCCACTAACTGAGCTTTTATTATTTACCAGGAGTGGCACAAAGTGTTTCATGTACACCACAATTGAATCTCATAAGAACAAAATATTCTTAATTTTTAGTCCAATATTCCTGCTTTTCTAACACACTACATTAACAGAATAAAACATAAAATAAGTCCTTGCTTTCTCAGCAAGAAAGTGAAGTTGCTCAGTCGTGTCTGACTCTTTGTGACCCCATGGATTGTACAGACTCTCTGTCCATAGGATTCTCCAGGCATAAAATATGACTTATAAAACATGATTAAAGTCTAATGAATCTGTAATCAAGGTGCAAAAGTATTACTCACTTTGTCCAAAAGTTTCTTTGTTTCTTTAGTCAGATCATCATGTGAAAATTTACAGTTGTCTCCTTGGTAACATTTTGCTCCACTATGATAGAACTTACATGGAAATTCATGTAAATAAAAATATTAAGGAACAGACCAAGTAAAATCAAACTCTCATATTTTTAAAACAAAAAATACAACTGTGAAATCAATATAACTTTATCACCATATATTGTACTAAATTTTCAACAGTCACAGATTATTTAATTTTTAAGATTAAATATTTTAAATATGCTGTTGCAGAACATTCAAAAATTTTAAGTCTCTTCTACTGTATAAAACAATTTCTTAAGAGCTTAATTTTTTTGTTTTGAAAAACTTGACTGTACAAACTGTATTATTTTTTCTGTCAGTGATAGATATTTATGTCTTCTATAGTAGTAGAGTTAGTAATGTGGGTAATTAACATAGACTTCCTTAAAAAGAGCTCTCAATCAAGATTTACAAATCATCTCCCAAATTACCACTGTAAATAAATTATGTCTAAAATTTAGTGCAAACTCTAGCTGTTTTCACCACTAATCAAGAAAGTTATGTTAAGGTTAATAGTTTGTTGAAAGTACCATGCTAGGAAAATGTTACATATAAATAGAGCTTGGATAATTAGCTAATTCCACTAATACTTCTTCTAAAATTTCACTTATTTACTTTCACTCATGTTTGGCTGCACTGGGCCTTTACTGTCAGCGTGCAAGCTCTCTCTAGCTGTGACTGGGGGCTGCTCTCTCGCTGTGGGGCACAGGCTTCCCCCTGCGCTGGCTTCTCCTGTTGCTGAGCATGGGCTCTAGGGTGTGCAGGCTTAAGCAGTAGCAAAGCGTGGGGCACAGCAGTTGTGGCATACTGGCTTAGTTGCCCCACAGCATGTGGAATCTTCCTGGACCAGGGATGAAACTGTGTCCCCTGCCTTGGCTGGTGGATTCTTTTTTGTTAGTTACATCAATTTTATTTTTTTAATTGGAGGATAACTGGTTTACAGAATTGTGTTAGTTTCTGCCATACATGAACATGAATCAGCCATAGGTATACATTATGTCCGCTCCCTCTTGAACCTTTCTCCCACCTCCCTCCCCATCCCACCCCTCTTGGTTGTCACAGAGCACCAGGTTTGAGCTCCCTGTGTCACACAGCAAATTCCCACTGGCTGTTTATTTTACATATCATAATGTATATGTTTCTGTGTTACTCTTTCAATTTTTCCCTCCCTCTCCTTCCCCTGCTGTGTTTACAAGTCTGTTCTCTATGTCTGTTTCTCCATTGCCTTGTAAACAGGTTCATCAGTACCATCTTTCTAGATTCCATATATATTTGTTTTTCTCTTTCTGAATTACTTTACTCTGTATTCATCCACCTCATTAGAACTGACTCAAATGAGTTCCTTTTTATGGCTGAGTAATATTCCACTGTGTATATGGACAACAACTTCTTTATCCATTCATCTGTCAATGGACATCTAGATTGCCTTCATGCCCTAGCTATTGTAAGTAGTGCTGCAATTGACACTGAGGTTTCTTCAATATCCATTTTTTAAAAATTGAAGTATAGTTAATTTACAAAGTCATGTAAGTTTCAGGTATACAGCAAAGTGATTCAGTTATATATATATATATATATATATATATATATATCTACTCTCTTTCAAGAAAACAATTTTTAAAGTAAAAATGGCTATAGCTATTTCTAATGGCTATGGTATAATTTAATTATGTAAACTCTGTTACTTTACACAATAAAACAAAATACAGAACAAATAAACTTTGAGCAAATGTTTACATCTATGAAGAAAATAAAGGAGTCTGACATTGTCATGTTAAAGTTGAATATCCCAACAATCAAAACCACAGGCTAATCTTAAAATTTTGGAGACAAAGATCTAAAGAAAATATTAAATCTAGAAGTATAGTGAAAAATAACCATTCAACTGGTATATGTTCTGGGAATTTCTGAGTAGTTTTTGGAAATTTATTACTAAAATCATTACTCTGATAAGGTCAAGAAAGAAAAATAATGTGATTATCTTAGCAGATACAAAAGACAACTGATAAAATTCAAGTTTTTTTAATATTAAAATCTCTTAGTAAAATAAGGATATATATTAGATGTTGTTGTTTAGTCTCTACGTCTTGCTTGACTCTTTGCAATCCCATGGACTGTAGCCTGCTGGGCTCCTCTGTCCATGGAATTTCCCAGGCAAGAATACTGGAGTGGATTGCCATTTCCTTCTCCAGGAGATCTTCCTGACCCAGGGATCGAACCCGAATCTCCTGCTTGGCAGGCATATTCTTTAGTACTGAGACACCTAGGAAGCCAAAGGATTTACATACTTAACTTGATTTTTTTAAAAATCAATCTTAAAATAGTAGCCACAAACCAAAGCAAAAGGGCATTACCCTTGAAACATGTTTTATGCTTCACAATCCCTATTATTTAACATTTTTCTGAAAGTGCAGCCAGTACTATTAAAATTATCATGCCACAGATGGCATGACTATGGAGAAAAATATAAGAATAGATGGAAAGATTTCAGAAGCAGTTCAATAAGGTATCTGGTTTCTAAAGAAATACATCAAATCTTTTAAAAAAATGTTTGAATAAGACAAATTTATTATAACATTTTGCTACAAAAGGGGTATTTGCCCTTAGTAAGTATCAAACATACTATTACAGAGAAGAATGGTCAGATAGCACAAGGTATAATGGTATATTACAGAAACAAAACTATGCTCACTGAAAACTTAGAATATGGGCAGGTGACCTCTTAAATCTGTGAAGAGGAGATGATGAATTAACCATTTGGAAAATAATAAGGTCTTTACTGAAGAAATGTTTTATAAATATATATTTAAATTATTTTTAACTGAAGGATAATTGTTTTAGAAATTGGTTTTCATACATCAACACGAATCATATATACATATGGACCATATACAGGGAATGCCACATGGGTAGAGGCAGGAATACAATTTAAATGTATCAGAAGTAGGGAAGAATATACAGGGTAGTGCTTATCATTAGAAGGTAAGATTTGACAATACTTGAACTTTATAATTTCCAACAATGATAATTTATTACTTATGAACCCAAGTAAATAGTAATTAAGACCATCACCATGGAAAAGAAATGCAAAAAAGCAAAATGGCTGTCTGGGGAGGCCTTACAAATAGCTGTGAAAAGAAGAGAAGTGAAAAGCCAAGGAGAAAAGGAAAGATAAAAGCATCTGAATGCAGAGTTCCAGAGAATAGCAAGAAGAGATAAGAAAGCCTTCTTCAGTGATCAATGCAAAGAAATGGAGGAAAAGAACAGAATGGGAAAGACTAGAGATCTCTTCAAGAAAATTAGAGACACCAAGGGAACATTTCATGCAAAGATGGGCTCGATAAAGGACAGAAATGGGATGGACCTAACAGAAGCAGAAGATATTAAGAAGAGGTGGCAAGAATACATAGAAGAACTGTACAAAAAAGATCTTCACGACCCGGATAATCATGATGGTGTGGTCACTCATCTAGAGCCAGACAAACTGGAATGTGAAGTCAAGTGGGCCTTAGACAGCATCACTACGAACAAAGCTCGTGGAGGTGATGGAATTCCAGTTGAGCTCTTTCAAATCCTGAAAGATGATGCTGTGAACGTGCTACACTCAATATGAAAGCAAATTTGGAAAACTCAGCAGTGGCCACAGGACTGGAAAAGATCAGTTTTCACTCCAATTCCAAAGAAAGGTAATGCCAAAGAATGCTCAAACTACCGCAAAATTGTACTCATCTCACATGCTAGTAAAGTAATACTCAAAATTCTCCAAGCCAGGCTTCAGCAATACGTGAACCGTGAACTTCCTGATGTTCAAGCTGGTTTTAGAAAAGGCAGAGGAACCAAACATCAAATTGCCAACATCTGCTGGATTATGGAAAAAGCAAGAGAGTTCCAGAAAAACATCTATTTCTGCTTTATTGACATGCCAAAGCCTTTGACTGTGTGGATCACAATAAACTGTGGAAAATTCTGAAAGAGATGGGAATACCAGACCACCTGACCTGCCTCTTGAGAAACCTATATGCAGGTCAGGAAGCACCAGTTAGAACTGGACATGGAACAACAGACTGGTTCCAAATAGGAAAAGGAGTATGTCAAGGAGTATTGTCACCCTGCTTATTTAACTTATATGCAGAGTACATCATGAGAAACGCTGGGCTGGAAGAAGCACAAGCTGGAATCAAGATTGCTGGGAGAAATACCAGTAACCTCAGATATGCAGATGACACCACCCATATAGCAGAAAGTGAAGAGGAACTCAAAAGCCTCTTGATGAAAGTAAAAGAGGAGAGTGAAAAAGTTGGCTTAAAGCTCAACATTCAGAAAACGAAGATCATGGCATCTGGTCCCATCACTTCATGGGAAATAGATGGGGAAACAAGGGAAACAGTGTCAGACTTTATTTTGGGGGGCTCCAAAATCACTGCAGATGGTGACTGCAGCCATGAAATTAAAAGATGCTTACTCCTTGGAAGAAAAGTTATGAGCAACCTAGATAGCATATTCAAAAGCAGAGACATTACTTTGCCAACTAAGGTCCGTCTAGTCAAGGCTATGGTTTTTCCAGTAGTCATGTATGGATGTGAGAGTTGGACGTCACAGTCCAAGGCTGTGCGCCAAAGAACTGATGCTTTTTAACTGTGGTGTTGGAAAAGACTCTTGAGAGTCCCTTGCACTGCAAGGAGATCCAACCAGTCCATTCTGAGGGAGATCAGTCCTGGGATTCTTTGAAAGGAATGATGCTAAAGCTGAAACTCCAGTACTTTGGCCACCACATGAGAAGAGTTGACTCATTGGAAAAGACTCTGATGCTGGGAGGGACTGGGGGCAGGAGGAGAAGGGGACGACAGAGGATGAGATGGCTGGATGGCATCACTGACTCAATGGACGTGAGTCTGAGTGAACTCTTGGAGTTGGTTATGGACAGGGAGGCCTGGCGTGCTGTATTCATGGGGTCGTCAAGAGTCGGATACGACTGAGCGACTGAACTGAACTGAACTGAAATAGTAATTAAGTCACAGAATAAATATGTTGCCAACTCCTTCAGAAAGCACAGCCTCTTGAAATACTTATAAATATTATTTAAAGTACCTTTATTTCAGATTTTTTGTCCCAAGGGAAGTTATTTCACTTCCCTAAAGAAAAAAACTCAGTTGACCTTCTGAAGTGCAAAGGCTGAAGAGATCTGGTTTACATAATGAACCAAACTAGGCTTTCTAGATTGTACTTAAGATTTTTAAAGCCTCAATGACACTTGAAAACTGCAATATTTTGGTTAATATTTTTAACAAAGGATATTATGCATATAAATGCAGTTCTCTCCTTTGGTACAATATCCTTGTAAATAAAATTTGCAGATCTCTTTCCTCTTCTCCAACTCTGCATCATGATCAAATTTACATTGATCTCCCTGTTCAAAAAAAAGAGAAAAAAAAGAAACCACTGAGTTGAATTTTCTTTGTGGTGTTTCATGGTAGAACCATGGTCATATCTCCAATCTGTAAATGATGAGCTCACAGTAATTCAAACAGTCCCTTAGAATTCTTGCCCAGGATAGTGGAAGTGGCTTTGGGCAGAGTGTCAAAACAGTGAACATGACCTCAGAGGACCCTGCTTGGCTCCAGCACTCACCATTTCTGGCTGAGCTACTCTGGGGACTCATTTAACCTCTTGGTTTGACCATGATTAAAATGAGAATAATAACAGTAACTGAACTTTATTGCATCATTGTAAACGTGAAAACATTTAATATTAGTAAGCCAATTTGAAGAGTACGTGCCACATAGCATCATGTGTCAGTAAAATAAAATCTGATTTCAACAAGCTATACTATTGTCCCAGAATATAATTATATGAGTTCTGATATACAGTATTCAATGCAAGATCCATTTTGAAGAACTAGTTTTATTCCAACTATATGAGAAAACACTCACAACCCCCTACAATTACCTTAAATTTTAAAGATTTAGAAGTTAAAATGATGTATGATACCCCTATAAATTTACCTTAATACATCTCCCTTCCAGAAAGTATTTGCAGATTTGTTTTCCTTTATGTTCCACTGTATGTTGATTAATAAATTCCTGAGTCATAATCTTCCATTTTTTCCCTGGTTTACTATACTGCAAGAAAAAAATTTACTTAAATAAAACATATGAAGTATTTAAAAAGACATTAAAATTCATACTAAAATGGATCTAGAAAGCAGTACACATTGATTGTTAAAAGTGGTGAAGACTGAACATTATGATGCTATTTATTTATCTGGAGAGAGGCGATGCATCCAAGTATCCTTTTAGAAAACTGCTTACTGATATTGGTAGTTGCAAAGAACCCTATCTCTAATTTAATGAAGACATCTAACTACTTTTCAACATAAAATTGTGAAAACTTTAAACTTAATAATAATACTCAGTTTTGGCAAAGACACAATAATACATGCACTTTCATGTATAGTTGGTAGAAAACTTAAAACATTGATATAATTTGACACAAAATTTGTACTTTTCAGCACAAAATTCTGAAGGAATTACCAGGAAGGCACATGAAGATTTATCTACAAAAATAACCATTGCAGAATTATTTACAAGTAAAACAAACAAAATCAGGAAATACTCTATACATCTAAAACTAGAACACAAATAAAACACATTACGGTACATTTAGAATATTATAAAGTTATTTAAAAAATCATGAGATGGAAAGACAATCTGGGGACACAAAATGTTCACAACACCTTACCAAGTGAAAAAGTGATCTGAGTTTATAATAATAAAAACAAAGAAAAAAACTACTAAAAGAATATAGCCCTACCTTTAAGAGTGTGTATCTCTAGATGAATTTCTAAAAAGTTATAGATTGTTTGCATGTGTGGTTATTTTGTATTTTCTTTAGGGAAAAAAGTTTAGGATATATTACCTTTAACTTTTAAATTTAAGAAAATTAAGAAAAACTAGCATATGATAGGAAATCTCACAGCCCTCCTTGCTTTCTTAGTTCTTCTCAGGCCCCTATTCAGCTTTTGCTGCAAGTATAAGAAGGCTGAGTAGCAACAAAGTATGAGCTCTATAAAAGAGCACTGCTTTTCAAGCTCCTAGCAGGCACAGTGCCTTGCACACTGTAGGAGGTTCATAACTATTTACTTTTCTGAATTGATATCAGTTTTCCCTTTTCCCTCAATTTGCTAGACAGTGGAGAACAAAGCACAATCTACTGAAATCTCTCATAGCAAACACCTGAGGCAACAGATAGGTAAAATTAAATCTGATCCTCAGTGCTCACAACTGATGAATGATATAATTCACTTGATTTCTGGAAAAATATATATATATCAGAATACCAGGAAAACATAATCCTTGAGTTTCTTTTTAAAAAGTATTTATAGATACACACATATACACATATATATGTATATGTACACACACACACACACACACGTGTGTATCCAATGAAAACTCAAAGAAACTGATTATACTCTACTCCGGTAGGATCATTTTAAATGTCTTCAGTTCAGTTCAGTTGTTCAGTCGTGTCCAACTCTTTGTGATCCCATAAACTGCAGCACGCCAGGCCTCCCTGTCCATCACCAACTCCTGGAGTCCACCCAAACCCATGTCTATTGAGTTGGTGATGCCATCCAACCATCTCATCCTCTGTCGTCCCCTTCTCCTCCTGCCTTCAGTCTTTCCCAGCATCAGGGTATTTTCAAATGAGTCAGCTCTCCGCATCAGGTGGCCAAAATATTGGAGTTTCAGTCCTTCCAATGAACACCCAGGACTGATCTCCTTTAGGATGGACTGGTTGGATCTCCTTGCAGTCCAAAGGACTCTCAAGAGTCTTCTCCAACACCACAGTTCTAAAGCATTGATTCTTCAGCACTCAGCTTCTTTATAGTCTAAATCTCACAACTACACATGACTACTAGAAAAACCATAGCCTTGACTAGACTGACCTTTGTTGACAAGTAATGTCTCTGCTTTTTAATATGCTGTCTAGGTTGGTCATAACCTTCTTCCAAAGAGTAGTGTCTTTTAATTTCATGGCTCCAATCACCATCTGCAGTGATTTTGGAGCCCAAAAACATAAAGTTAGCCACTGTTTCCATTGTTTCCCCATCTATTTGCCATGAAGTGAAGGGACCGGATGCCATGATCTTAGGTTTCTGAATGTTGATCTTAAGGCCAACTTTTTCACTCTCCTCTTTCACTTTTATTGAGAGGCTCTTTAGTTCCTCTTCACTTTCTGCCATAAGGGTGATGTCATCTGCATATCTGAGGTTATTGATATTTCTCCCGGCAATCTTGATTCCAGCTTGTTCTTCTTCCAGTCCAGCATTTCTCATGATGTACTCTGCATATACATTAAATAAGCAACGTGACAATATACAGCCTTGACATACTCTTTTTCCTATTTGGAACCAGTCTGTTGCTCCATGTCCAGTTCTAACTTTTGCTTCCTGATCTGTATATAGGTTTCTCAAGAGGCAGGTCAGGTGCTCTGGTATTCCCATCTCTTTCAGAACTTTCCAGTTTATTGTGATCCACACAGTCAAAGGCTTTGGCATAGTCAATAAAGCAGAAATAAATGTCTTAAACCTACGTAAATTTTATTTACAAACATTTTCTATTTCCATGAGTAGCTTCCATACCTTATCCATCAAGGGGCAGATAGAATGAAAATCATAATCACAGAAAACTCATCAAACTGATCACATGGACCACAGCCTTGTCTAACTCAATAAAACTATAAGCCATGCTGTGTAGGGCCTCCCAAGAGGGATGGGTCATAGTGGAGAGTTCTGTCAAAACGTGGTCCACTGGAGGAGGAAATAGCAAACTATTTCAGAATTCTTGCTTGAGAACCCCACGAACAGTATGAAAAGATAAAAAGATACGACACTGAAAGATGAACTCACCAGGTCGGTAGGTGCCCAATATGCTCCTGGTGAAGAGTGGAGAAAAAAATGAGGCAACAGAGACAACGCAAAACAATGGCCATTGTGGATGTGACTGGTGATGGAAGTAAAGAACAATATGCATAGGAACCTGGAATGTTAGGTCCATGAATCAAGGCAAATTGGAAGTGGTTAAACAGGAGATGGCAAGAGTGAATATTAACATTTTAGGAATCAGTGAACTAAAATGAACTGGAATGGGTGAATTTAATTGAGATGACCATTATAACTACAACTGTGGCCAAAGATCCCTTAGAAGAAATGGAGTAGCCCTTGTAGTCAACGAAAGTCTGAAATGCAGTACTTGGATGCAATCTCAAAAATGACAGAATTATCTCTGTTCGTTTGCAAGGTAAACCATTCAGTATCACAGTAACCCAAGTCTATGCCCCAACCACTAATGCTGAAGAAGCTGAAGCTGAATGATTCTATGAAGACCTACAAGACCTTACACCAAAAAAAAAAATGCTGTCCTTTTCATCATAGGGGACTGGAATGCAAAAGCAGGAAGTCAGGAGATACCTGGAGTAACAGGCAAGTTTGGCCTTAGAGGCAAAGCAGGGCAAAGGCAAACAGAGTTTGCCAAGACAACACACTGGTCATAGCAAACACCCTCTTCCAACAAACAAGAGAAGACTCTACACATGGACATCACCAGATGGTCAGCACTGAAATCAGACTGGTTATATTCTTTGCAGCCAAAGATGGAGAAGCTCTACACAGTCAGCAAAAACAATACTGGGAGTGACTGTAGCTCAGATCATGAACTCCTTATTGTCAAATTCAGACTTTAATTGAAGAAAGTAAGGAAAACCACTAGACCATTCAGATATGACCTAAATCAAATCCCTTATGATTATACAGTGGAAGTGAGAAATACTTTCAAGGAATTAGATCTGATAGCGTGCCTGAAGAACTATGGATGGAGGTTCGTGACACTGTACAGGAGGCAGTGATCAATACCATATCCAAGAAAAAGAAATGCAAAAAGGCAAATTGGTTGTCTGAGGAGGGCTTGCAAATACCTGAGAAAAGAAGAGAAGCTAAAGGCAAAGGGGAAAAGGAGAGAGATACCCATCTGAATGCAGAGTTCCAAAGAATACAAGGAGAGGTAAGAAGGCCTTCCTCAGTGACCAATGCAAAGAAATAGAGGAAAACAATGGAATGGGAAAGACTAGAGATCTCTTCAAGAAAATTAGAGATACCAAGGGAACATTTCAGGCAAAGATGTACACAATAAAGGTGAGAAATGGTATGGACTTAACAGAAGCAGAAGATATGAAGAGGAGGTGGCAAGAACACACAGAAGAACTATACAAAAAAGATCTTCATGATCCAGATAACCATGATAGTATGATCACTCACCTAGAGCCAGACATCCTGGAATGTGAAGTCAAGTGGGCCTTGGGAAGCATCACTATGAACAAAGCTAGTGGAGGTGATGGAATTCCAGTTGAGCTATTTCAAATCCTAAAAGATGATGCTGTGAAAGTCCTTCACTCAATATGCCAGCAGATTTGGAAAACTCAGCAGTGGCCACAGGACTCGAAAGGTCAGTTTTCATTCCAATCCCAAAGAAGGGCAATGTCAAAAATGTTCAAACTACCGCACAATTACACTCATCTCATACGCTAGCAAAGTAATGCTCAAAATTCTACAAGCCATGCTTCAACAGTATGTGAACCATGAACTTCCACATGTTTAACCTGCATTTAGAAAAGGCAAAGGAACCAGAGATCCAATTGTCAAAATATGTTGGATCATCAAAAAAGCTAGAGAGTTCCAGGAAAACATCTACCTTTGTTTTACTGACTATGCCAAAACCTTTGTCTGTGTTGATCACAACAAACTGTGGAAAATTCTTAAAGAGATGGGAATACCAGACCACCTTACCTGCCTTCTGAGAAATCTGTATACAGGTCAAGAAGCAATAGTTAGAACCAGACATGGAACAACAGACTGGTTCCAAATTGGGAAAGGAGAATGTCAAGGCTATATATTGTTACCCTACTTATTTAACTTCTATGCAGAGTACATCATGAGAAACACTGGGCTGGATGAAGCACAAGCTGGAATCAAGGTTGTCAGGAGGAATATCAATAACCTGGAATATCAATAACCTCAATATGCAGATGACACCACCCTTATGGCAGAAAGAGAAAAGGAACTGAAGAGTCTCTTGATGAAAGTGAAAGAGAAAAGTGAAAAAGCTGGCTTAAAACTCAACATTCAAAAAACAAAGATCACGGCATCCGGTCCCATCACTTCATAGCAAACAGATGGGGAAACAATGGAAACAGTGACAGACTTTATTTTTGGGGGGTGACCAAAATCACTGCAGATGGTGACTGAAGCCATGAAATTAAAGGACACTTGCTCCTTGAGGAAAGCTATGAGCAACTCGCTGTTGCTGCTGCTGCTAAGTCGCTTCAGTGGTGTCCGACTCTTGTGCGACCCCACAGAGAGCAGCCCACCAGGCTTCCCCGTCCCTGGGATTCTCCAGGCAAGAATACTGGAGTAGGTTGCCATTTCCTTCTCCAATGCATGAAAGTGAAAAGTGAAAGGGAAGTCGCTCAGTTGTGTCCGACTCTTAGTGACCCCATGGACTGCAGCCTACCAGGCTCTTCCGTCCATGGGATTTGCCAGGCCCGAGAGTACTGGAGTGGGGTGCCATTGCCTTCTCCGATGACCAACCTAGACAGCATATTAAAAATCAGAGACCTTGCTTTGCGACAAAGTTGTCTAGCCAAAGCTATGGTTTTTCCAGTAGTCATGTATGGATGCGAGATTTGGACCATAAAGAAAGCTGAGTGCTGAAGAATTGATGCTTTTGAACTGTGCTGTTAGAGAAGACCCTTGAGAGTCCCATGAACAGCAAGGAATTCCAACCAGTCAATCCTCAAGGAAAGTAGTCCTGAATAATCATTGGAAGGACTGATGCTGAAGCTTAAACTCCCAATATTTTGGCCACCTGATGTGAAGAACTGACTCATCTGAAAAGACCCTGATGCTGGGAAAGACTGAAGGTAGGAGGAAAAGGGGATGACAGAGGAGGAGACGGTTGGATGGCATCACCAACTGATAGACATGAGTTTGAGTAAACTCCGGGAGTTGATGATGGACAGGGAATCCTGGCGTGCTACAGTGGGTTGCAAAGAGTCAGACACGACTGAGCAACTGAACTGAAAATTTTTTTAATAAACATTTTCTATTTCTAGGCTCACTTAGAACAAGTAGATATAAATGACCAGTTCACATATGCCCTCTCCACAAGGATTGTGGCTGTAATAAAATAGGCAGCCAAAGAGTGCACCATGAGAGGTCAAAGAGCCAACTTGAGGAATATAACTCTGAAATCAAAAAGTAAAAATATTAGGTAATGACCCCCCCCCAATAAAACCCACTGAAAAATGCACCAAGTTATACTCTGTAGCAGCCCATCAGGCTCCTCTGTCCATGGGGTTCTCCAGGCAAGTATACTGGAGTGGGTTGCTACGCTCTCCTTCAGGGGACCTTCCCAATCCAGGGGTCAAACCCATGCCTCTTATGTCTACCTGCACTGGCAGGTGGGTTCTTTACCAGTAGCAGCAACTGGGAACCCCTTTAGTCGCTCAATCATGTTTGACTCTTTGTGACCCATGGACTATAGTCAGCTAGGCTCCCCTGTCCATGGGATATCCCAGGCAAGAATACTGGAATGGGTTGCCATTTCCTTCTCCAGGGATCTTTCTGACCCAGGGACAGTACCTGTGTCTCCTCCTTGAGAGGCAGATTCTTCGGGAAAGGAAAAATGTCCTAAATCTGATAAATGCACTAGAAAAAATCTATTCTTATTTTCTATTACAAGATTAAGAAATTTTTTAGTTGCAAGCCAAATCTGGAAACATCTAAAATGTTAGTACTCAAAGGGGCCATTAGAGTTAATTTAATACTGTACTCTAATATTACAGGTTAAGCAAACTGAAGCTCAGAGACAGGCAGTAACTCCCTCAAAAGCATATTTTCTTGGAAGCTAATATTTTTTCATGTATAGGGTATAAGTACTGAATATAAGAGAAGGTTTACTCAGAAAGTATTCACATTAATTTGGCCTAGTGAAAGCAGCACATCCTAGACAACCACAGCTGTCTAGAAAGATGGAGAGGCAGGTTATAGTTTCCCAGAAATTTAGGCTCATTTGCAAAGCTGTTATTCTACAGAACAGTGAGTTAAGAGTGAATGTTTGTAGGTGTGTGGGGAAAAAATAGTTCATGGTGAAGTAAATTTTAGAAATGATGAGTTGAACAAAGTCAAACAGACTTCTTTCTGCCTAACCTTCTCAGAGCCTTTAAACATTCATGTTGACTGAGAATTACCAGGAGTAGAGTAGTATGTGCTGGGTTTCACAAATTTATTTGGTCCTAAACTTTTTTTTTAAGGTCATACTTGCTAGCAACTCCCTAAACAGTATACTAAGGAGTATATTAAAAAAATCTTTGCCTGTTATCTTTAAACCCAGAGATCAGAAAACTGAGCATTTTCCAATTATAATGTTACTATCCCTTTTCTATCAATCAGGGTTACAGCTATTGATAACCCACCCTTGCTCTGCATAATTCAATCAAATCTTACTGGAACAATGGCACAATAGAGAAATTGGATCACTCTAATCTAGAAAGTCACTACAAGGTTGAAATATATTTGTTCAGAGTTCAGTTCAATTCAACATACATTTATTCAGTCTCTACAATACACATGGTTCTTAAATTGACCCTTCCAAACATTAATACCTCCTTTCTTCTCTTTCGAGGATTTCAATTCTAATAAGTAAGTGAATTTACCACTGTCTCCCTTCTTGGTCCTGCCACGTATTGAGCTACCAAGCATTTTACTGCCATTTGCATCTAGGGAAGATGACCCCTAGGAAGGAAAAGTACAACAGAGAAACTACAGAACAAAAATATTTGCTTTCAGACATACCAATTTTATTTTGAAGTGCTTTCGAACTTAGCAATTTTATTTCAATGTCACCTAAACGTGCATTTGTATACTAGTATCATAACTAAGTAAAACAAAACTTTTTTTTTGGAATTCATCTATATTCATTTGACCTGAACTGGAAATTTTTCATTTACTAGGAAAGTAGTGTTAAAATCACAATGCTTTATTTGCAGCCAAGTAAGTTAAAAGGTAGAATCCTCAATATATATAATTCTCATTACCTCATGATAGTCATCAGTTCCTGAAAACACATTTGGCCCTTTGTTGACCCTTCCGCCACGGTCTTTGCGTTTGATTTTTTTCAGCAAACCTCGTCCACGAGCAACATTAAAACTTTTAACCCTCTGCTCAGTACCTACAAAAGTTAAAATGTACTCTAGATATTATAAATAAAACAGCACACCAACCTACTAGTTTACAGAGAATAGCATATTTTAAATAGTCTATAATGTACAGTGCATTCTTTTTTCCCTCTAGATTCAATGAAAAAACTAATTCCATCTTTACATTTTACTTTAAGGTACTGCTTCTTATTGCTTTGTTTCTCAAGTGATGTTAGCAACATAAGGAACAAGGATACACATGGCTGGAGAAGTCAAATCTAGTTTTATCCTTCTCAATTCTCCTTAGAATATACAATTAAGGAAGTTTTCTGTTTTTTAAGAGAATTAAATATTGCATTCCTCTCTAAGGAAGACAATGAAGTATTATTAGTGATTAATTTGTAGCAAATTGTTTCTATTGATAATTCTGGGTATCACATATATTGCCAAGCAAAATTTATACTTGCCTTTTACTTTTGAAAAACTTGATGCTTAAAAGTATCTAAACAGATACTTAAATTTTAAAAATTATATATTAGGGTAGTAAGTTACAATACAAAGTGATTTCTCATTTTACCAAAGTCATATTGAACTACTAAGTTTTGCAATGATCCTAAATCTACAAAACAGCCAATAAATGCATGACAAAAATGTTTCACTTCATTAAAAGAAATTAAAAATTAACACACCAATTTTTACCTCAAAGAGTAACGGTGGTAGGGATTTGGAGAAACTGGCATTTTCACACACTGGCAGAAGTGTTATAAATTGCTATAACACCTTTTTGGATATCAGCTTGGTATATGGGTCAAAAATCTTCAAATGTGCCTATGCCTTTTGACTCAATTCTATATTTCAGGATTTATCATTAGGAAAAAAATGTTTGCCAAGATGAAATATGTATAAATAGCAGGGTTAATCACAGAATTTTTTAAAAATGGGTGCAATTTAAATCTCAAATAATTACTAGCAAGCAAATTTAGCAATTTAATAGATAAATTATGGTGCATCTATTAGAATGTAGGCATTAGAATCTACTCATTAACGTAAGAATGACAGAAATACAATTCACAGTTAAAGGGGAAAAAAATAGAGTTTTAACAGTGTATAGTTTTTTGTTAAAAATAATTCTCAAAAATTCTAGAAGAATGTTTGCCAAAAATATTAACAGTAATTGTCCCTGGGTGTAGAGATTCAAATTGTTTTTATCTTTGATCTTTCCTGTGTTATCATTTTTTACACATAGAAAAAGTTTTCTGCATTTGACTATATATTACTTTCATAATTCTGGGGGAAAAAAATGAAATTCAGAATAAAACGCAATACTCAATTCATTAACAGAATGAAAAGGAGTCTGAAAGGAAAAATCCCAGGTAGGAAGGGATACAAGGACTTCACATTCCCTTTATTACCCAAATGGAATGATCCCCGACACCACTATGTCTGACTCCAGGAACAAACGTGCTAATTACAATAGCACATGTATAGACAAATTCCTTCCTCTTTAGTTCAACAAAGCCTCGGTTCACATTTTTCAAAGGAATTTTGCTAGGAAATCAAGAAAAAATAAAGCCATAAAAATAACCAAATTTACTCATAATGGATTCTTTTTTTCAGTGCTAATTAAAAGATGTGAAACGAATCGCCAGTCCAGGTTCGATGCATGATATAGGATGCTCGGGGCTGGTGCACTGGGATGACCCAGAGGGATGAGATGGGGAGGGAGTTGGAAGGGGGATTCAGGATGGGGAACACATATGCACCCGTGGCGGATTCATGTTGATGTATGGCAAACCCAATACAATACTGTAAAATTATTAGCCTCCAATTAAAATAAATAAATTTATATTTAAAAAGTAAAATACAATAAATAAAAATAAATAAATAAATTTTTAAATTTACATTTTAAAATTAAAAAAAAAGATAATTACTAGGGTTTGGATTTCATCGCTTCACCTCAGCCTCATCTTGCTCCAGTTTTCTTGAAGCAGACATGCTAACTAGACAATTTTTAAGGCTAATTTGACCCTTATGTGATCCATAATTTCTATGGAAAATTGTCCTGGTTTCCCCAGGGATGATGTACCTCAGTATAATAGATGAATAGGTTATCATTCCAGAAGTTTCTTTAGGTTTTGTTATTTCTGATTTAGAAAAATGTGTACAGTCCTTGATTGGGTGGATGAAAACATGTGCATGTATGCACTTCCGTTTACCACATCATTCTGTTTGACTCCCCCTGCCCTCCCCCCCGCAAATT
>SJXQ01004469.1:22104-58518 GCA_006408695.1 Aepyceros melampus
TCCCCCCCGCAAATTGTAGTTATTTTATATTGTTAAGTTAATCCATTATGTCCCCATTGCTCCCATTATGGCTTGCAATTGTAATTCTTTTTTTTTTTGGTAGGGCTATTGATTGTGAAAACTGATAAACATCTTTTACTCTTGTGATTATGTAACTATTATTCACTTAATACCATTGTATCATGATTGGTCAACAGAAAAATAATAGAACTCCATATCACCCAAACTAGGATCTAACAAAAAAGCCTGTAATCACTTTTTAAATTCCAGATGCATATCAGAGTTATCTTGAAACTTTTTGAAAAATACAAATGCTCAGGTACTGCTTTTTTTCTCCAGAGCTCCAGATAAGTTTCTAATGAGCAGTCATGTTTAAAAATGATGCTTCTGAACTGTGGTGTTGGAGAAGACTCTTGCAAGTCCCTTGGACTACAAGGAGATCCAACCAGTCAATCCTAAAGGAAGTCAGTCCTGAATACTCATTGAAAGGACTGATGGTGAAGCTGAAACTCCAATACTTTGGCTACCCGATGCAAAGAACCAACTCATTGGAAAAGACCCTGATGCTCGGAAAGATTGAAGGTGGGAGGAGAAGGGGACGACAGAAGATGAGATGGTTGGATGGCATCACCCATGCAACAGACGTGAGTTTGAGTAGGCTCTGGGAGTTGGGGATGGGCAGGGAGGCCTGGCATGCTGCAGTCCTCCTCTTTGGGGTCACAAAGAGTGGGACACAACTGAGTTGAGTGAACTGACTAAACTGGACTATATGATGACCTTTTATTTTTATCTAGTTTGTTTCATTTTTTCTATTTCGTATTCAGTGCTCTCATTTCATTTAGTTTATGTTTTCCAATTTCTTGATCTCTTCTTTTTATTTTTACTTTTTGATGTTCTTTCTCAAGCCTTTATCAAGTATAGTAGAAAAACTTTTGTATACATACGTATAAACATGTATAATACATATATTTTAGAAAAATTATGAATTTTTACATAACCAAAAAAAAATGACATTTTGATTTCACTTGTTGGCTTAGTATGAATAGAATGCTAGATTCCTAGAATTTATTTAGGTTTACTGTATAGCATAGGGAACTATAATCAGTATCTTGTAATAACCTATGATGAAAAATAATTTCAAAAATAATATTTGTATATTTGTATAACTGAATTATCTTGCTGTGTACCTGCAACATTTTAAGTCAACTATACTTCAATAAAATACATATATTTAAAAAAAAGTCTATAGTCTTGAGTATATTTAAACAGCAAAGACAATCACTACATTTTAAATTCTAATAAAAGAATAGCTTTCCAGGATTCTGTCTTTATGGGGTCTAAAATACAAAGTAACACAAGGTAACAGTTGAAAAGGGTAGGTATTTTTTTTTTCAGTATACTGATACCATATAGAAGAGAGGGGAAAAGACATAACAGGAAAGTTGTTCTACATTTTATATACTTTAAAAATACTAGGAAATCTATTAAATGCAAATTTTAAGATATCATGCAGATTGAAATATCTATAGATTTTTGTCCTCAAGGTCTACAAAACGAAGAAAAACAAATTCAGGAACCACAGGAATAAACTGACCATAACAAAGAGCTAAGAAATTTAAGTTTTTACTTCATAGCTACCTGTTTATCTTAATAAAGTTTTCATAGTCAAAGCCAGACAATTTCAAACTTACCTTGCTGAATTCCTTTCAATCTTTGTTTTTTCCCTGGTTCTTTAGAAAAATATGATCCTAAAGAAGTATTCGAGGTTTCTTTAGCTTGCCTGTATTGTTTCAGCTGACTGGCAAAATCTTCCTCTGTTTCCTGACTGTAGCTACCAAAGTTGTCATCACTGTAGGTACTGTACTCATCATATTCTTTACTTTTAAATTTTCTGTTATGTTGACTCTTCTTTGATGCCACGTAGCTTCCTGATATATGTCCATGCTAAGTGAAAATGAATAATCATTGTCAGGATTTTTCAGTTACATACAGAGGAGTTGATTGTAACACAGGACATCTTCCCCCACCCCTCCACCCCCAGAAAGCTGGGGAAGAAGGGGAAAAGAGTTGTTCTGTCTTGTGGTTAGAATTTATCTATGGAACTATTTAAAACTAAGTTTAAAAGTCTAAGTGCTACTCTGATGTTATTAAACACTGTAATGTTCTTAAAACCTTGCTGGTGAGTGTGTCTTGTTCACTTGGTTTTCCATCCCTATGTCTTGCATTTCTCATCTCCATACCTCAATATTTGTATCCACAAGAGTACTTTAAAATCCATATCAACATACACGAATTCCTTCTCCAAAAACCCAAAGAGGTCTTTGTGAAAATAGAAAAAAAAAAAGTAAAATAGCTTGAAGAAAGGGTAGAAAATATACAGAGTCTCCTTAAGATTAAAAAATTCCCAAATGACATGTTTAAGCATATTATATTTAATAAAAAATATGTAAGGTCAAATTTGTAAAAAGAAAATGTTTACATATGAGATTTAATAGGAAAAAATAGAGATGTCCCTAATAATGAAAAACATCTAATGAATAAATTGCTCATTAGAAACTATTTATTGCATTTACCATTATGAATTTTATTGCTTTTTACTAAAGCATGTAAAAATTAAAAAATACATTGTAGTCCTAGAAGTCCTATTTAGTGATAGTATTCAAGTACTTCTCTATTCACTGAAATATTTTCATTACTTCTATCATATCTTGTCAACGTTTTTATAAGAAAGCAAGAAAAAAATTGCACATAATTACAACTTGAGGATCTAGAAAAAGTCAGACCATGACTCATTTTCAGTTTAGTACATTTTAAACATGATATAAAATACTACCCTGGCAGAATACCAACATGAGACTGTGTTTTTAATAAAATACAGAGAAATATTAAGTCCTTTCTATAAGAGTCGGGCACAAATGAGCAACTTCACTTTCACTTTTCATTTTCATGCATTGGAGAAGGAAATGGCAACCCACTCCAGTGTTCTTCCCTGGAGATTCCCAGGGACGGGGGAGGCTGGTGGGCTGTTGTCTATGGGGTCGCACAGAGTTGGACATGACTGAAGTGACTTAGAGCAGCAGCAGCAGCAGCAGTAATTATAAAAAAGAGAAAAAGTACATAACTCAAGCAATCAAGAAAATCAGTTAACATCAATTTAAAATTTTGAAGACATTGTATTAGACTTCCAACACTCTTCTTTTTTAATATAAATTTATTTATTTTTTAAATTTATTTTAATTGGAGGCTAATTACTTAACAATATTGTATTGGTTTTGCCATAGAGCAACAAGAATCTGCCCCGGGTACACACGTGCTCCGCATCCTGAACCCCCCTCCCACCTCCCTCCTCATGCCATCCCTCTGGGTCATCCCAGTGCACCAGTCCCAAGCATCCTGTATCCTGTATCGAACATAGACTGGCAATTCGTTTCTTACATGATAGTCTACATGTTTCAATGCCATTCTCCCAAATCATCCCACCCTCTCCCTCTCCCCCAGAGTCCAAAAGTCCATTCTATGCATCTGTGTCTCTTTTACTGTCTCGCATACAGGGTTATCATTACCATCTTTCTAAATTCCATATATATGCCTTAGTATACTGCATTGGTGTTTTTCTTTCTGGCTTACTTCACTCTGTGTAATAGGCTCCAGTTTTGTTCTTCTCATTAGAACGGATTCAAACGTATTCTTTTTAACGGCTGAATAATACTCCATTGTGCATATGTACCACAACTTTCTTATCCATTTATCTGCTGATGGACATCTAGGTTGCTTCCATGTCCTGGCTATTATAAACAGTGCTGCAATGAACATTGAGGTACACGTGTCTCTTTCAATTCTGGTTTCCTCGGTGTGTATGCCCAGCAGTGGAATTGCTGGGTCATAAGGCAGTTCTATTTCCAGTTTTTTAAGGAATCTCCACACTGTTCTCCATAGTGGCTGAACTAGTTTGCATTCCCACCAACAATGTAAGAGGGTTCCCTTTTCTCCACACCCTCTCCAGCATTTATTGCTTGTAGAGTTTTGGATTGCAGCCATTCTGACTGGCATGAAATGGTACCTCATTGTGGTTTTGATTTGCATTTCTCTGATAAGAGTGATGTTGAGCATCTTTTCATGTGTTTGTTAGCCATCTGTATGTCTTCTTTGGAGAAATATCTGTTTAGTTCTTTGACCTATATTTTTATTGGGTTGTTTAGTTTTCTGTAATTGAGCTGCAGGAGTTACTTGTATATTTTTGAGATTAATTCTTTGTCAGTTGCTTCATTTGCTATAATTTTCTCCCATTCTGAAGGCTGTCTTTTCACCTTGCTTATAGCTTCCTTTGTTGTGCAGAAGCTTTTAATTTTAATTAGGTCCCATTTGTTTATTTTTGCTTTTATTTCCAACATTCTGGGAGGTGGGTCATAAAGGATCCTGCTGTGATTTATGTCAGACAGTGTTTTGCCTATGTTCTCCTCTAGGAGTTTTATAGTTTCTGGTCTTACGTTTAGATCTTTAATCCATTTTGTGTTTATTTTTGTGTATGGTGTTAGAAAGTGTTCTAGTTTCATTCTTTTACAAGTGGTTGACCGGTTTTCCCAGCACCACTTGTTAAAGAGATTGTCCTTTCTCCATTGGGCTTCCCTGGTGGCTCAAAGGGTAAAGCAGCTGCCTGCAATGTGGGAGACCCAGGTTCGATCCCTGGGTCGGAAAGATCCTCTGGAGAAGGAAATGGCAACCCACTCCAGTACTCTTGCCTGGAAAATCTCATGGACAGAGAAGCCTGATAGGGCTTCCATGGGGTCACAGAGAGTCAAGACATGACTGAGTGACTTCACTTCACTTTCTCCATTGTACATTCTTGCCTCCTTTGTCAAAGATAAGGTGTCCATAGGGGTGTGGATTTATCTCTGGGCTTTCTATTTTGTTCCACTGATCTATATTTCTGTCTTTGTGCCAGTACCATACTGTCTTTACTGTGGCTTTGTAGCAGAGCCTGAGGTCAGGCAGGTTGATTCCTCCAGTTCCATTCTTCTTTCTCAAGATTGCTTTGGCTATTTGAGGTTTTTTATATTTCCATACAAATTGTGAAATTATTTGTTCTAGCTCTGTGAAAAATACCGTTGGTAGCTTGTAGGGATTGCAGAGAATCTATAGATTGCTTTGGGTAGTATACTCATTTTCACTATATTGATTCTTCCAATCCATGAACATGGTATATTTCTCCATCTATTAGCGTCCTTTTTGATTTCTTTCACCAGCATTTTATAGTTTTGTATATATAGGTCTTTTGTTTCTTTAGATAGATATATTCCTAAGTATTTTATTCTTTTCATTGCAATGGTGAATGGAATTGTTTCCTTAATTTCTCTGACATGAAGGAAACGCAGCCCCTTGGTCTCAGGGTGGGCCGGGCGGACAGCAGATCCCCATCCCGCTCCTTGGCAATGAAGCCCCAGCCGGCCCCACACCGCACACACCCACCGAGTCAGCATCGGAAGGGCCCTCACCTTCCGGCGGGCCCCTAGTACACGTGGCACCAGGGGCCGGCTTCCCGGCCTCCCATGACTTCTAACATTCTTCAAGCAACGTTTTTAAAGTTTATCAACTGTTCTCAGTCTAGTACTTCAGAAATTCAGAAGTGGATTTAGGATTATAGCCAAAAGGCAGTGTTTCTTACATTTTTTAAAAAGCCACTACTAAAACAAAAAATAACTGTTTTGATTAAGCTGAAGATTAATGGTACTTACATTTCCTTTTATTAAAAATGTGATTATATTAATTTTTCAATGATATATTTCAATGCTTAATTACTAAAGATTACTGTTAATGGACAACTATGAATTTTTCTGTAGAAATTAGATGCTTTCCACAAAAGCTTTTAAGCATTAATATTAATCCAGTTGTCCTGATTTTTCACAGCCTTTACAAAAATAACATCCATAATTCCTACTTTTTCAAGCAGAATTACCCCTAAACTTTCAAATTCATCCCTCCCTTGATTTCCCAACTGCAAATAATCCTATCCCTCTAATGATGGAAATCTCCCATCTCAGGGCTCCTTCTTCAGCGACAGACTCTAATGTGCCTCTTGCAGTGCTTAGTGTTTACATCAGGGCACCACCCAAGCTCTCCTGGAAGTGCTAAATGGACTGAGGGGTACAGAGCAGCCTCAGTTCTCTAGAAGAAGAGCTCCTCGTGCTTCAAAACTCATCTTCTGGAATGAACAAAATGTACTCACCAGCAAGGATCTAGCAAGTATTTTTAAAAGCCCTCCTAAAGATAAAAGAAACAAAAAAGACTATAAATTCTACCAAGAGATTTTCTCCAATCACTTTGTTTATTGATTATTAGGCTATATACCTGCTAGAATGTCTGTGGGGGAAGATTTGGTTTCCGTAATACAGGCTATCATTATGAACATGAAATAAGAGTACAGGAGACCCTGAACAAGGATGAGGAAAAAGGAAAACATTAAGTACTTCAATTTCATAGTTAGGTGCTAATACTATATTTTATTATTGTCTTTTAGAGTAAAAGTTTCATATAGTACCTATTTATAATCTCATTAAATGAGATTTTTAGGATATACTTTCTAATCTCAGTGAGTCAACCTTAAAGCTTATGGAAGGAAATGACCCTGAACTTTCTTTTCTAATGCCAGATTAGGTAATTTAATTCAGATCAGCTCTTCTCCTTAAAAAAATGCAGAAAAGGTAGACAAAATTTTTTTTTTCAAACTACTGTAGACATCAGAGAGCTAACAAATTAGTGAAGGATTTCTGGACCATTATTCACGGAGTAGCTGAAAATCCCCCAGAAGTGAGCAGTACTTGGAGCTATTTTTGCTCTGAAAGCATTAGCCCATCATGAAAAATCATCTGACAGGTTCAACAATACTTTTGACTATCCTTTTAACCTTTGGGAACAAAAGGAGAAGTCCAGAGTCTGGAAGAAGTGGAAACCTTAGTAATCCCCAGCTGCAAAAACTCAGAAAGTCTGGGGTTTTTAAGGTATATGCACACTGACCTGAAGACTCCTCAGTACTCCTGAGAGCACCAGGATTTTTCCAGCACAAAGTAATTATTTATATTGAAGTCTTGTTCATACAATCCAATATACTTAAGGAAAATATAAAGTATACCATGTTTTACTTTTTTTTCTGTTTAAAATACACCAATAACATTTGCACTTGAAAAGGTAGATGGCACAAAAGTCATATATTGAAGCCCTAACCCTCAATACCTCAACATGTGAGAGTGTTTGGAGAAAGGGACTTTAAAGTGGTGATTAAGTCACAATGAAGATGTTAGGGTGAGTCCTGATCCAATTTGACTGCTCTCTGTCTAAGAGGAAATTTGAACACACAGAGGAACCAAGGGTCTACACACACAGAGGGATGATCGTACAAGGACAAAGCAGCAAGTAGGTCTACAAGCCTACAGTCTACAACCCAGGAGAAAAGCCAAACAGATCCTTCCTTTGCAGCCCTCAGAGAAAACCAATCCTGCCAGCACCTAAATCTTGGACTCAGATCTAGCCTCTGGACTGTGAGAAAAGTAAATTTCTGCTGTTTAAGCCACCAGTCTGTGGTATGTTGTTATGGCAGCCCTAGCAAACAAATACATGATGTATTCTTTATGTTCAAAGATTTGAAATTTGTAGCATGTTTTATAGAGTATTTTTTTTAAATATCAGAAAGCAAAGAATGAAATTGAAACCTTAATTCTTCTCTTTAAAAGGCAGTAATTCAAAAAAAAATAAATAAATAAAAGGCAGTAATTCAAAAGATATCATTTCACACCCATTAGGAGGCTCTAGGGCTTTCCAGGAGGCTCAGTGGTAAAGAATCCACCTGCAATACAGGAGATGCGGATTCAGTCTCTGGGTCAAGAAGGTCCCCTGGAGGAGGAAATGGCAACCTGCTCCAATATTGCTGCCAGAAAAATCCCATGGACAGAGGCCGGCCTGGTGGGCTATAGTTCATGAGGTTGTAAAGAGTCAGACACAACTTAGCAACTGCACACATATGCATAAGAAAGCTCTTATCCAAAACAAAACAAACAAACAAAAAAAAAAAAAACAGAAAATAACAAGTTTGACAAGGATGTGGAGCAGTTAGAAAATTCACAAGCATTGTTGGCGGAAATGTAAAACAGTGCAGCCTTTGTGTAAAACAGTTGGTAATTCTTCAGAAAGTAAATGCAGAAATAACATATAATCAAGCAATTTAACCCCTAGGTCTACACCCCCAAAGAACTGACAGCAGAGTCTTGAAGAGATGTCTATACATCCACATTCATAGAAGCATTAACAACAGGCAAAAGGTGGAAGCAATCCAAATAACTATGAGTAAAGGAATAAATAAATAAAATGTGGTATATACCTATAATGGAATATTATGCAGCTTCAAAAAGGAAGGAAATTCTGATACATACTATACAACACAGATGGAAAAAATTTTTTCAACAAAGATGAAAAAATTATGCTAAGCAAAAAAAGTCAGACACAAAAGGACAGTGTGTGAAGTGCTCAGAGCAGACAAATTCTCAGAGATGGAAAGAATAGTGGTTACCAGGAGTAGGGAAGGGAGAAATGAAGCATTACTGTTTGGCAGATACTGCTTCTCTTTAAGATGACAAAAATGTTCTGGAAACGGACAGAAGTGATTGTTGCAAAACATGGTAAATACACTTAATGTCACTGAGTAATTGTTATTTTAAAATGGTGAAAATAGTGAGTTTTTCCAAAGAAGATATATGAGTGGTCAACAGACACATGAAAAGATGCTCAATATCACTATCACTAATCATCAGGGAAATGCAAATCAAAACCACAAGGATATATTACCTCACACCTGGCAGAATGGCCATGATAAAAAAGACAAGAAATAACACGTATTAGTGAAAATGTGGAGGAAAGGGAACACTTGTACACTGTTGGTGGGAATGTAAATTGGTGCAGCCACTACAGAAAACAGTACAAAGGTTTCTCAAAATATTAAAAAATAGAACTATCATACAGCATTTCACTTCTGGATATTTTCCCAGAGAAAATAAAAACATTAATTTGAAAAGATATATGCACCCCTATGTTCACTGCTGCATTATTTACAGTGGCCAAGATACGAAAATGAACTAAGTGTTCATTAATGGATGACTGGATAAAGATATATAGCACATATACAATGGAATATTACTCGACTATAAAAAAGAATGAAACTTGCCATGTGTAACAACATGGATGGACCTACAGGGCATCATGCTAAGTGAAATGACTCAGACAGAGAAAGATAAACACCATGTTATTTCTCTTATATGAGTAATATAAAAACCAAACAAATGAGCAAACAACAAAAGAGAAACAGATTCACAGAGAACGAACAGGTGGTTGCCAAAGGGGAATGTGGATAAAAGAAATAGGTCAGGGAGATTAAGAGGTAGAGCCTTCCAGTTGTAAAATAAATGAATCACAGGGATGAAACGTACAGCATAGGGAAAACATAGTAATGTAGTATCTCTGTAGGTGACAGCAGAGATGAATGGATAAAGATATGTAGCACATATACAACGGAATATTACTTGACCATAAAAAAGAATGAAACCTTGCCATGTGCAACAACATGAATGGACCTAGAGGGCATCATGTTAAGTGAAATAAGTGAAAGTCTGGTAACCAGACTTGTGATGGTATCATTTTGTAATGTACAGAAATAATGAATGCTATTATTATAATACATTGTGTACCTGGAACTAACATAGTGTTGTAGGTCAATTCTACTTCAATTTTTAGAGAAAGAAAAATAGTTAAAACTGTAAATTTTATGCTATGTATATTTTATGACAATAAAAATAAAGAAATACCTGAGAAAATGGAATGTCATAATCTCTGTAGAAACCAGATCTTTTTCTGTGAGAAGTTTCTGTATGTTCAACCTCTGAATCAAGGCTATAGTCTGAGCTATCATCACTGGATGGAGAATTATGCTAAAAGAAGGAAAAACCAAAACTGTTACATTTACAAAAGGAAGAAAATTTAACTAGTAACTGAATAAGTTTGTTTCAACCAGAGGGGCCAACCAATAGATTATATCATCCTAGTAGGTTCTGAAGTATTAACTGAAAAATTCTTGCTCCAAAGACCACCTCCACCCCAGCTTCTCTAAAATTTTCTGAAGGAAAAGTACATATTCCTCTTTTCTCAGAGACTTTATGGCAGCATTTTCTCCATCATCCCTTTAGCCCAGGACTTCAAAGAGAAAATATGCTCTAAAGTTATTTGAATTTAAGTTAATCTTAAAGGAAATAAAATTGGTTCCTCATCACCAAAAAGGTCCTAGAACATGAATTGAGTATGAATTATTATTTTTTTTTTACCTAAAATGGCTTTAGAGTTCTTAATCTATTGTATAAGTACTCTAAACCTAAAAGATACCAAAACATTCCAAATTATAAATATAAAACAAATACAATCCACAAAATCGAACAAAGATGAAATGCAAACCACAAGTAACTGATAGTGATTGACAAATATCATGAATAGGTTTTTTCAAGTATGAATGCAATTTCATTCATTCAGATCACCAAATCTCCTCCATCTAGTCAAAATAATTACCTTCCCAGGTTGAGCATCCTCTTTAAAAATATTTTTTAAAGTTCTTATCAACAAAGACACTGGCTCTGCATTTTATTGTCCTTGCATTTCCAGCATGAAGGTCTAGAACAAACTCAGTAAAAATGTGCCGAACTTAATTGAGTTCTTGATACTTTGACAGAAGGATCTGTTTTCCTCTATTCCGTTCTTACATGCTCACTTAAGATGACTAACTGTTTTCCTCTACATTGTTCTTAAATGTTATGGGGTTTCGTTTTGTGGTGCTGCTCTGTTTCTGTTGATTTGATAGGTGATATGAAGATCTTTTTATAATTCTGCTATGAAACACTTCAAGCTTAAGTATCTAATCTTTTTGGTTAGGATTTGAAATAAATATTATCGATTTAAAAGCCAAATTTGCTGTGTTACTAGCAGAAGTCAGCTCTGGCTCAAGAGAACACTTCTCATTTGAAGAACACTAAGAAGCCTTGCCTAAGAAGTTCAAACAAGGGCCTTGCTTCAGGAAGAGCCATCAGAGAAGAGAAGATTCTGCTGAAAGAAGACAATTCTTCAGGCTATCCCCCCAAAATGAGTCTACAATACAGATTTAAGAAGCCATTAGGTAGGCTATTATTAAAAAAATATACTATGTGGTTCATATATAGTAATAAGTAGAGTAATTATCAACCTGAAATTATCAACTGGACTACATTAAAAATAGCTAGAAATAGAAGACAGTAATTAAAATTATTACATTTTTAAGTGAAGAGAATAGTATACTTTTTATTTCAGAATTTTTGTGTTTCTCTTTTTGGGGTATTGTTTAGTATCTGTTTAGTATTTGAAAGTGTTCCTTTAATTTTGTTAGTTTACTTAAAATATACTGGTGGATTATTTCTTTCAGTCCACTTGGTTGCTAAGTACTAAAGTTCAAGTCTAAATGATTGTTTTCTGTGGGACTCTTTAACAGCATGGCACCACATCGTGGTGAGTAAAGAGGGCAAAAGACGGACAGCTGAGAGGTAATTAACAGGATGGCCACTTAGTGAGCCCTTCAAATATTCAGTGCCAGAAAGAATTTAGAGACGTCAGTGACTTCCCTGAACATGGCAGCCTTTTCATGCCTTTCTGCTTTTGTATTCTTTGTGTCTCTTCAGTCAACCAACTAATTCCTACCTGTCCTTCAAAAATCTACCACAAATGAGGAAAATAGTTTTCTGTTTCACTGTCTATTTTTCCATGTACCAGTATCACACTGTTTTAATGACAGAAGCATTAATGTGCTTTAATATGTTAGGGTCACCTCCTTTGGGGTTTTCCTATCTATTCTTGGATGGTAGTTTTAAAGGTAAAGTCTACAAATTATTACTCCTGTCCTCAAGAGGTAAAGATTAATTCTTCTCCCCTTGAGTGAGGCCTAAACTTAGAAGCTTGTTTCTAGTAAAGACATCTTGTCCAAAGTGCTTAGGTTAAGAAGACTGTAGCTGTCATCGTGGGTGCTCTCTCTTGCTCTCTCACTGTTGGCTTGCTTGCTTTGGAGGAAGTGAGCCAAACCATGAGGACACCACTGTGACATGTAAAGAGGCTTACATAGTGAAGAGTTGAGGCTGCCAAGAGCCTCATGACTGAACTTGGAAGAGGAAAGGACTGCAACCTCACAAGAAGTGCTGAGCCAGAATCACAGTTAAGCCATACCACATTTCTGACCCACAGAAACAGAGAGGCAAACTTTCGTTGTTTTAAGCTTCTAAGTTTGGAGTAGCAATCTGTGCAGCAATAGTTAGCTAATACAGATTCTGGAAATGTGATGCTGCCAGTATGAACATTAAAAGGCAGGACTGGTTTTGGAATCAGGCAAGGAATAGATACTGGAATGACCTTAAAGGAGCATAGTGAAAGCATAGATCATCCTTAATGATTATTAGTAAAATTTTGAACTTTGGAGTAACTTAAAGGAAAGAGAGAGAGATATCTTATTAAAAGTGAAGGGGTTTCCCTGGTGGCACAGTGGTTTGATCCCCGGTCTGAGAAGATTCCATATGCTATAGGGCAATGAAACCGGACTGCTAGAAGTACTAAGCTTGTGCTCTAGACCCCAGGGGCCATGCCTACTGAGACCACGCACTCTGGAGCCTGTGCTCTGCAAGAGAAGGCACTGCAATGAGAAGCTCGTGCGCTGCAGCCCCAGTCGCCACTTTCGGGAACTACAGAAAGCCCATGCAGCCACAAACCCAGCACAGTCAAAAGTAAAGAAAGGAGTGGCGACAGGGAGATCTCTGTTCTATAGTGCAGAAACCTGACAACACTGTTACATTCAGTAAAACGGAAAGTAAGAAATAAGCCTAATGAACTATTTTCAAGGAAAAGGTTGAAAGTACCTCTCTGTGAGGGAAGATAGATAACTTAAAGGAAGGACTGTTAAAAAGGAACCAGGGCATGATGGTTTTAAAAGTTCTTGGCCTCAAAATATCTAACTTTGTTTTTGCATCTCCTTTTTCTTGACTAGTTTGGCCCAAAACTTATATATCTTGCTGATTTCTTATAAAACTGACTTTATATTTTAATTTGTTAAATTCTGCTTGTAATTTTAAGTTCTTCCTTTTATTTCTCTCTTTTCTGTTTTCTAGATTTTAATACCATAATAATTTTTCTTCTGATAATTTTTTAGTTATCCTCCATATGTCAAAGTTTTATCATTATATTCCTGAAATTCTGCATTTTAATCTGTGTTCAAAGACATTTCTGGTTTCTGACTTTGTTATTAATGTCTTATTTTATTGCATTGTGGTTTGAGATTGCTCTTTATATTATTTCTACTCTACTGAATTAACTGGAGTTTGTTGCCTATGACATGGTCTGTTTTTGTGAGTATTCCAAGCATACTTGAGAGGAAGATATATTCTCAGGATTCAGAGCTTACTATATATTTATAATATTTCTTTAATATCCTTATCAACTCTTTATCCATTTGATTGATGTCTTTGGGATAAAAGAGGTTACTAATGTATCTCCTTTTATTACTATTCCTATTTCTTCTCATAGTTCCTATAGTTCCTACTTTATTAAAATTGATATTTAAGGGAATATAAAATATTAACAACATAGCTACATTGTGAATTATAATCCTTAACATTTTAAAATGCCCTTCTTTGCTTTCAATACCTTTTTTAAAAAAAAATTTGTTTTTAGTTGGAGAATAACTGCTTTACAATATTGTGTTCTCTTCTGCCATACAACATGATTCAACCGTTAAGTATACATATGTCTCCTCCCTCTTGAATCCTCTCCCCTACCCACCTCAACACGGCACTCTGTTCAATACCTTTTTGACCTAAATTTGACTCTTCTTCTGCCACACCCCTACAGCAGGCAGGATCTCAGTTTTCAGACAAGGGATGGAACCCATGCTCCCTGTATTGGAAGCGTGGAGTCTTAACTACTGGACTGCCAGGGAAGTTCCTTGACTTTTTCATGTATCAACACTATGACTTCTGCCTTCTCTTTCTTTGCATTTGCCTGGTATTTCTTTATCCATTTTTTAAAATCTCTCTCTTTTACATAGCTTAGAATTAGATTTTGCATTGTTGGGGAGTGTATCTTTTGGTATTAGGAAGGTATTTGGTATTAGGTATTGGTATTTTTGTTTCAATTACTTCTTTCAGACTGCCTTTTTCCAATAACCTGAATCCCTGTCCCTTCTTTGCATATTATTTGTTTCCTAGAAGAACTAATGTTGAAATAGGTAGTAACCTCTTCTTTTCTTTTCTCTCTTTCATTCTCAGGATAATAATTTGAGGTATATTTTAAAATTCTCAGTTAATAACTATAAAGCTACCAATAAAGTTATCTTGCTTACCATATATTCTTCTGCTTTTCCTGACATCTTCTATAGCCGTAATGTTTCAATACATAATATTCTGCCCTGCTTATGTTCATTATTTATTTTTAGTTTTATAGACAAATATGCAATGTATATAGATCACTCTTACTTTATCACTCAGTCATTTTGGATATTTGAACTTGTTCTCTAGTAGATTTTACAAGAAGGCTTATGACACTGTTTCCTGATTTCTATTATATACAGTTTTTCTGAGGACATTATATTTGAAATTTGGTATGTACCTGGATATAAAATGCTTGGCTCACATTTTATTCAAATATGTTACTCCATGATCTTCTGGCACAAAATAGTGACATCACAAATATTTTTATAAATCTGATTTCCCTTTCTTAAGAAGTGACTTGGTCTTTTTGCCTAAATGATCAAAGGATCCCCCTGCAAATTCTACTGATGCTGTCTGATCATAGTTTGTATTATTTTTGTAATTTTTAAAAATCATTTTGAAATATTAGGTTAAGTTTTTCGTGCTTTGTGGGCACTCTTTCTTTTCTGGAAGAATGTTATTCTCTCCATTTTCCTTTTTTTTTTAATAACAGTAACTTTATATGGAATGTGATCATGGTCCAATCTTGGTTGCTTATGTATCAAAGGAAGAACGGACCAGGAAAACTGCCCCAGCTTCACTCTCATGCTGTTAACATGAAGCATGAAAATATGGCTGCATATGTTCTGAGATAAGCCACCTCTGCTCCCTAACCCATTTCTCTTTCCTTAGCCCTATTATTCTTGTCTTCTTAGTCTAGATTCTACTCCCAGCAGCTATCCCTTCAGGGCGGGACTCTGTTCTAGAAGAAATTTAGTTGATCAGCATTACGAGTTCATCAGACCAAGACCATTCCAGCACCATCCAGTTTTAGCCGTCACCTTATACTTACACAGGAATTGGAAACTAGTACAGTCTCTACGGAGGTTTCACAGTCTGGCCAACAGGATCTCCACATTCACTGGGGACTCATCTGAGATAAATACCTGTTGGGATCTATTTTCTGGAAATTTCTTTACCTTTTCTCTGCTTCACTTCACATAGCTGCTGATCCTACTCTAGTCTTGAGTCTGTGGTTTAGCCTTATCCTTTTGTATTTTTGAGGTTTGTGGAGGTAACTTGTTACTTCATTTTTCGGTAGATGTTGCCAATGCATTTTTGGTTTTGCCATCCTAACTGCTCTGTTTTTATGGGGGAAATTCAGGGAGTTTAAAAAAATTACCCTACTACTACTGCCAACTTTAGTTCTCTGTCAATATAAGTTCTCTCTGCTCAACCCTAATCCACATCACTCTGTATCCAGCACTCAACCATTCTCTTGATAGCATTTGACTTTCAGTTTTTCATGCCTCTCTCCTTCCCGTTTCAGTGTCATCTCTGTAAGAGCAGAGACTGTTTCATTCATTACTGTAACCCCCAGCATACAGCACAGAGATTTCCACAGCAAGCATGTAGTAATACTTACAAATGAATACATAAGTAAATGAGCAAACAAGGCCAGTGCTGACAATCTACATCTGTGGAGAATGAAATTTTCTTTCCTTAAGCTTTCAGTATTCTTGCATACAATCTTCTATCAATTTTAAAGGTTTATTCTAATTTGTATTAAAATTTACCTTGATCATTTTAAAATCTTTAAGATATCTCATATAATCTTTATTTTAAAGTCTATTAAGCACATAAACCAAAAGATCTAATCCATATATTTTATAAGAAAATAGGCTATGATTTATACTCTCTAATTTTCAGTGTAGTGTTTACATTTCATTAAAATTTACCAAAGAAACAAAAAATAGTTTCTAACTAACCTTATGCTTCTCACGTTTTCTCCTTTTGGACTTTTTCTTCTCTTTTTCTTTCTTGTGTTTTTTCCTTGATTTTCGGCAGGCCTTCTGATTTTCTGCTTTTCATCCTCTTTTGCTTCCTGTTCCTGTGTTTCTTCAAATCCTGCATCATCTATTTCACCATCTTCTAATTCACCATCTTCTCTGTAAAAGGCAATGAAAATGTCAGTTTTCAAATGTCAACTCTAAAGGGAATATTATAGAAACATTTCCAAAAGAAAAATGAGTCAAGATTTTAAGTTATACTCAGTAAGATTAGGGATTGGCCAATTTTCTATAAAGGGTTGCTACTGCTAAGTCACTTCAGTCATGTCCGACTCTGTGTGACCCCGTAGACGGCAGCCCACCAGGCTCCCCCGACCCTGGGATTCTCCAGGCAAGAACACTGGAGTGGGTTGCCATTTCCTTTTCCAATACATGAAAGTGAAAAGTGAAAGTGAAGTCACTCAGTCGTGTCCGACTCTTCATAACCCCATGGACTGCAGCCCACCAAGCTCCTCTGTTCATGGTATTTTCCAGGCAAGAGGACTGGAGCGGGCTATAAAGGGTTAAATAGTAAATATTTTAAATTTGCAGGCCACATATAGTTTCCATTGGAAATCCTCCTTTTTAAAAAACACCCTTCAAGAATGTAAGCAACAATTTCAGCAGCTATAGTTTGCCAAACTTTGATTTAGATTAAAAGCATTGACTCTCACCAAACAAATGAATGAACGCATAATGTAACACTGCAATAATTATCGCTGCTGCCACTGCCAAGTCGCTTCAGTCATGTCCCGACTCTGTGCGACCCCATAGATGGCAGCCCACCAGGCTCCGCCGTCCCTGGGATTCTCCGGGCAAACAATAATTATTAGGTTGCTGCAAAAGGAAGTGCGGTTTGCACTGTTGAAATTTGCCATTTGATATTGGAATACATTCCTAAGTAAATGTGGCTATGTTATACATAATTTTAATGTGCACTTCTCACTTTGTTTCTTTGGTAATGACTTATTGCTGCTTATTGTATATTTATTTCAGACTATGGAAATGATGTTAGACAAAAAGAAAATTTGAGTGATTTTCTTATTTTAGTTCAAATGGGTCATAAAGCAGTGGAGACAATTCGCAACATCAACAATGCATTTGGACCATGAACTACTAATGAACGTACATGAAGTGGTGGTTCAAGAAGTTTTGCAAAGACGAGACCCTCAAAGATGAATAGCATGGCCGTTGGAAGTTGACAATGAACAACTGAGAGCAATCATCGAAGTTGATTCTCTTACAACTAATCAAGAAGTTGCCGAAGAACTCAACATAGACAATTGTATGGTCATTTGGCATTTGAAGTAAGTTGGAAAAGTGAAAAAGCTTGATAAGTGGGTGACTCAAATAAAAAAAATTATCATTTTGAAGTATCATCTCTTATTGTATGCAACAACAAACCATTAAGTGTATTTTATATTACAATTGGCAACCAGTTTCATGGCTGGATTGAGAAGACACTCCAAAGCATTTCCCAAAGCCAAACTTGCATCCAAAAAAATGTGATGGTCACTGTTTGGTGGTCCACTATGAATCAGGGCGAAACCATTATATCTGAGAAGTATGCTCAGCAAATCAATGAGATGCACTGAAAACTGCAACACTTGCAGACAGTCTTGGTCAACAGAATGAGCCCAGTTCTTCTCAGTGACAATGCCCAACCTGACTGCATGTCACACAACCAGCACTTCTGAAGTTAAATGAACTGGGCTATGAAGCTCTGCCTCATCTGCCATATTCAACTCACCTCTCACCAACTGACTACACTTCTTCAAGCACCTAGACAACTTTTTGCAGGGAAATTACCTCCAACCAGCAGGATGCAGAAAATGCTTTCTAAGCATTCACTGAATGCTGAAGCATGGGTTTCTATACTAAAGGAATAAACAAACTCATTTCTCATTGGCAAAAACGTGTTGATTGTAATCGTTCCTTTTTTTAATAACGATGTGTTGGTCTACTTATAATGATTTAAAATTCACGATCCAAAGCTGCAATTACATTTGCACCAACACAATACCATCTATTAAGCTAACATAAAAAGAAAAGAAGGAAGGACAGAAGGGAGAAATAAAATACTTTAGGAAGCAAACATTCTAACTACTGGAAGGAGTTTTTAATTTATTTGCCCACAGACAGCTATGTATATTAGTTCTCATCGTAAGACTAAACTTTAATAAGAAAATAAATTTTAACAGTAGATAAGTAATAAAACCTGAACCACAAAAGCAGAATACCTCAACGTGAATCTGTAAAAAATATTCACAGTAAAAGCAAAAACCTATAAATTTTTATATTATGACATTTTTATAGTTATAGAAGCCCAAATGTTCAATAACAACATTTTAAAGTGCAAATTAATCAACTGATCTACATGGAAGATGTGTGTGTGTTACTAGCTCAGTCATGTCTGACTCTTTGCAACCCCAGAGACTGTAGCCTGCCAGGCTCCTCTGTCCATGGAATTCTCCAGGCAAGAATCCTGGAGATTGCCATTTCCTTCTCCAGGGGATCTTCCTAACCTAGGAATTGAATTCACCTCTCTGTGGCTCCTGCTTGCATGCAGATTCTTTACCGCTGAGACCCCGTCAAGTCCTCCATCTTAAGTACTCTCCTAACAATTCTCAGTTGTTTATATCTGCACTCTGTAGATATTATATATGAATGACTTGCTTATTGTTTGGTGAAAGCAGAGTATGCTACTGTGTCTTTCATAGTTGTATCTCTATGCTCCGGCACCGTGCCTTGCTGTTTACTGAATGACTGAATGGAAAATATCCCATAACCCTTGCCATTTTAGAACAGGCACACAATATCACCCTAAGATAACTGTGAAGTCAGTGTTATTCTTCCCCAGTTTCTATCATAAAATCAGAGGTATATGTCTAATTTAGGTTGATGTGACAATTTCATGTGAGACAGGTTCAGCATACTGGCTATTTTAAAAGTTTTCAGCTTTTATACTACTATAATATCTTACAGCCTAAGAAAAATGAGTGCATATATTCACCAAAGGACAAGTATAAGAAAGTTTTTAACAGTTTTAGTCATAACGGTAGAAAATTGTAAACCCAAGTCTCCATCAACAAGTGAAGGATAAATAGTGCTTTATTTATATAATGGAATCCATAAAGCAAAGAAAAAGTTAAATATTGTACCACTAAACACAATATGATGAATCTGCAGACATAAGCAAAAGAAGCTAGATATAAGAGACAACTGTGTGATTCCATTTATATGCACTTCAAGAAGAGGCAAAACTAATCAATGGTGACATAAGTTAGAATAGTAATCACCCCTTGGAGGTTTATAACTAACAAAAAAAGACTACTAAGGAGCTGTATAGTACATTAAAATATTCTCGATAGATGAGTACAAGGATTACTACATACACACGTGTAAAAATTCATCAAGTCTGAAAAGTTCAATTAAGAACTGTGTGTTTTACCGTCTGTACAGAAAATTCTAAATGCAAATAATAAAACCTGGAGGTGTGCATTCTTTCTTTTACCAGCAGTCTCAACCGGCTTCAGCTCCTTAGCCTAATACCTTTTATATCTTCATATTTAGAATTCTGACTGGAGATACTGAAAATATTGAAGAAAGCAGGGAAGAAAGGAGGGAAAACCACTAGACCATTCAGGTACGACCTAAATCAAATCCCTTATGATTATACAGTGGAAGTGAGAAACAGTTTCAAGGAATCAGATCTGATAGACAGAGTGCTTGAAGAACTATGGACAGAGGTTAGTGACATTGTACAGGAGGCAGTGATCAAGACCATCCCCAAGAAAAAGAAATGCAAAAAGGCAAAATGGCTGTCTGAGGAGGCCTTACAAATACCTGAGAAAAGAAGAGAAGCTAAAGGCAAAGGAGAAAAGGAGAGATATACCCATCTGAATGCAGAGTTCCAAAGAATAGCAAGGAGAGGTAAGAAGGCCTTCCTCAGTGACCAATGCCAAGAAATAGAGGAAAATAACAGAATGGGAATGACTAGAGATCTCTTCAAGAAAATCAGAGCTACCAAGGGAACACTTCCTGCAAAGATGAGCACAATAAAGGTGAGAAATGGTATGGACTTAACAGAAGCAGAAGATATTAAGAAGAGGTGGCAAGATACACAGAAGAACTATGCAAAAAAGATCTTCATGACCCAGATAACCGTGATAGTGTGATCACTCACCTAGAGCCAGACATCCTGGAATGCGAAATTAAGTGGGCCTTAGGAAGCATCACTATGAACAAAGCTAGTGGAGGTGATGGAATTCCAGTTGAGCTATTTCAAATCCTAAAAGATGATGCTGTGGAAGTGTTGCACTCAATATGCCAGCAAATTTGGAAAACTCAGCAGTGGCCACAGGACTGGAAAGGTCAGTTTTCATTCCAATCCCAAAGAAGGGCAATGCCAAAAATGTTCAGACTACCGCACAATTACACTCATCTTATACACTAGCAAAGAAATGCTCAAAATTCTCCAAGCCAGGCTTCAACAGTACATGAACCATGAACTTCCAGATGTTCAAGCTGGATTTAGAAAAGGCAAAGGAACCAGAGATCAAATTGCCAACATCCGTTGAATCATCCAAAAAGCTAGAGTTCCAGAAAAACATCTACTTCTGCTTTATTGACTATGCCAAAGCCTTTGACTGTGTGGATCACAATAAACTGGAAAATTCTGAAAGAGATGGGAATACCAGACCACCTGACCCGCCTCCTGAGAAACCTATATGCAGGTCAGGAAGCAACAGTTAAAACTGGACATGGAACAGACTGGTTCCAAATTGGGAAAGGAGTATGTCAAGGCTATATATTGTCACCCTGCTTATTTAACTTATATGCAGAGTACATCAAGAGAAATGCTGGACTGGATGAAGCTCAAGCTGGAATCAAGTTTGCTGGGAGAAATATCAGTAACCTCAGATATGGAGATGACACCATCCTTATGGCAGAAAGTGAAGAAGAACTAAAGAGCCTCTTGATGAAAGTGAAAGAGGAGAGTGAAAAAGTTGGCTTAAAACTCAACATTCAGAAACTACAATCATGGCATCTGGTCCCATCATTTCATGGCAAATAGATGGGGAAACAGTGGAAACAGTGACAGACTTTATTTTGGGGGGCTCCAAAATCACTGCAGATGGGATTGCAGCCATGAAATTAAAAGATGCTTGCTCCTTGGAAGAAAAGTTATGACCAACTTAGACAGCATATTAAAAAGTAAAGGCATTACTTTGCCAACAAAGGTCCATCTAGTCAAAGCTGTGGTTTTTCCAGTAGTCATGTATGGATGTGAGAGTTGGACTATAAAGAAAGCTGAGCACCAAAGAATTGATGCTTTTGAACTCTGGTGTCAGAGAAGACTCTTGAAAGTCCCTTGGACAGCAAGGAGATCCAAGCAGTCCATCCTAAAGGAAATCAGTCCTGAATATTCATTGGAAGGACTGATGCTGAATCTGAAACTCCAATACTTTGGCCACCTGATGTGAAGAATGACTCATTTGAAAAGACCCTGATGCTGGGAAAGATTGAAGGCAGCAGGAGAAGGGGATGACAGTGGATGAGATGGCTGGATAGCATCACTGACTCGGTGGACATGAATTTGAGTGAACTCCAGGAGTTGGTGATGGACATGGAGGCCTGGCATGCTGTGATTTGTGGGGTCGCAAAGAGTTGGACAGGACTGAGCAACTGAACTGAACTGAACTGAACTGAAAGGCTCCTGTGACTAAACAGACAGACACAAAGGACCCTGCTACAAGCTACAGATTAGAAACAGTCTTCTGGAAGAAACACAAAAGCCTCAGTAGAAGAGTATACAAGTACTCTGGAGGGATGATATTACAAAGATATTACTCATGAACACAGTTTCTTGGGATAAGCTGTTCACAACAAAAAAGACATTTTTCAGAGTAGACAACTTAACAGAGTAGACTGCTTATCCTAGAACCAAGAGACCACAAATTCTAGATGCTTGAAAACTATTGCCTGTAACACTTTTCCTGCTTTGTTCTAATTCATTCTGTCACTTCCTCCCTCAGCATGGATGATAATGCTGGGAAACTGCTCTGCACCAGCACCCCCCTGACCACCATACATGCCTCCACACAGGCCACACAGGCAAGGCTTAATCACAGGCTGATGTAAGCCTGAGCAGACGCCCTGTATCCTCCCAATTATGAAAAGAAAGTGCTGCTGCAAGGCTATTTCTCATCTGCTTCCTTATTTGGAGGGAGGCTGCTGTAAGGCAATTTCTCATCCACCTTTCCTGGTTTCAGGGAGGGCTTGGATTTTCCACTTTGCCCACCTTTTACCATACAGCTGTAGACTCAGAAACTGCAAAGTTGCACTACAGAAACTGCTCCTCAGTGACACAGTGCCCTGTCAGCCTCCTTGCCCACGCATCTCTGTCCCCTTTGGTCTCAGTGTTACCCTGTCAGACAAGGGAGGTGAGGAGCTGGCCCTGTGCTAATCGGGCATGTGTCGTCTGCGTATGAAATAAGCTGCCTGAATCTTACTTGCTGAAGCTGTAGCAGGTGTCACAGAAAGCTTGCTTGAGTCTGGGATTTGCCTGTGCCTACTCTGTTTCCTTCAACCTGTATAGCTTACATACGATCCTCTAATGATTAAGCTTTAACCTAAATACCTACCTTAACCTCCAAAACTAGGTATTTTCCCTTAGAGAAAATACTGATTGGCTATACTGGTGTCATAGAAGAGCTCCCTGACCTGAGTTTTTGTGATTTTTTTTTTTTTGTTTGTTTATAAACAGTTAAGGTCCCAAGCTGGACCTTGAACATTTAAAAAATGTTTTAAACATTTAAAACTTAGCTGGTTTATCTTGTGTGTTCCAGAAAAGGATTTCTCCTTACAAATTACCAGTGGTAAAATCTGGATATCTACAAGCCTTCAAATCACTTCTATGCTTATCCTTTACCCAATACATTCTTACACCCTCTAGAATGTGTTTGGCTTACAGAAACTAGCTTATTCCTTTAAAAGGCTATCTACATTGACATGAATCAGCCACGAGTGTACATGAACTCCCAATCCCGACCCCCAGCTCCCCCCTCCCGCCCCACACCATCTCTCTGATTCATGTCAATGTATAGCAAAACGAATACAGTATTGTAAAGCAAAACAAACTGAAAAGTAAAAATTAATTTTAAAAAAAAGGCTATCTACAGCATGACAATTTTCACTTGGTTTATTTTTTTCTCCAAGCCAGTCTTAGCATTTAGTCAGTCTCAACCAAAATACCAATTCCTTCAGGAATGGGACTTTATACAAACATATGGGCAAAATCACATGTTTTAATTAGCCTAATATCATTCATAGTCATATGATAACCTTTGCAAATTTTGTTTAATTCTATATATGTTATCTGTACTCCAGAGATAACTGAGAATTCCTTCCCTACTTTTGTATAAGTAACGGCTCTTTTGTTTTTAAAACTATATGTGGGTCGCCGCCGCAGCCGCAGGAGTAGCCGCCGCCAGAGCCGCGCGCAGCCATGGCCGAGAACCCCGGCTTGGAGAACCACCGCAATCAAGAGCTTCAAGAATAAGGGCCGAGATGTGGAGACAATGCGAAGACACAGAAATGAAGTGACAGTTGAATTGCGAAAGAACAAGAGATGAACACTTACTGAAAGAAAGAAATGTTCCCCAAGAGGAAAGTTTAGAAGATTCCGATGTTGATGCTGATTTTAAAGCACAAAATGTAACACTAGAAGCTATACTGCAGAACGCCACGAGTGATAACCCAGTGGTCCAGTTGAGTGCTGTCCAGGCTGCAAGAAAGCCTTTATCCAGTGACAGAAATCCACCAATTGATGACCTAATAAAATCTGGGATTTTACCAATTCTAGTGAAATGTCTAGAAAGGGATGATAACCCTTCATTAAAATTTGAAGCTGCATGGGCATTAACTAATATAGCATCAGGAACCTCTGCACAGACTCAAGCTGTCGTACAGTCTAATGCCGTACCTCTTTTTCTAAGACTTCTCCATTCACCGCATCAGAATGTTTGTGAACAAGCAGTGTGGGCTTTGGGAAACATTATAGGTGATGGTCCTCAATGTAGAGATTATGTCATATCACTGGGAGTTGTCAAACCTCTTCTGTCCTTCATCAATCCCTCCATTCCCATCACCTTCCTTCGGAACGTCACATGGGTCATTGTCAATCTCTGCAGGAATAAGGACCACCCCCACCGCCTATGGAGACAGTTCAGGAGATTTTGCCAGCATTATGTGTCCTCATATACCATACAGATATAAATTCTCGTGGACACTGTTTGGGCACTGTCATACCTGACAGATGGAGGTAATGAGCAGATACAGATGGTTATTGATTCAGGGGTTGTGCCGTTCCTTGTGCCCCTTCTGAGCCATCAGGAAGTGAAAAGTTCAAACAGCAGCACTCAGAGCGGTTGGCAACATAGTGACAGGCACAGACGAACAGACCCAGGTTGTTCTCAACTGCGATGTCCTGTCACACTTCCCAAACCTCTTATCACACCCAAAAGAGAAGATAAATAAGGAAGCAGTGTCGTTCCTTTCCAACATTACAGTAGGCAACCAGCAACAAGTTCAAGCTGTAATAGATGCTGGATTAATTCCTATGATTATTCATCAGCTTGCCAAGGGGGACTTTGGAACACAAAAGGAAGCTGCTTGGGCTATTAGCAACTTGACGATAAGTGGCAGAAAAGATCAAGTTGAATACCTTGTACAGCAGAATATAATACCACCATTCTGTAATTTATTGTCAGTAAAAGATTCTCAAGTTGTTCAGGTGGTTCTAGATGGTCTGAAAAACATTCTGATAATGGCTGGTGATGAAGCAAGCACAATAGATGTAATAATAGAAGAATGTGGAGGTTTGGAGAAAATTGAAGTTTTACAGCAACATGAAAATGAAGACATATATAAATTAGCATTTGAAATCATAGATCAGTATTTCTCTGGTGATGATATTGATGAAGATCCTAGCCTCATTCCCGAAGCAACACAAGGAGGTACTTACGACTTTGACCCAACGGCCAACCTTCAAACAAAAGAACTCAATTTTTAAATTCAGTTGAGTGCAGCATCTATCCCACATTGAATACGAAGCACCACCAGATGGCTACCAAAATGACAAGAGCAACAGCAACTACCGAAGGCTCCAAAACATACATGCCTCTTTGTTTTGATGCTTCTAAAGCAAGCCATGTCTCAGTCACTTTGCAGTTGCCAAAAGTCACTGTCCACATGGACTGTAAATGCATATGCATGGTTTCCTAAACTATTTTAGAATTCTCCTTAACAATCTTGACTACCCTATTTTCCCCCGTTCCCTGGTGCCACACGCTGACATCTGCAATCTCCAGTTTAGAATATTCCATAGTGGTGGCATGTCAGCTGCCCACTTGATACTCCTTTGGAAAATGGTGCGCTGTGGATCAAGACACTTTGGTATGACACATACACGCATTGGAAGACTTAAAGAGGTGCAGTCTGATCTGAGCCTCCATCATTGTCCTCCACAAACATATTTTCATACTCTTTATGTGGAAGAATAGATTTTAATACAAGCCAAATGATTTTCATTGGTGGAACTGACACAAACAAAAAGTAACTTAAAAGAAAAGAAACTTGGTTATTGAGTAAACAGATAAGTTTTAACAAACTGCTTCATCTACCAGTCATTGATGTGTTTATTATCTGCCTCAGAAGCCAGGGTTGGAGGAAGGACTTTAGCTATGGATGGTAACATTTTCGCCATTATACCTAATTTTTGAGAACAGCAAGCCCTATTTGACCACTCACTTCAGCCTGTGTGTTCCTGCTGTTTTGAAGTAATCAAATGCTGTGCATGGTATTTTACCTGAGCTGCAACCTGTTATGGACTTGAACTTCTGTTTAAGTTGAAAGCAAGAATCCTTGACCATAAAAAAATAAATAAATGAAACCAAAAAACACAAAGGTCTAAAGTACCCATTGGTGATATTAAAAAAAAAAGAAAATCTTGCTTTCAGCTTTCAGGAGTTAATGTTTTTCGTTTTAAATTGATAATTGGATATGGTTGATTTATATTGGGTTTAAACTGTGGAGCTTTCATGTTTACTGTAATTTAGTCTTAAAATATTTTTTACTTAGTAACCAGTGCTTTTGATAATGTGGTTGACAACAAACCAGCAACTATCTAGAAGTGTCATAAAACTTCATTCTTTGAGTATTGAAAAGTTTATTCAGATCCTACTCTAAAAGCATATTCACATATAAAAAGATTCAGACAAGGATCTGCCTAGAGGAATAATCTGCAGTTATTTAACATAAAACTGATTTGCAGTGATCTTCAAGTAACTCTGAAAAATCTGGTATTACTGTGTAAAGTCACTGCTTTTGGTAAATTGTCCGACCCAGTTATTAATGAAAGAATACGGATTTGAGATTTCTTAAACTGAACAGTTTGTGCTGTCACAGGAATGGTTTTGTTGTTATTGTTTACTGGGTATAATTTCCCAACGCGTTGATGTGAAGGGATAGGAAATCTAAACTAATTTAGTTATCCAATGGGAGGGGGGTGTATTTACTGTGATGAAGATGAGACACATGCCATCAGAGCTTTGTGAATCAGCGGGGGTGTTTTCACTGATAAACAACACATAGCAGGTGTGCATTCATTACAAATATGTGTATCTGCCAAGGTGGAGCCACTTTAAAGAGTGAGTTTTGTCTTGTATCTAAAGTGGATACAAGCGTATGTTTCAAATGCAAGATTTTTACTTGCTAGAGAATCTGTTTTAATATAGTGGTTTGGCCTCTGATTATTTATAGGTTTTATAAATTTTAGAATCAATTTCTCTTTAAGGTGGCTCAGACTTTTCAACTCTTGTGCACATAAAACTGAGTTGAAGTTCATTGTGCCTTTTTTTCTTTATCCAAATTTTGAGTTAAAGCTTCATATGGTAACTGCATCCTGTTCAGACACCATGGTCTAAATTTTTGAAACTGTGTGGTGTTCACTAAAAGCAGGAGTAATAAAGTCAAAGCTAATTAAGGTCACAAACTTCGGTGAAACCCTGAAAGTCCAAATCTTCTTGATATTGTGAGTTATACCCCTTCCAGTTTACTTCCTTCTGGACTCCCCATAGTTACTGACAGTTACCTTTTAAATTTTGCACACATTGAGACGGAATTGGGCCTCTACTGTGCCGGCTCCTATTTCCTCTTGTGTTTTAAGTGCAAACTAACATAAGTGAACATTAGCATCAAGTAGTGCAGACGTCCGTGTGCATTGGCTTGACCCAGTTTGTTGTGACCTATTGGTTTGGAATTGGAATTGCACCATTTCGTAGACAAAGGAAACTAAGTATATTGCTGCACTTTTACGTTTTCAAAACAGTGTTGAAAATTTGCATTGTTTTTATTTTTTTTAAACTCAGTTAAAAAAGATTAAAACGTTCTTTCAAAAGAGGCATCTAAATGTGTTCCTAATTTTGTATATGGGCTTAGGTTTTGTAAACAATAAAAAAGCTGCTATCAAATATGATAAACCATCGAAGAACTTAAAAGAAATATATATATATATATATATGTGGTCCTTCTAATCTTTATTTCCTGTATCAACAACACACTTTATCATATTTACTTCATCAAAACCTCACTTGCAGGACTTCCCTGGTGGTCCAGTGGTTAGACTGGACTTCCTGCATGGAGCACCAGATAGACTCCTGGTTGGGGAACTAAAATCTTGCATGCCAGAGGGGCCAAAAAAAAAAAAGAAAGAAATAACCTAACTTGCATATATAGGTTAAAAAAAAAAAAAAATATATATATATATATATANTTAGACTGGACTTCCTGCATGGAGCACCAGATAGACTCCTGGTTGGGGAACTAAAATCTTGCATGCCAGAGGGGCCAAAAAAAAAAAAGAAAGAAATAACCTAACTTGCATATATAGGTTAAAAAAAAAAAAAAATATATATATATATATATAGAGAGAGAGAGAGAGAGAGAGAGAGAGAGAGCAATGAAATAATTAGATATTTTATTCCCATGTCCTCAGGAGACCATTCTCTGGGACGACTGGGCATTGATCTGAAGGGGTACTAACCACTCTAGAGGAAAAAAAAAAAGTTACTCCCTTAAAGTTAGAATCACCAGGACTCTGTCTTCAACTAAGCGGGTCATATAATTAGAAAAATTAATAAAAAGTGTGTTATTAACATTGACTGAGAAGATAATATCATAAAGTCTTAAAAGAACAACATTTTTAAAGTCACTGATCCAAGTGGTTGTAGATAACTGCATAGCCCTGGGTTTTTTCCTGGCAAACCAAGAAAAACATATAATATATAGCTAGCACTTCCTGCTTCTCATGGAATAATTCCATAGGGGAAGTTGATCAATCTATACCCAAACTAAAAGACAACTTGGCCATCAAAAGTGGACTCAGAAGGGAGTTTTACCATCTGACCCACTGGCCGTCATTCTAAAGAGCCTTTCAGTTTCTCCTTAGGACAGTCATGGCTACTCTTACTTTTTCTCCAGCGCCTTGTCTCCAGAGACAGATGTACCACTGCAGAGCTGTTATTTCATCAGATGGTACAAAAATCAACTTTTATAACAGAAGGAAAACAAAGGAATTCAGTTAAACCAAGTCAGAGTTCCCACAAAGACCATAACCTACACAGCAGTAAACATGTAACTTGCTGTTTATCTGAGTAGGAGTAAGGGGAGATTTTTGTTAAAACTCTGCCAAGCTCCCAGCGTGTATATACAGAAGAGCTAAAGTGTATGCCCCTGAGCCTAACAGATACTTTCATAACCCTCCTAAGACATCTTCATAAAGTAATGCCTGTGCTTTGTGACATAAGCAGAAAAAAAATCAAAAGAACTTCCATTTCCCAAATTAACCAATTAGAACTTAATACCCAGAATACCTCCCAACATGTAATAAACATTTTATATCCCTCTTTATCCCTTCACTTTCAGCATGGAGAGACACACTGAACCTGTTTCCTACCCAGCAAGCAGATTAACAGATTAATTTCTCTTTTTTAATAAAGTTCTAATTGAAACATAAATTTAAAAAAATAAAAAAAGAACTTTAAACACTTGGGGAAAAAAAGAGAAATTCTCCTCTGAGCCCTTATAAAGACAATATCATTGGATACAATAGGCAGTACTTGATGTAATAAACAGTATCCTCAATACTGTCCATACAACCAATACAACAGTTTATCATTTACAGTATACCCCAGTTTGAACCAAGGTCATACTGCCAAAGTTCAACTGAGGAAAAGCAATTATATGAGGAAATAAAGTAACAGTGTCCAAGTGTTCAAGCACACAACCATCTGACGTTCTGATTTAAGCCAGGGATGACAACCACAACATCTAGAGCAGCAATTCTCAAAAACTATATAAGAATCTTTTGTCCTCCTAGCAAAAAAAAAAAGCACCATTCATTCATTCAACATATTTATTCACTGCTAATTGGGGATACAATGGTAAACAAAAAAGACACGTTTTTCTTCTCTCAGGAAGTTTTCAGTCTAGTGATGGGGGAGTCCAAGACATCAAAGTATCACACAAATAAATATAATAACCATATATTAACATGAAGGAGATAAAAGTGCTGCCAGTAGACACAATAGGAGGAAATCATCTCTCAGGGAAGTCTGGGAGGCTTTCCCTGAGGGAGCCATGAATGAACTGAGAGGAAGAGCCAGCCTAGGAGATAAGGGGTAGGGGAGGGTCTCTGGCAGACAAAGAAAACAGGATAAACAGCATTTCCTTTTAGAGCTGAGATAGGAAAGGAGACAAGGCCAGAGTCCCTGGGTCACAGAGGAAAGGGCAGAGGCCAGCTCATCACACTGGAGTGACGGGGTAGCACCAGGTCATGCAGCGCTTTGACCATGTTTGGAGTTTATCCCAGAGAAGTGAAAACACACTTGGAAGCATTTCTAGGCAAGGAGGCGATGTAACTAGATTTCTGGAGAAGGAATGGCAACTCACTCCAGTACACTTACGGTGCATGGGGTCGCAAAGAGTTGGACACGACTGAGCAACTTCACAACTAGATTTCTATTCTGAAATATACATTTAATTGAGAGTGAAAAACAGGTCTAGAGGAGAGACAAAACAGGTGCAGGAAAAGCAGGATGCCACTGTGACAATCCAGCATGGGTCCAAAAGAAGAATGGAATGTATATGAGAATTCTGACATTAGACGCACTCCACTCGAGCATACTATTCCTAATGGGAATGTTTTTTCTCCAACAGTCTTGAGGCAAAAAAAAAAAAAAAAAAAATCATTGAAAACTACTCATATAGAGAAATGAATAGATTATCCTTCAGGCAATCCTCTGTGAATATTACAAACATTCCCATGAATTATACCTTTAAAATGTCATCTCATTATTGCTGAGCCCATTCCTTTGAACAGGATCAAGATTTCTCTTAAATATAGTAAAGGATATGAATAAATAATATGCTTATCTTCTCTATCACAGCAGCACATGATCCCAATCAGTTAAGCCTTAAAGTATTCAAAGAAGACATAATTATCCAATGCAGTAATTAATGTATCAGTAACATAATAAACATCTAAATTCAAGCAATGTAACTTACCAGTGAACTTCCCAGTATAAATTTATACTGTGCATACTACCATTTTACAGAGCATACTACCAAGTCATTAAATTAAATAGATTTCTCTTAAATATAGTAAAGGATATGAATAAATAATATGCTTATCTTCTCTATCACAGCAGCACATGATCCCAATCAGTTAAGCCTTAAAGTATTCAAAGAAGACATAATTATCCAATGCAGTAATTAATGTATCAGTAACATAATAAACATCTAAATTCAAGCAATGTAACTTACCAGTGAACTTCCCAGTATAAATTTATACTGTGCATACTACCATTTTACAGAGCATACTACCAAGTCATTAAATTAAAATACCTGAGCAAAGAAAAGGAGTCCTTAGAGGGAGACTTCAGAGAAGACAATGGCAACCCACTCCAGTGTTCTTGCCTAGAGAATCCCAGGGGCGGCAGAGCCTGGTGGGCTGCTATCTATGGAGTCACACAGAGTCGGACACGACTGAAGTGACTTAGCAGCAACACCAGCAGCAGAGGGAGACTTATGCTTTTATTTAAATACATTTTCGGGAAATAATAAAGATTAAAAACAAATGGATGACCCGGAGGTGGGAGGGGTGTTCAGGATTGGGAACATGTGTACACCCGTGGCGGATTCATGTTGATGATGTGTGGCAAAACCAATACAATATTGTAAAGTAAAATAATAACAAATTTAAAATATATATATAAACAAATGGACTCTACATTCAACTAAAGAACTAAAAAAAGGGAAAAACTTAAAATAAGAAGAGTGAAAATAATAAATATGAGGACAGAAATCAAAATAGAGAACAAAAACAATAGAAAATACAAATAAAGCCTTCTTTAAAAGGCTACCTTTTAAAGAAGCATTACTACAGTACCAGTTTGTCTTAGTCCTGCAATCATTCAAATCTACATATGAACAAACAGAAAATGTAAATGATTCCATTTTAGCTGTAATATGTTAACTTTTGTTTCCCCATAAAGGCCAAAATTTTGCTTGGAACCAGAACCTTTAAAAGCTTGGGGCTATCAGAGTATTATGGACACATGACTTTAACAAATAAAAATATCTCTCAGCAATTCTTAGTCTACACTTTCTAGCATCTAATTATTTCACTATTTGCCTATCTTCAACTCCAGCTGTGTTCATAACAAACTAGTATTGGTTCTGAAGTAAAGTAACATCTCAATCCAAATTTGTAGGAAAAAATAAAAATTTTATAAGCATCACTACGAACAAAGCTAGTGGAGGTGATGGAATTCCAGTTGAGCTGTTTCAAATCCTGAAAGATGATGCTGTGAAAGTGCTGCACTCAATTTGCCAGCAAATCTGGAAAACTCAGCAGTGGCCACAGGACTGGAAAAGGTCAGTTTTCATCCCAATTCCAAAGAAAGGCAATGCCAAAGAATGCTCCAACTACCAAACAATTGCACTCATCTCACATGCTAGTAAAGTAATGCTCAAAATTCTTCAAGCCAGACTNTGACTCATTGGAAAAGACCCTGATGCTGGGAGGGATTGGGGGCAGGAGGAGAAAGGGACGACCGAGGATGAGATGGCTGGATGGCATCACAGACTCAATGGACGTGAGTCTGAGTGAACTCCGGGAGTTGGTGATGGACAGGGAGGCCTGGCGTACTGCGATTCATGGGGTCACAAAGAGTCGGGACACAACTGCGCGACTGAACTGATATATAATATGATAGTTAACAATTACTGAGCACTTACTAGGCTGCCAGGCATGCTGGATCAGTTCACTCCACCTTCATGTTAACTCTATGAAATAAAGTTGACCCTTAACAATGTGTGATGTGACCCTCTGCACATAATTTAGAGTCGGCCCTCTATATCAGAGCTTCCTTGAAACCTCAAGGTTCATAACTGCAGATTCAACAAACCTAGGTTTGCATAGTACGTAGTCTTTATTATTGAAAAAAAAAAAAAAGTAAAAATGTACCCACACAGTTCAAACCAGGTTTGTTCAAGGTTCAGATATAACTATTATTATCCCCATATAACTGGTGAAGAAGGGAGACAAAGAGCTTAACTAACTTTGTTAGTATTAAGTTGGCCAAAAGCTTTGCTCGGCTTTTTCGGTATGATGGCTCTAGTAATGCTGAGTTGTCATTAGCTTCATTAGAAACAGTTCCTTTAGACTGCACTGTGATAGGTGATATATCAGCATGCATTAAAAAAAAAAAATCAACACCGGTGAATTTTTGTGTAGCCATTTTAATATGGAAGAAAAAAAGCAGCATTTTTGGCATTCTATGCTTTATTATTTTAAGAAAAGTAAAAATGCAAGTGAAACACACAAAAAAAGATTTGTGCAGCGGATGGAGAAGGTGCTTCTGATTGAGCAAACATGTCCAAAAGTGGTTTACTAAGATTCATGCTAGAGATTTCTTGCTGGACAATGTTTCATGGTCAAGTAGACCAGCTGAAGTTGATGGTGATCAAATCAAGATATTAACTGAGAACAATCGTTATACCATGCAGAAGATAAATTTACATACTGAAAATATCCAAATCAAGTATTGAAAATCATTTGTATCAGCTAAGTTATGCTAATCACTTTGATATTTGAATTTCACATAAGTTAAGCAAAAAAACCTTTTTGACTGTATTTCTATTTGTGATTCTCTACTTAAACATAATGAAAACATTCCATTTTTAAAACAAATTGTGATGGGCAATGACAAGTGGATAGTGTACAATATGGAACAGAAGAGATCATGGGGCAAGCAAAATAAACTACTACCCACCACATCAAAGGCCAGCCTTCATTCAAAGATGATGATGGTGTATACACGGTAGGACTGGGAGCCCTCTATTATGAGCTCCTTCCGGAAAACGAAATGATTCATTCCAAAAAGTACTGCTTCCAATTTGACCAACTGAAAGCAGCATTCGGCATGAAGTATCCAGAATTAGCCAATAGAAAATGCATAATCTTCCATCAGGATACCGCAAGACAACGTTTCTTTGATGACCAGGCAAAAACTGTTACAGCTTGGCTGGGAAGTTCTGATTCATCAGCCACATTTACCAGACATTGCACCTTCGAATATCCATTTATTTTTCTCTTTAAAAAATTCTCTTAATGGAAAAAATTTCAATACCCTGACTATAAAAGGCACCTGGAACAGTTCTTTGCTCAAAAAATTAAAAACTTTTCAGAAGATGAAATTATGAAGTCACCTGGAAAATGACAAGGACTCCCAAGGGGCATAGTGGTAAAGAATATGCCCACCAACCCACAAGATGCAAGAGACGTAGGTTTGATCCCTGGGTTGGGAAGATTCTCTGGAGGTGCAAGTGACAACCCACTTCAGTATTACCTGGAAAATTCCATAGACAGAAGAGCCTGGTGGGCTATGGTCCACAGGGTTGCAAAGAGTTGGACGTGACTGGGTGACTAAGCACTGCACAGCACAGTGGAACAAAACGGTGAATACCTTGCACAATAAAGTTCTTGGTGAAAATGAAAAATGTGTCTTTTATTTTACTTAAAAACCAAAGGAGCTTTTTGGCCAGCCCAACAGATGACAGAGCTAGAATCCAGTCTAAGCCATCTGATTCCCAGATAATATCCCAGTTAATATCTTTCTTAACTTTGTTGCTCTAATAGCTCAAATGGTGCATAGCATATGAAGGTGTTTACTGTAAAATTCTTTCAACATATCTGTATGTTTGAAAATGTTCATACTAAATTTTAGGAAAAAGAAACTTCATGATTTAGGTGGTGTTTTAAGATATGATACAGAGAAACTACTGAGAAGTTGCATTTCTGACATGTAAATGTGCTATATTCCAACAAAAATTAACTTCAAAACCAGTAAACATGAGTTACTTCAATTCCACAGGCGTTATTTTAACGTTTGTCAGGAAACAGAGCCACCATGCTATACCAGTTGGAGTGACAGAACAGAGCCTGGAGTTATGAGATGCTATAGGGTTTTCTTTTTACTGAATGCTATGTTTTTAAGTGCTCTAAAGGTAACAGTAAAAAAGCAAATTTATTGAAAAGATTTTTTAAAAGAGGTAAAAAGACTTGATCAAATCGTGAGCGCTGGAAAATGGTCTCCCTATTTCATTTCAAGGTCCTCAGCAAGTTGTTAAAAGTGGTGCAGTTCAGGTAACAACCTACTAAGTGAAATCCTCAACATCAAAGTCAGAAGAGGGGGAAAAAAGAGAGGAATGCTGGGGAAAATGAAAATCGCTATGTTATTACCAAGGTTCCACATTCAATTAAAACAAGAAGGTGCCCAGCACCAACATCCAGAAATGAACATGAAATACTCAAGGTAGTTGGCTTTGATCCAAACCAAAATTAAACAAACAAAAACCTTTCTTATTTAACGAGGACCCAGTACTCTAGCAAAGTGAGATCACTTGAACATGGAAATTAGGAGTGTTAAATAAGAAAAATAACCAACAGACTTCTTAAACGGACACTTTAATGCTTTAAATTTGTGGCATTTTACAACCAAATACTTAAACAAACAAACAAACAAACAAAAAATCAGTGTAGCGTAGAAGAAAAGCTCTAGAGCCAGAAGGATGTGGGTTAAAGTTCTAATTCTCAGTTATACACTAGGTATATGAATTTGAACAAATTATCTCAACCCCTAATGTTCATTTCCTCATCATTGCTTCAAGTACCTGAGTTTGAGCAAACTTCGAGAGATAGTGAAGGACAATGAAGCCTAGCATGCTGCAATCCATGGGGTCACAAAGAATCAGATACCACTGAGGGACTGAACATCATCTACCAAAAGGGATTAATCCATTTACCACCAGAGTTAAGGATTAAGTGAGATAAAGTTAGCTAGTGGAGGTGATGGAATTCCAGTTGAACTATTTCAAATTCTGAAAGATGATGCTGTGGAAGTGCTGCACTCAACACACCAGCAAATTTGGAAAACTCAGCAGTGACCACAGGACTGGAAAAGGTCAGTTTTCATTCCAACCTCAAAGAAAGGCAATGCCAAACAATGCTCAAACTACTGCACAATTGCATTCACCTCACATGCTAGTAAAGTAATGCTCAAAATTCTCCAAGCCAGGCTTCAGCAACACGTGAACCGTGAACTTCCAGATGTTCAAGCTGGTTTTAGAAAAGGCAGAGGAACCAGAGATCAAATTGCCAACATCCGCTGGATCATCGAAAAAGCAAGAGAGTTCCAGAAAAACATCGACTTCTGCTTTACTGACTATGCCAAAGCCTTTGACTGTGTGGATCACAATAAACTGTGGAAAATTCTGAAAGAGACGGGAATACCAGACCACCTGACCTGCCTCTTGAGAAACCTATATGCAGGTCAGGAAGCACCAGTTAGAACTGGACATGGAACAACAGACTGGTTCCAAATAGGAAAAGGAGTACGTCAAGGCTGCATATTGTCACCCTGCTTATTTAACTTATATGCAGAGTACATCATGGGAAACAC